>CM019152.1:30734611-31069719 GCA_009733165.1 Naja naja
TTATTATCAACTTGGTTCTTCCAACACACCTTAAAGTCATCAAAAGGAGAACAATGAAGAAACCTGTAGGTAAAAGGCAGTAAGAGAAAGGCAATAGAGGCAGGTGAGACACTGCTATTGAGGATTAACAGATTCAGGACAAATCACTTTAATTTAAACTGACAAAATATAAGCCCAATATGTCAACAAAATACTTGTGTCAGGCTTATATTAAGTTAGCCTCTCCTTTACAATTAGAAAATATGAGTATGTATTACAGAAAGAGGAAGACAATACCCTTTAAGAAAGAAAGAGAAAGAAAGAAAGAAAGAAAGAAAGAAAAGAAAAGATGCTTAGTTTACACAGCCTTTGCCTGCTCATTAATGAGATTAACTTACCTAAGCAAAGAGTACATATCCAAGAGGTTGTTCTGAATGGGTGTTCCAGTTACAGCCCATCTGGCAGTAGCTCTCAGTTTACAAGCAGCTATTGAGGCCTGCACTTTGGGGTTTTGATATTGTGGGCTTCATCCAGTATAATTCAGCCCAGTGTATGCATACAAGAGGACAGGAGGGAAATGATTTATCCTAGAGAAATAGATTTCAGCATTAGTTTGTGATGTTTGCAAAAATGTTAGCACATTTGAATTTAACGTATCTAAGTGTACATGTAAGGCTATCTTTTCTCAACATACATGGTCTAAAATGTACTGCAGTACTTTTTGAACTGAAGACATCAGAATATTAAAAGTATGAAATTAATTGGATCCACAAACTTGTCTGAAAATTGTAGATCAGGTCAATATGTAAACAGCTTTTTTAAAGATCAAAAGTATCTTAATCAGAAACATTAAGAAACCATTTCACTCCTTCAATTAAATGCCATAAAATTTACTTGGAATATGAACATCATGTTTTAGAGTTCATATTAAAATAGACATAAATAAAATTAATTTTAAAATTAGATTAATCTTTAAACTAACTTTTACTACTTGCTTTTATAGCATATAATTAAAGCTACATTGAGAATTATTTCAGTACAAATACAGACAAGCCAGAAAAGTCATAAAGATAATCCACTGAATTGTAACAAATGAATCTGTAACCACTCTAGCACAAATCATTCTATATCAAGGTCTGTAGGTCTGTCTGTCTGTCTGTCTATCTATCTTTAAATATGGTATTTTATTTCAACAGAGTGATTCCTTGTTTCTCTTTTAAAATCAATTTTGCACATTTCAGTCACCTGAACTGGACAACCTTCAGCAACATCTATTTCTTCTTTTTTGTATAGGAATTTCCTTGGCTAGAATACTGTAAGTAGTGATAACAATCTCATATTGAGAAAGGCTGCAAAGACAAAGAGAAAAAGTTAGTAAAGAACCTGGCACCTCAGAAATACCTTTCTGTTTTTAATTTTAATGTTGATGAATAATAAACTTGGCTGCTTTCAAACTTTCTAATGAATTGTATGTTTCTGCCCACTCTTTTCTTCCAAACATGGGGAAGGGACAAACAGACAGCTGCTTCTAGTTCCACCATAAAATTACTGGCACACTTCAACTTAAGGAAACTGGGACAGTATTTTTATCAGCTTCTCAAAGATGTACTGTAGCACAACTGCTAGCAACAAGTACAGAACGTAGATCAGAAGTATTTTTATGAGAAATTTAGGGGATTCCAAATCAATTTTCCAAGGAAACTTTGCACTGAATAAATCTATATACTTAGTTATATTCTTGAATAGCTCTGATAAAAACACTGTCCATAGCGTAAGCTGATACTCATCACTAATGATGACTGAAGATGACTGCTGAGCTTAGAGGCCTAAGTCAGAGCTGAAATGTCAGTTCTGCTTTTATTCTTAAATGGCTTTACAGCCATGCTTTTCTTCCAGCATTCAAACATATCAAAGCAATAGCATAGGGCAAAATACACTACATCTTAAAATTATTTGCACTTACATACTAGCATTCTTAATTCGGTTAGGTCCATGGTACAAGCACACTTTCAGCTTGCCATATTTTACATATTTTTCCACTTCCTTTTTCCAGTGATGAATCAGAGATGCAGGACAGACAATCATGCGTGTGAACAGGTATCAATAGAACCTGAAAATGCAAACGTTACTAGGTGAAATGGGATGTAAACAAAGTACCACAGTGCATAGTATGTCCCTTCAGGATTCTTGCCCCTATTTTCCCTCCCTAACATCAGCTTTAGACCTTTCTTAATGGTCAGTATTTCATGGCCACAGATCTTGGCTAATCCTGTTTGTGGAGAGGAGAAGGAACTCTTTTCCTTAGCATTTTTCCCTACAGTTTTAATATATCACCTAATCTAGTGATCAATCCTGCCAATACCTAACTTACCTGCACAAATAGTTCATGAAGATAATTTTAAAAACTTAAAATACTTCCATATTTTTTTCTAAACAATTAATCAGAAACAATCCAATTACGCTGTATAAATGAATTGACAGATAGTGATTTTTATTTTACCTTGTTTGGACATACAAAGCTCTAATTTTTTCTCTTTTTCTTTTTCTGTACACTTTTGGGCCAGGATGAGGGCAATCATTGTTAATGTCTTCCCTAAGCCCATATCATCCGCTGGAAAGAAAAAAAACAGAAAACAAAAATATGGATTTATGTACATGGGTACTTTAATTCTGATTTATCTTTGAGTCATTTTCCATATGGATCCTGTTTTCCACTAATAATTCTATATTTTTCCACTTTTATGTAAAAATGAAGAGAAATGGATGGATTAAACTTTGTCTACAAAAATGGCTAAAGTGATGATTAGAGCTGAAACCAAATCCACTTCTGAGAATTAAAATTAAATCCTACTGTAAATTATATTTCCACAAAGAGTATGTGTAAATAGGAAAAGTTTAGTTTTTACAAACTGAAAGGCAGAATTCAAGGAGAAACTTGGGGAACCTAAACCAAGAAGGAACTTGTTGAACCAAGGCCTAAAAGGATGGAGTTTAATATTGCTGCAACAGCTTCTGATAAACATCAGGAAATTTCAAAGAAGAAATAGAGAGAACATAAATTTTCAATATTAAAAAACTAGTTTTTTTTCTGCTCAATTGTTTATTTTCACTGAAATTCAAGCCTAATTGTGTCTAATTCTCTGAAAAAGATATTAAATTGGTTGTCAGCTTTCTTCTCATTCTTCTTCAGGCTGGACATGATGGTACTCACTTTATTTAGGATAGTCTGTGATCTGACATGTACTTTTAGGATCTTAGCAACATCTCTTCTGTAGAATATGGGGCTATGTATGACATGAACACCATGAACTCTGGGCTTTCAGGGCTCCCCTTTTAACCTATGGGCACAGCTATTTTGCTACATATATTACCCAGAATTCCTCCACATGGCTTCTGATTCTCCCTCCACAAAAGCCAACCAAGGCTTGCTTTTGATGCAATAGAGAGATCTGGAAAAGAAATAAAGGATCAACTGCTATTGTAAGATCTAATGTTATTTTGTAATTATACATAAATATAGTAAGTATTGGTAATCTGTGGTATTGAAGGTCTCTTAAGTCCACAATGGTCTAGTCCGGGTGTCAGCAACCCAGCTCCAGAGCTGCATGAGGCTCTTTGGGCCCTCTGCTGCAGATCCCTGTCCCATCACTCTCTTCCCTGGCCTGAGAAGGTAAGGGTGACAGCAGAGGATGAGAAGTGTCTGGAGCCAATTTTCTGGTGCCTCACTCTTGCTGGAGCCCGGCCTTGTTGGTGCTGGGTGTGCCTTGGCGGGGAGATGCGCAACCTGCTCTCTGCCCCGAGACACCCCGGCCACATCTGACACCAGCCTTGCTAACACAGAGCTGGCAGGGTGGGAATGGGATCTGGGAGGATGGGGGGGAGAGAGAGAGAGAGACAGAGAGAGAGATATAGAGGGAGAGAGAGACAGAGATGGGGGAAGAGAGAGGGGGGAAGAGGGTAGATAGGGAGAGGGACAGAGAGAGAGAGAGATACAGAGAGGGGATAAAGAGACATAGAGAGTGAGAGAGAAGGGTTTGTGGCTGGGTAGGCATGGCTAGGGGTCATTCTGTGTGCGAGTGACATTGAATTGGCCACTGCCCTCCCAGGTTTTATGGATCCCGTGGTTGTTTTTTTTTTTGTGAGAAACGAGTCCAACTGGCTCTTTGAGTATTTAAGGTTGCAGACCCATGGTCTAGTCAACACAATTTATTTTTCCTTATTTATTTTTATTTTTAATTACATTTATATGCAGCCTCTTCTCCAAGACTCAGGGCTGCTTACAATTTTTGGAGCACAACCCATCGCGCTCAGCAACAGCCTTCATTCCATTGTATATGCCTGCTTATTACTAAGCGGCATTTTTACAAAGTCAGCTTATTGCCCCAACAATCTTGGGTCCTCAATTTACCTACCCTGAGAGGATGGAAGGCTGAGTCAACCTTGACTCAACCTTACTACTGACAGACTACATTAAATCAAAAAAGTAGCTTCTCCTAAAATTACTAA
Organism: Naja naja; assembly: GCA_009733165.1. Lineage (NCBI taxonomy): Eukaryota > Metazoa > Chordata > Lepidosauria > Squamata > Elapidae > Naja > Naja naja. The sequence goes on from CM019152.1 coordinate 30,739,097, forward strand.
TATGATTAATATTAATTATGTCAATTTTCTCTCAATTATATAATGGTCTCAAGACTTCACCTCTCTACCTCAAGTATTCCAAAATAAAGAAATATTCTATTTTGAACCCAACTTATAGGATTATTTTTATTAAACTGATTCTGGGTGACCAACAATACATCACAAACACACAAAAAATCCCATGAATATTTAGGATGCTGGACTGCATTTATCAGTTTATATTGTTAAGAATTTTAATTCTCCATTACATTAATATATAATTTTATGTATTAATAATGTTAAGTTAAAGATGTATAATACATGTAATCCTAGGTTAACAACAATTGGGACTGGCAACTTACTGCTTTATGATTTTACTTCAGTTTTCCTTTACTTTACAGACCTAAAAGTTCATAAATGTAACAACCAGTAGTTACGCTACTTTTTACGCTTTTTCATCACTATCATAATTATGAAGGGTCACCAAACAAGTAATGAGCCTTGTAGCTCAGGCTGTTAAATGCCTGCTCTTAAGATCCAGCTGCCTACAATTATTGTAGGCTCGAATCCCACCAGGCTCAAGGTTGACTCAGCCTTCCATCCTCTGGGTAGGTAAATTGAGGACCCAAGATTGTTGGGGCAATTAGCTGACTTGTAAAATGCCGCTAGTAATAAGCAGGCATATACAATGGAATGAAGGCTATTGCTGCTGAGCACTGGGTTGTATCCCAGAATTGTAAGTCGCCCTGAGTCTTCGGAGAAGGGCATATAAATGTAATTAAAAAAAAAATTGCTAAATGCAGACTACCTGTATATATACTTTTGTTTTTTGTTTTCCATATGACAAATATATATTATATGAATGATGATTGTTCAATATAGCCAAGTATTTGCATTAGATTAATGATAGAAATAATGCAGGCTGACGAAGTTTGAAAATTAAGTTTATGAAATAAATGCCATTTCTTATGTTTAATTTGGATCATACATCTCACTTTACTAAAATTCATAGATATTTAATGCTGTTGCAGCCCTAATAATTTTATGAGACTCATTTTTAACATTAGATGCCAACACAACTTTTTAACATTCTTATCGGAAATGAAACAAAGCTTTAGTAGGCTTTATTGTAAGCAAACTATTTAAATTCCATTGTCTCCTCCTTTGTGCAAAAATTCATCTTGAATTTTAGGGCACTTTGAATGCTCTTTAGTGGAACTGGTGACACATTGATTGAGAACGTTACAGGAAGTACAGCTTTATAATGTTTCCTTTGTTTTCACTTACTTTCAATCCATGGGGATCTTCACCGATAGATGTCCCTGTGGGGCAACTTTCAAGAGATTTGTGGAGCTGATTAATTGCATCACTTGTAGCATTTTGTACTGCCAGAAGTTGATCATTAGTCATTGGGCCTATAAAGCATCTTCCTTTTGAAATCATCTAGAAGTCAATTTCAGAAGTTACAATTAGTAACTTTAAATCTTTGCATAGTGATTAATATAGGACCAGCCATCAAATAAATCAAGACAAGGTCTTCATGAAAGTATTATTTCATGAAAACTGATGAACAAAACCTATATTGCATTTATGCTTTTTCTTGTCTTTCCATTTGTAAACTTGAGAGTTAATTAAATAATGAGTTTTGATTTACTTCATTATTAAGCATATATTCCACATCCATTTCTAATATCAGTATAGTTATCCCTTTCCCACATATTTTTAAAAGTATTATGGCAGAACTGACCGGGTCCCAAAGGAAGATGAAGTTCCAAAGAACAAGGCACAGGATTCTTCTTGAAAATCTGTGACTCTTTCCCTGTGACAGCACCTGGCTGCATTAGGTTGACTTTGGTGAACAGATCAGGCTGTATCTTCTTATGCCTCACATCTGCTACTGCACAAATTGTCTGAAACATGAAGAAAATAACTGTGGCTGTCTTTTTCTGGATAGGCTAATTTCAGAATGCATAGAAAGAGTGTCCTACTAGTCACATATCAGCTATGATTTTATTCTGTAACATGGATCCAGGTGTTTTATTAGTGATGGGCACAACTCAGAAATGTTTCTATCTAAATAGATAGTTCAAAATAGTTTAACAGTACCTTATCCATATTACCCTGCCTGCTTTTCCCAGGATTTATCTCTATAGCCAACTATTGTGGAATATAGTAGAAACTTAAAAGAAATTGCATAATGCTACCATTCTGTTGTTAAAAGGGCTTACCTTCCTTTGCATTCTTCTGCTCCAGGTTCAAAAGAGCCATGCAGCTTCTAGTCTCTGCACTTGTTTTAATAATCGTTCACCCTTATCTGGGAGAGCTTGCACATTCACTGTTTTCAAAGTCCTCTATAGACAAATTAAAAAAACAAAACAAAGGGAAAGAGAAGCTACTGGTTTACCAATAGGCTAAGTCATTTAACTCACTTTATTTCTCCATAGGTGAAATATTTAAGAACTATATCAAAATGAAATGTGTTATCAGAAAAGGTTAATAATCCCGAGACTTCCGGGTTGAGCCTTCGAGAACAGGCGGCGGTTTGTGATCGCCCATCACCGCAGCCTGGCTCTGCCGAGAGCCCCGATCCTGCAACTGGGCTGAAGCTGCCTCGAAGGAGAAAGGGAAATCTGCCAGAGTGAGGGGAGTTGATCTCTTTGGTCTGGTCTCTTCCCTCCCAAGACGCCAAGAAGCGGTGGTCAAAAATGGCCACCTCAAGAGAAGGTCTCAACGGACTAAGATTGGTGCAGGAGGAAAGAGAGAAGTCGACAGCAGAGGAACCGAGTATCGGATGGTAAGATCAAGGCACCCGGATTAAGATAAAGATGAGTTTTTAAAAGAGAAACAGGCAGTTCCAAGTGAAGAGAAAAAAAATAAGTAAAATATTTCTGACAGCTATAAGGGGCTTCAACCGGGAAAGGAAGAAGCCAGCATAAGAACTTAAGTTTGGGGCTCGGAAAACTTTGATTATCAAAATAAAAGGAAAGGGTTAAGACTCTGTGCAGAAAGTGCCACTTGTGGAGAAAAATTGGAAGCTAAAGAAGTAAGAAACTATCTTGTTCCTTTGTGGATTGGAGTTGCTACATTTTAAAGAGACGCAGGACTTATAGAAAGTGAAAGCTTGAATACACAAAGACGGATTGTCGGACTAATTGGTAATATTGATATAGATTCTGGACCTGTTAGGATCATAGAAAATTTAAAGAAGAAGAAATAAGGAAAATTAAAATTTTGGTGGTCATCCAAAGAATTAAAAATGGAGTTTAAAAGTATGAAAGAACTGTTACAGGAAGTGACTGAACTAACTTGGCATGTTGCAGAAAATATGGGCATTCGAAATGCTGAATAAAAGAAGAAGAAGTCATGGAAAGGGTGGAGCCAAAGAGGAGAAAGCCATCTTAAAAGACAATTAATACAAAGATTAATACAAATAAAAGGGAAAGGAAGGGTGGCAAAAAACGAACCTAAGAAAGTATCTAAAAAGGAACATTTATTAAATTAAGCATGTCAGAAAGGTTCAGAAGGAAAGGGAACAGAAAGGTAAAGAGAGAGAGAGGATTCAAACTGGATAGAGAAGGGGAGAGCAGGATAATGGGAGGAGAAGGGAGCACAAGCTAAAAGCCATTTTAAGAAGACAATTAACACAAAGATTAATACAAATAAAAGGAAAGGGAGGATGGTCAAAAAATGAAACTTAAGAAGGTAATTAAAAAGGAACATTTATGAAATTAGGCATGGAAACCAGAAGGATAGAGAGCAGAAAGGTAAAGAGAGAGAGAGGATTCAAACTGGATAGAGAAGGGGATAGCGGGATAAAAAGAGAGGAGAAGGAACAAGAAACAAGAACAAAAGATAGAGAGACACGGGAATTACATAATAAAGAGAGAAACTTGTTTGCATAGAGACAATGGCTGACGATTTAAAAGGGGGTTCTGCATGAAGAAATGGTAATAAGAATCTATTGTAATTATAAAAGTGTAAAACAATAGGGGTTACTGACAATTTTTACTGGTAAAAGGTCACATTTTTCATTTTTATCCACAAAAGAAAGCTAAATGATGATTAGATGAATTGAATTAATTGAAATGATTTTAGAAAGTGCCTAAAATGGGATTTGTCAATAACCAAGATTAGTTATTTTTATTATTATTTTGGAACCATAAATAAATTTTAGGGGATATGTGTTGCAGAACCCAACCGATTAGAGATATATTGTAAGGGAGCTTTTTCCATTTTCTTTTTTCATCTTCTTTCGTTGAAAATGATTATGATTATGTTACTATATTAACCACTGAGGTGTCACTTTCAAAGTAGTAAAAGGTGCAAGTCTAGGTTTTTTTTTCATTCTTTTAGTGTTAACATGGGTATGGATTTAGAATTATGGTGAGAATATGTGATGAAAGGGCAAATCTGACGGACAAAAGAATTCTGTAAATGATAAAAGAGTATTAACAATGTGAAGATAATTAAAGGTTAGACATGGATGAACTTTATCTTTAATATGATGGGCAAATATATTGTTATTTGTAAGATTTATACATGAAGTTTTTAAAATATATATGTATATTTGCAATTAACTCTGAAATGAACTGGGGGCTATACAGAATGAGATTAAGATTTGAGATTAGATTAATTTTTTTGACCCTTTGTCCGCAAATGGAATAGAAGTGAAGTCAAATGTCTAAAAGGAATATAGATCTATTGTCACATTTGCATGTAAAAGTGATGACTTGGGAACATGCTGTCTACTGAAAAGAGCTGTTTTAAAAAATTGTTAAAAATTGAATAAAATTTGGTTAAAAAAAAAAAAGGTTAATAATCCCAAACTCTTATTCATGTCTGTTTCCCTTCCTCTCTAACCCTAAAAACTACCAGTATTTTTCTGTGCAATCTACTGCTTGGGGGAAAAGACAGCTTCTGAATGAAGGAAAAAAGGATAAAGCAATCACACACTTTGGGTTCCGGCCCCATGTATTTACTTGTTTGAGCTCTACTTACAAATCTAGCCTTCAGCAAATTATTCCTAAGGCAATGCAACTATTAAAACTTATGCCTTTATTCTCAAGTGGACCATCTAGGACCTTTAAAGTGACTGCTGGTAACTTGTAATTAAATAAGCTTTAAACGCTATGAAGCCCAATCTGCCCTAGCAATTTAGTACAGAGTAAGAAACTAATATTTTAATACAGAAAATATTTTGGTTCACTAAAAATTAATATTTAAGATGGAAGATTAATACAAGAAGATTAATACTTAGATGCAAGACCTGCTTTGATTCAACTGAGCTGAAAGTTGTCTGTGAAGAGTTTTGTTATCCATGCTGTTAGCCATCTGCAAAGAAGCCTTCAGACAATATGGAAGGATTTTTCAATGCAATCCTTTCCTTGCTGGGAATCAGTTGCCTGCCCATTGAATGACACAAGTGTTTCTGTTTATCACTGTCTAAATGTTTCTCTGTACACTTTTGTTCTTCTGAGTTTTTCCCTGTCTGAAATAGTAGTATTGGTGTTTTTGCTATACTGTTCCAGCATGTTCTACTGAAAAGCTTCTTTAATTCTTGAAGAGTCACAAACTCTTGTATCTGTGTTTTTCCTTCTGTTTTCCAGTTGCTTTTTTCATTGAACTATTTTGCTTCTACAGGTTTCTGATTCATCTTTTTCCAAGTTTTTTCCATTAATAGGTTTTATGCTTGATGTGTTGCAACTGAAGCTGGACAGTGATTGTTTTGATTTTTCTGCAAACCATGTCCAGTAAATCTCAAAGATGAATCCCTTGCATGTGGTTAGAAGAAACCCAAATCTTTTGCTAGAATTACCTTTTTGTCTGTCTAATATTTTTTTTTCAGTCTGAGGCTCACTTGATTTTATTTGAGATTTTGTTTTCTCTGATAAACATTCATGTTTGCCTTCAAAACTTTTATGTGCATGGCTGATGAAAATTCTTTTCTTGATAGACAAAGTCTGTAAATTGGTGGTTGTTCTCCATCAGATGTCTGCACATCTCTTTTCTGATTTTTTTTCTCCTGAATTTCTATCTCCATCTTCATTAATTTGTTTGTAAGAAAATTGCTTGTGATTCCCACTGGAAACTTTGAATGGGTTTCTTTCATTTGTATGATCATGCAGCAATTGCAAACGAAGCTGAGACTGTGGATTAGCTGGCAGTTCACTGGTACTTGAATCCTGTAAAACAGCCACATGAAATATTAGTATACATTTAAATTAGAGTATCTGCTGTGGGTTTTTTTAACATGCAAATTGAGAAATACCTTGATTTTTATATATCTTGCAAAATCTCTAACTATAATAAGGAATAGCAATTATTGATCATTCATAAGTTATGCAACTACTAATTATATAATGAGTTTTCCACATTATGTTGTTCTACATTATTATCCTAATTCAGATTATTATAACCAACCCATTCTCTCTTTTTCTTTTTTTCTTTTCACTATTACCTTGGGTTTTTGGGCTCAATTCCAAAGCAATACAATCTGTTGGAAATCCCCAGTTATAAATACAACCTTGGTGAAATATTTAGATGATAATATTTAGATGATAATATTTAGTGGTGAAATATTTGGTGAAATATTTAGATGATAATATTTAGATGATTAATATTTTATTAATGTTGTCTTCAGTTTTCACTAATATCCACTAAATATCTTTAACAAAAATATTATTTCCTGAAAAGCAAATTTTATTTTGCTTTTTTTTAGAACTTCCCGTAGTTAATCTGAAATAGTAGTTCATATCATGATAAATAGAAGATAAAGAAATAGTAATAAATCAAGGTACAAGAGTTTAAGATATCTAATTATTATAAATAGGCATGGTATACCTGCCAGGGGACATGTCCACACATTTTCTTCCCTTCGGTTTTACCTTTACTGCATCGATAAAACAATCTAGTTTAGAGAACAAAACATGGATCATCACACTGAGTATAAATGCTGAATATTACCATAATTAATTGATGCTATTTTGTCAAAGCATATAATGTCCCCCTGAAAATATACCTGTAGAGGTCTGTTTTTGTTTGCCTAATCAAAACTTGCAGCTCCACTATATAGTCCTCATGCACCAAGCAATAAGAAGGAGAAAGACTGTAGAAAGAAAAGGCAATTATTTACATAAATATTTGTCCCAAAAAGTAAATGTCTATGCTACCTCAGTAGTATCAAAGGTGGTGAAAAATATTTAACTCTGACTACTTTCTCAGTATTTTAAGATACAAGAATTAATGGCCTTCTTCTATCCTGCCTTTGGGACAAGCACGTGTTAATTCAGCTATAGTAAAATGTTTTATAAAAAGGGCCCGAAAAGCACAGTAAGATGTAAAATAAACAGCACAAAAATCTATTAAAGCCTTTAGTAGAACCTTTAAACCTCTGCAGAAGCAGGCAACTAACATTTCAACTTCAAAGAATATATTGTATAATTATGGCATAAATGTATTTTCCAATGATACCTCATTGTTGCTCAAGTTAAAATTATAAACTAAATATAAACCTGTATTTCAGTTATGATTGGATATACCATGCTACATATTTAGAAATATTTTTCTATGTTAAAGTGGCACAGATATTACTTTCTGATAAACAACTGCTGAACAGTAGGTAAGCAACTGATAATTCTCCAAGCTTGTATTTTAAACTCAACTTACTCAGTGGTGAGCACAAAGCCACAAGGCTCCTGATTTTGGACTCCACACATATAAAAGCTTTTGCCTTTATTTGGGCCATCTCGGTTTCCAGTCTTCAAAAAACAGGGAAACCCTGAATGGGAAGGAAATGAAAATATGAAATTCAATCAGAGCTAGAAAAGTACCAAGCCAACTAATTTTTTAAAAAAATCTCACTTCAAGTATTCAGAAGGCTCACATATCAATTTTATATTTTCTCTGTGGTTCTTAGAAAATGCTGCTTAGATTACCAAGTCCACCCTGTTGAAAGCAGGAAACCAAACTGTAACTTTTCCCTCCAAATGTTTATCCAGACACATTGAACATATCCAATGAAAGGTAGCATAAATCACAGTAGTTAAACTGATTTTACAATCAAACTGTTTTTAATAACTTTAATATCCTCTGATTTAACAGACATCAAGGCTGGTGGTATTTTCCCATATAACACCCTTTAGAAACTTATTGCTATCAATAGCCCTCTCCCCAGGATTTCCAATTTTACTCATCTCCCCATTTATTTTATTTATTTGATTTGTCAATCGCTTACAAGATAATAAGTAAGAATACACAAAATAGGTACGAATAAATGGGAACAATAGGACAGGGACGGGAGGCACAATGGTGCACTTATGCAAACCCCTTATTTATCATTTAGTGAGGAGAGTTAGGCAGAGAGAAAGAATAAACAGACAAGGGCTACCATGCCTAGTGTTTATAGAAAAATATTTCTCTGTGCCATATGATGAATATAACTTTGAGGATTCAAGGGACCCTTTTGTTATTGGTAACAAAAGCCACCCTCTATTTCTGAGCTGAATTCTGATTGTCAGCTACTAGATTTTTCCCATTCAACCAAAAAGAATGAACTTCTGATCACTGGGTGTTTCAAAAGGAATTCTTTATTGAAATGAGATGATTCCAGCAGGATTCAAAGCAAAGTCTAAAGGCTCCCAGGAATGCAGTGGTAGATAAGGGAAGTTAGAACTCCTCCCCTTATCTTGATGCGTATTTTGTCAAACAAAGACCCAACATGTTAATTCCCCCTCCCCTTCTTTGGGAACTTTTGAAGAGTTTCTCTGGACTTATGTTCCGGACCTGGAATTTTTAAGGTTCCTTCTGCCCTTGCTGTCTCTTCAAGAGGTGATAGGTTTCTGGACATCTGGCCCCCAACCTTCAGTTGTATATCATGTGTAGGTTATACAAATTCAATATAAGATTTAATATATTCAGGTTACATCAAAAAGGATTACTTATACCAACTTCCCTCCCCCCTTCTTCTTCCATTGAAGAATGGCAGATACACGGATATATGAAATCTTTCCACTACCATTATTTCAATCCCTTTTTAACAAGCAAGAATTTCCTTGATCAATATCAAGATTTGATTTCATAAAATGAAGCTTGTTTGTATTACAGCAGTGGCCTAAAGCAGGAAAAAAAGTTTTCTGAGATTTTCTGCTTATGGTGCTACGTGTGACTAGGAAAGGCTTTTACTTTCTGTAAATGGGGCGGCGGAGGGGAGCCATTTAATATTTCAAATCAGGAAGCAAATGTTTTAAACTTTCTCTAAGAACCAAAACATTTTTTCACTTGCATATTTACGTTATGTATTAATCTACCTGCCTTTTTTTCTGGCACTGCATAAGTAGGTACTATTAGAAAAAACTGATGGGTGGGGGATAGCCCGATCACATTCGAATTTTACAAGCCATTCTCAGTCAAAGTTTCCGGCTCATCACCCCAGCGTGCACCCTCCTACGACCTCACCGTGAGCAGAGCACAACACTTTCTCCATGGTTCAATCTCAAAAGCTCTAGGGATTCCCTTCACAGCAATCAAATCCCAACCGGAGAAAAGGAAAGGTCGCTTTTCCTTTCCCGGGAATCGCCAGGCCCACTCGGCTTCAAAGCTGCCAATCCCCTTTTTTCCCTTCTCCCGGTGGAACCAATCGCAAATCCCCTCCCGCGCACGAAAAGCCGAGTTTAGTCTCAAGGCAGCGAGCTGAGGAGTTTTTGCCCAATTGCGGAGGAGATAGGAACGCCTCCGAGAGACGAGAGGAGCGCAATTGGTCAGAGAGGCAGCCAATATTTTCATACTTCGCTACATTACGCATTAGCGCAAAAAAAGCAAACTCAGTCGTGTTAGGCTTAGAACAGTTGGGTAAAAAGGGTAGCGCCCCCTTGGCAATTCAATAGAATAGGAATTACTTGACAGAGAAAGTCAGGTCGCGATAGCGGCTCTCGCTTTTCTATAAATAGGAATGTGCTTGGAATTCTGGTCAAAAGTTGTAGTCTGAAGTAAACTCTGGCTCCTGTCCCTAGTTTTCCCCCTTGCGGTTTTCTTTGACCCAGGCACATATTTACAATAGCCTTCATAATTATTCTACCAAGATTAATTGTATATATTCTAACGCCTATGGACAGAATGCAAACATAAAACACAGCAGGCTATTTTGGAATGTAGTTATTTTAGTTATATTTAGTTATATCCTGTCTTTATTAATGTTATAAATAACTCCACTATGGACACCAGAGTACTGAATGGGCCCATTAATTAAATGGGTTTTAATTGAACACAAGTATCAACAGCAAAGTGAGATGACATCCAAATATGCATGTGATGTCACGACACAAACTTATGAACTATCATTGTGACATCTGTTGCAAATCAGTAATGGTTTTGTGACAGGTTGCATTTCTCATTGCAGATGCCTCAATGTTGTTCTATGAAAATTCCTGACTTGCACTGTGATGGTATTCTTTACATCTCCCCACTTCATCTATTCCTTTCTCTGACCAGTATTGAGATCTCATTTAATGACATAATCATCCTGAAACATGCATTGTATTTTATTTTTCGACCCATCAAATTCCCATTACTGTTATTTTTTGATCTGGAATTGTTTGGAGTACATGATGCCTGTGACTAAGTTTCCACAATACTGTAATATGCTTTGTGTGTGCGTCTTCTAGTTAATTTTTAAGACCTGGAGAAGTTTACTTGGCAAGGTTTTTGAGAAGCAGTTTGCCAATGTCTGCTTACTAGGGCTCAGAGAGGGTGACTGGCAAAGGTTACCTAGCTGACTTCGTGCCTATGGTTGAAGTAGAACTCACAATCTCAGTTTCTAATCTGATGTCTTAACAAAATAATATACTTGCCTTGCTTTTTAAATAAGCCACAATTGCAGCTATATATTGATTTGAAGCAATGGATGGATTCATACAATCAAAACATGCTACGGCTTAATATTACTTGAACTCCTAGCAACTAATCTGAGGATACAAAATGGATTCAACACCATAAATGCAGTGTTTGTATTTTATTAAATTTATAACCCACATTTCTGCTTGTATAAAGTATCAAAGTAGTTTACAACAATATTCTAAGGCGCCAATTCACTGGCAAGAGAGTTTAGAATTTTAAAAAAAGTTCTTCTACAATACATTTGTTGCTTTGTGTTAAGTTTGCATGAAGAGACAGACGCAGAGTGCTTCAAGCTCTTTGCTTATTAGTGACTACAGCTCAGAACGAACCCACTTTGGCTGGGCTGCGGCTGCTACTTATAGCCAGCAGCCGCAGTTGCCAGCCAATCAGAGTGCAGGATTTTCCCGCACTTTTTAAACCAATCATTTCTTACATTTTACAAGAACAGTTCAAACTAAACCAATGACTTTAAACCTGCATACATAACACCCCTCCACACTAGGTTTAGTCCATACTCAAACCCCAGCCTATCTTATGTATTCTTTTAAATAGGTGGGGCTCTTACGTGTACGTTGAGACCTACGTGGTCCAGATGTTTTAAGGTTCTCACCTTGTGAGGGAGGAAATGTGTCTGCTGACATTTCCTTACTAGGACTTGTAGTAATGGTAGAACCTGTTTGGTTACTACAACCTGGTCTCTCCTCCCAATCCATCTCCAACCCAATGTCAGCACCTAAATCAGGTAATGATGTGCAAACTTTCCATTTGAAAATGGTTGTTGGTATTGTGACAGGTTTTGGGATGGTTCCTGTCGTGTTAGCTCGTTACACATGGGGTTGATTCTTGCTTGTTCATTACACTCATGATCCTCCCTTCCCCTAGAAGAGGCAGTAGGTATGGGAACCAGAGAGGAGCAAAAGCGATGCTCCTGAGGCAATCTGGATCTTAACTGATCAATGTGCCTGCTCCAGAGGACACCATCCTCCGTTTGTACCCTGTAAGACCTGGGGCCTGTGATTTGGGTTATCTCAGCAGGAATCCATAATGGTTCACCCATAAGGTTCTTAGCATAAACAGAATCACCCACAGTGAATGTGCGAATTTTGCTAGTGGAATCTAGTGGTGCTTGGGTGCGTAAGTGGGATGAAGGCGATCAAGGGAGATCTGAGTTTCCTACCCATCAACAATTCAGCTGGGGACAAATTAGTTGAGGGGTTGGGAGTGATATGCTGAACACTGAGAAGTTTTTCAACTCTCTCAGTGATATCCCCTGGACCCAATTGCTGAAGTTTTTCCTTGGTAAATCGTACCATACGTTCAGCCCGGCCGTTAGCTGAAGGATGCCCAGGGGCTGTCAGGGCATGTCTGATACCCTGTTGTGCTAGATATGATTCAAAAAGGTTGGATGTAAATTGAGGGCCATTGTCAGAAACAAGCACATCAGGTAACCCGTGAGTTACAAAAGCTTTTAAGCTGTTTGATGACAGCTTCAGTTGTGGTGGATGCCATAGGGATAACCTCTAGCCATTTGGAATATGCATCAACTATAATAAGGAAAGTGTGCCCTCTGGTAGGGCCAGCAAAATCAATGTGAATCCTGGACCATGGGCCCCTAGGACATTCCCATTCCTGTGTGGGGGCGAGAGGTGGGGCAGGCCTGACTACCTGACAGTTGGGACAAGATGCAACCCAGTTTTCAACCATTTTGTCAATACCTGGCCACCATACATAACTCCTGGCCAATCCCTTCATTCTGACAATACCTGGATGACCCTCATGTAACATTTCCAAAACCTCTTTTGCAGTTTTGTAGGAATAACCACCCTGTTACCCCACAAAATACATCCTCTTAATACAGATAATTCAGTTTGCCTGGATTTAAAAGGTTGGGCAAGTTGAGGTAGATCTTGAAGAGGCCAACCTTTCTTAATCCAGCCTATAACAGGAGCCAATACAGTGTCTTTGGCAGTCTCTCTGGCAATTTCAGCAGCGTGTACTGGAAGCTTGGCAACAGTTTCTAGGAAAAAGGTGTAAGTCTCAGGAGCAAAGTCCTCAGTGTGAGAAGGAAGTGGGCAGCGACTCAAAGCATCTGCATGCCCAATGTCTTTGCCAGGCCTGTGGATGAGTTTGTATGAATAAGCAGCAAGAAATTCAGTCCACCTCAGCATTCTTGGTGACAGGATAGTGGGCGTAGGTTTGTCTCCTGCCACAATGCCTAACAGAGGTTTGTGATCTGTGACAATGGTAAATGTTCTCCCATATAAATACTCATGGAATTTCTTGACAGCTGCAACAATTGCCAAGGCTTCCTTGTCCAGTTGGCTGTAGTTCCTCTCTGCTTTGGTCAAGGTGCGAGAGTAAAATGCAATAGGAGCTTCCCTCCCGCTGGGAAGCCTGTGGCTCAAACCCCCCCACTCCAAAAGGGGATGCATCACAAGTCAGTACAACAGGCAAATTCTCAGAGAACTGTATCAGTACAGCATCAGACGTGATTAGTCTTTTAATATTGTTAAATGCTGATTGTTCTTTTCTGCCCCAGACCCACGCAGACTTTTTGTCTAATAATCTGTGCAGTGGTTCTGCAATGGTTGCCTTCTGAGGTAGGAACATGTGATAAAAGTTAATGAGTCCAAGGAAGGCTTGCAAATGTTTTACATTTTGGTCTAGGGGCTTCTTTGATTGCCTGAACCTTGGCATCTGTGGGGTGGATACCATGTTTGTCAATCATATAGCCCAAGAACTCAACCTTGTCAGTTCTAAGAGTGCATTTTTCTTCCTTGACTTTTAACCCCGCTTTTTTGAATCTGGTAAGGACTTCTCGGAGTCTCTCTTGTAACTGAGTGTCATTTTCAGCAGAGATTAACACATCATCAAAGTAAGGTACTACCCTGGCAGTCCTTGGAGCATCCTTTCCATAAGGCTTTGGAAGATGCCTGGTGCCACGCTTACTCCAAACTGTAACCTTTTACATTTGAAAGCACCTCTATGAGTCACAATGGTTTGGGCCTCTGCAGTGGTATCATCAACTGTTAATTGTTGATATGCCTGAGCCAGATCAAATTTGGCAAAGACTGTACCCCTGCCAAGTGAATGTAGTAAATGATGCACCACTGGAACTGGATATGCTCTGTTGAAGCGCATGGTTCAATGTCCCCTTATAGTCTCCACAGGTTCTCACTGACCCATCAGTCTTGACTGGTGTGACTATGGGTGTCTCCCACCTGGAGTGGTTAGTGGGCTCTAAAACTCCTTGAGCTATTAGTTTATCTAATTGTGCATCAATTTTTTCCTTTAAGGCAAATGGGACCCTTCTGGGCTTTAAACGAATTGGTGGCACCTTGGGATCTAGATGGAAAGTGATAGGGGTCCCCATATACTTGCCCAATCCTTCGCTGAAGACCTCTGGAAACTCAGACTTCAAGGCCTCCTCCCATTCAGTGTTGCTCACGTGATTGATGCCAGTCACCTTGATGCCTAGTGGATTGAACCACTCAAGTCCCAGCAAGCTTGGGCGATCCTTGTCCACAATGGTCAGGGGCAAGCGTTTGGTGTGGCCTTTGAACTTCATGTTGAATTCTCTTGTTCCAACTACTGGAATCTTGTTCCCTTGGTAGTCTTTCAGAGTCAGTGCTTGCTTCTTGAAATGCTTCTTCTGAATGTTTGGGAGTAGTCTGTGAATAGTGTCCCATGACACCATAGATAAATATGAGCCTGAGTCCACTTCCATTTGGCAAGGCCTTCCTTCAATTAGTACCTTGACATGCACTTTTCTGTTATTGATAGAAGAAGAATGACCAATAGTTACTGTCTGATGAGTTTCATTCTTCCCCTTTGCTTCTGTGCTGTGCCCCATTTTCTCACTGAGGTTGTTGGGCTTGAATTCTTTGTCAGGAAACTTTCTTCTGCTGGGTGGAGTTCTGGATGATTTGCGGACTCTTGCTAGGTGTCCTCTTTTTTCACAACGGAGGCAGATGGTATCTAGGAACTTGCATTCAGTGCGGGGGTGGCTTCCCCCACAACCTCTGCAGTCGAAATCTTGCCTCTTTCTTCCCAGGTATTTCTTTTTCTGCTCCATTTTGAGTCTATAATTTCCTTCCTCCACCTCACTACAGTCTGACTCAGAATCTATTTGCTCACAATGAGTTGTTGTGGACTTTTCCACATCAGGATGGCTTGAGGCCTTGTTAATTTTCTTCATGGCTGCTGCTGAGGACTTGGTGGCTTCTGCTGAAGAGGTCTTAGTAATAACTTGCTCTGAAGCACCTTGTCTTTAAGGCCCAGAACAAATCGATCGCGATGGCCTCTTCTAAATTGTTAAATTCACATGCACCCCCAATGTCTCTTAAACTTGCCACGAAGTCGTTTACATTTTCGCTTTCCCCTTGATCCCGACGGTAAAACTCGTGTCTCTTAATGAGGCATGATACTTGTGGGGCGTAATGGGCTCTTAACAACTTTTCTAAGTCAGGCCATTCCATTACCTTCACGTCTGCAGCTCCCGCCAATGCCTTCGCCATCTTGAAAACTGCCGGACCGCAGTGCATGAGAAAGACCACCCTCTTCCGCTTCTCGGAAATGTCGGCAAGATCGTTTCCTTCCAGATACATTTGGAAACGATCTGCATACGTCTCCCAGTGTTCTGCCGTCGGATCGAACGGGGCTGGGGGGGTGTTCAGCACAGCCATCTCTCTCTTCTTCTGTTCCACGTTGCCTTCTTCTTCAGGGAGATCCCATCCTCGTCGCCAGTGTTAAGTTTGCATGAAGAGACAGACGCGGAGTGCTTCAAGCTCTTTGTTTTAGTGACCACAGCTCAGAACGAACCCACTTTGGCTGCGGCTGCTACTTATAGCCAGCAACCGCAGTTGCCAGCCAATCAGAGTGCAGGGTTTTCCCGCACTTTTTAAACCAATCATTTCTTACATTTTACAAGAACAGTTCAAACTTTACCAATGACTTTAAACCTGCATACATAACACTTTGAGTGTAAGCATTCAGTTTACAACTATGGAAAAGTATTAAGTATCACCTTTTCTGTAAAAATGCAAGTAGTATATTTAAATATAACTAACAAAAAAACTCTATTTTACAGAATTTATTCTAAATACAGAATTTAGCACAATTTCAATGTTGTAAACAAGATAATGGTAGATAACAAGAGAAAAAGGTGGTGCAGAATTTAAGTTCAGTTATAGCTCTATCACCATATAGCAGGGGTCACCAAACTTGACACTTTAAGACTTGTGGACTTCAGAATTCTGGGAGTTGAAGTCTTAAAGTTGCCAAGTTTGGAGACCTCTGCCATACAGGTAGTCCTTGACTTACAACTGTTTATTTAGTGACCATTCAAATTTACAACAGCACTGGAAAAACTAACTTTTGACCGCTTTTCACACTTACACTGCAGTATACCCATGATCACATGATCAAAATTCAGGCACTTGGGAACTGATTTATATTTGACAATTGCAGTGTCCTGGGGTCATGTGATGACCTTTTGCCACCTTCTGACAAGCAGTCAATGGGGAAGCCAGATTCACTTAAACCATGTGACTAACTTAACAAGTGCAGTGTTTCACTTAAGAACTCTGGCAAGGAAGGTGGTAAAATGGGGCAAAATTCACTGAACAACTCTTACTTAGCAACACAAATGTTGTTCAATTGTGGTCATAAGTTGAGGTCTACCTGTACATGGAAATGGAATCTGCTTAACCAGTGAACATCTATCTTCATTTATGGAATACTGTTAATTAATCCCAGTTACAATAACTGCACTGAGGCAATGTTATTTACTTGCTTGTGGAATATAACTCATCTTTTTTATGAACCCAAAAGAAGTTTGTTGCTGAAAGAATGAAACACTGAAGTCAAATGATTCCCCATAGAAATGGTCGAAGGCCATAGAGCTGAACTATGAACTATGGATCTATAGTATAGTTCTATAATTGCCATATAGCAGGGACAAATAAAATTGTGGAAGCCACAATCCAACATGTTTGGAGAGCACTATATTAATGAAAGTATTCCATACCAATGAAATTGTTAATCCTAATTACCCATATAAATAACTCCCTTTCCCACTTCCTTAATCAGTATTCCAAGTATGATTCCTAATGCTATACAAACACTGCATTTTCTTGCAAAGTGCAAGTGAAATCACAACTGAATTTCCACACTGTCAACAAAGTTGCACCTACCTTCATTCCATATGAACTGCCACTTTTTGTGAGAGGAAAACAGATTACCTATTTGACCACTTAAAACTCAGCATAGCTTTGTATACTTTTGCAGGGGATGCCACTTTATTTTTAAAAGACATGTCAACTTTAAAAAAAACATATACATATGCACATGCATGTGCTTGACATAGTGTTGTAACATTATAAAGTTAAGGAAGAGAAAAAATATTTTGTGTTCATTGTGTTTTGTAAGCTGGTTAATACAAGCTGTATTTCACCTAATATAAAAATTAAAACATTTTCTGATCACCATCGGTTTAACAACTGAGGAATAAAATTTTTTAAATGGTAGCTATTGCAGTGTTTATAATGAATTTCTCCTGAGCAGTGTTAACTGTGGAAAGTGTGACTTTTCTGGGGGTTGTGTGTTAAAGATGGACATTCTGCAGCTTTAGAAAAGGAACAAACATATAGAAAATACAAGTTGACAGTAAATGGAGAATGTACCCTTGTAGATAATCGCTATAAAATGATTTAGCAAAACATGACTATTCAGATTAAAATACTAGTATGAAAGTACCCTAATCCTCAATACTAGATTTGATAGGCCTCAGTTGCATTTTATTATTAATATTTTCATAAGTACCTGGACAAAATTGCTAAAGTATTGGAGGAATGGGAGTACTTTAACAGTGAACTGTGTTTATAAAGTTTTTAAAAAGCAGAAAAAGCATCCAGCCAGAAACACTATGGCTGCTGTTTCCAACCTGAGTGTTCCGGTTGCTTTAATTTTTAGAATTCTGTATCACAGCCATGCTGTTTGCAAAACTGCAGCTGAAGTCTACACTATAGTGTCCAACTTGGGAAATGCTGCTGTATGCCACCGAAATAATGAAATAATCTGTGCTTTATTATTTAGGGATCAGTGAACCCTTTCATACTTTTGATTTTCCAATAGTTTGAATTACTTTGTTCTCTACCACTGTGTTAAGATTATTCTTTGGGAATTTTTAAAGCTTTGCTTAAAACACTGGGGCCTGTTTTGCTTTCCTTGCAAAGAATCATGGCTGTGCATCAGTTTTAGTGTATTTTTTCCTATTTGTTTTATTGAAGCAATTTTAAGTGTTCCCTTCGTCAATGCTTTGTAGTTGTATTTTTTGTCCAATGTGGACCCTGCCGCCACGCCGTACGCTTCCATTGTTGCCTGTCACAGTTCGTGCTGGGAACAAAGAGCCAGAGAGGGCATCTCCTCCAAACAAGGTGATCCTGACATCCGTTTCAATTGCTTTGGCCAAGCTGGATGCATAACTATCCAGAGATTTGTGAACTTCAGCCTTTACATGAAGGATAGAGTTCTTCGCTGCTTCTGAACAAAGAAAAGAGAGATATTAGCCCAATAAAGCCATATGAATGCCTCATACATTAATGTTAATTTGAACATTGTAGTCATCTCTCCCGTAATGAAATACATTCAAAGAAGATTCATCCTATTGTGGCTTTCGGATTTCTATGTAGGATAGTAGAATTATAAATCTAATACAATGAGTTGGGTCAAACATATGCATGATAATTTAATCTAACAAGTGACGTCTATCCATAAACTTAAAAATAAAATATGTGGATCTCAGCCATCAGCATATTAAATAACAAAGACAGGCTTTAAAGGATGTTTCTTTAAATACAACAAAGAGTAAAACTCCCTTTATTAAATGCTGTACTTCTTTCCTCACCTCTGCCACTGAAATAGGCAGGCTAGAGATCATTCGAAACATTTGCAGCAGCACTTCAAGAAGTAATTGAATAATTCAGAATAAATCTTCCATCTATAGTTCTAATTTTGAGCTTGCAATCATATAATATATGGTTTCACTTTGTTTTTTTGGAAATTGTTCTGATTTCTGTTCTATAGTCCACTGCACTTTTTGTGTATGATTTCTTAGCAGTCAATACTAGCAGTCAATACTACTTAGCAGTCAACCTAAGCAAAACTAAGAGAAGTAAGTTCTTCTCCATTCTAGAACAGTTACCCAGTTCTCCTTCTTACAAATCCATGGGGCTGTTTTCCTTCTGTATTTTTCATTTCCTTTGTACTTTGTTTCATATGGAAAACTCTCCCTTGCTTGTCCTTTTCTTTTTAAGGAAACTCTTTATAATGAATGTTTACTTTATCCTTCCTGAATCTAATATAATTAATTTTCCTTTTAGTTTTTTTAGACACATAGGCAGATCAACAGACTTTGGACCGTGAGGATGACATTGTTAATATATGTCTATATCTATGAATATAAACAATGCATGGTCATTATTAAATTTATTTACAGGCAAAAATCTTTAAAGTTCCTATTGCTAAGAGCAAAATCACACTCTCTGACAATGTCCAATAAATCTACATCCTACACCATTGCATGTCTATTTTTCCCTTGAAGAATAAGATTAAAATAGTTGCAATTATCACTAAAGTTTTTTTTTATGTTGGCGTTATTATTTTTATTTTTATTATCCTCCTCCTATTTTCTCCACCACACCCCTATGAGGAGAGTTGGGCTGAAAGAGAGTAACTGCTCCAAAGTCACTCAGCTGGTTTTTAGCCTGACACCTTAACCATTAGACCAGATTGGACTTGTATATAGCAATAGCACTTAGACTTTTATACTGCTTTATAGTGTTTTACAGCCCTCTCTAAGCAGTTTACAGAGTCAGCATTTTGCCCCCAACAATCTGGGTCCTCATTTTACCCACCTCGGAAGGATGGAAGGCTGAGTCAACCTTGAGCCTCTTGAGATTTGAACTGCCAAATTGCAAGCAACCAGCAGTCAGCAGAAGTAGCCTGCAGTACTGCACTCTAACCACTGTATCACTGTGGCTCAATATATATATATTCAGTTATATATATATAACTGAAACAGAACTTGTTTCTTCATTAAGCATCAACTTTTTATGTAAAATGAATTTATTTCCTCCCCCTCCTTAATTTTCCCTTCTAGATTATATGTATCTCTCAGCTATAAGATTTTTCAGTGCATTTATTTCATTTTCAAGTCTTTCACTTCTAATTTTATATTAAATAAATTAAATTAAAATGTTAATTAAACTCATACTAAAATTAAGTAAAAATTAAAGAGCAGTTTAGGACCGAACAGTTCAGTAATTGCATGCCTAGCCTCAACATACCTTTAATTTGTTCCACTTCATCTTCAAAAGTTACAGAACTCCGTCGATGTGGGTAAACACAATGTGGATGATTAATTCCATCAGAACTATAATCTTCAAGCAGCATAACATCTGTCCCTAAAAAGAGATAATGTGTTAGACAGTTGACTAACGGGAGAATTCATTTAATGGATACATGCAGAAATGGTATTTTTGTGATATGGGCACTGAGCTGTATGTATTCTCCCTCAATTTAGAAAACAGCAGATTGCATCTCTATAGCTGGAATCATATTTTACAATGCAGAAAAGTAAGATTGCAAGAATGTTTTTGGCTTATAATGCTAATTATAGAGCTAGGAAGCAAGTGAATGGGAAGAATACTTCAACTTTCTTTTGCACATCTTTTCTTGTAATCAAGCCATCTTTGTTATGAATTTTATTTTGAATTGTATTTGACTTAACTAATCAGCTAAACTTATTTGTAGGGACAGGCACTGGGCACATTTGCAGGAGAGAATCAGAAGTTACACAGTTAACTATCTCCATCTTTCCCACATTCAGGGAGTTTTACAGGGCAGTCCACACACTTATTGACCAGTAGTTCCCCCCACCAATGTTTTTTTCATAATTTTTCATTGACACACATACACACAAAACCCATGAGAAGGAGGAATCCTATAATAGCTGCATAATATTTTTTCATGGATAGCACCAAGATAATACTACTAAGTTGCATTTCAAGTTTATTGCAAACTTCTTTTTTTAGCAGCTGTATCATACTACTTGTTCATTGCAACATAACTCAGAGAAACAGTTACCTGAATCCTGAGAGCAACTGAAGCCTGTATCTCCTGTGCTGCTGCTGTGTCCTAAAGTCCGCTCCCCTGCCATGAGAGCTGTCAGATGTGGAGACAATCCTAGATCTGTAAAAGTATTTCAGCATCCAAACAAATTAACTTCTTGATTCATACCCAAATATCTTCAAATATCCTTAGTGCATTTTATTACATTGCTTGATTTAATAATGGCTAAGTCTGTAACAAGAGCCATTACATTAACCATTAATGTAACGATTAAGACATCAGACTAGAAACTGGGAGACCGTGAATTCTAGTCCTGCCTTGGGCACAAAGCCAGCTGGGTACCTGTGGGCCAGTTACGTTCTCTGAGTCCTGGGAAGGAGGCAATGGCAAATCACTTCTCAAAATCCTTGTCATGATTGAATGGAATAAAAAAAACGTTTTTAACATCTGAATTTATTAAACTCTTGAATAATTCAGATTTTAAAATTCATAGCACTGGGAACCTGTATCTAATGAAATCAATGAAAAAAATCTTTATACTTCTTTTTAGTTTGGTATTAGAGTTTGATTATCTCAATAATAAAAATAGAATATCTCAGAAAAAAATAAAAAGCAAAGGTACGCTTTGGACTACAGTGCCCATTGAGTTGGTCAGTCCTGGAGCCATCCAACACCCCCAGGGCAGGCAGTTATCAATAAGGTCAGTGGGCAGTATGGCCTCACATGTGGTGTCCTGGCAGTTGGGGACTACAACTCCTGCCTAAGCAGAGGATTGGACTAGAAGACCTCCAAGGTCCCTTCCAACTCTGTTATTCTGTTATTTATTCTGAAAATTTTTTAAAGAAATGTTTTGAGCATTTATATTTATCTAGGTTATAACATGTGATAATGCTTGTTTGTAAAAGCTAACTTAAGGAGAACCAATCACAGACAAAGAATGATGTAAAAGGAATTGGTAATATCACACTACTAACTAGAGCATATAAAACATTTGCTAGACCAATACTCGAATACAGCTCATCAGTCTGGAACCTGCATTACATATCTGATATTAATACAGTTGAGAAAGTCCAGAAATATTTCACAAGAAGAGTTCTCCACTCCTCTACTCGTTGCAGAATACCTTATGCCACTAGACTTGAAATTATAGACCTAGAAAACCTAGAACTACGCCGCCTTTGGTCCGATCTAAATATAGTATATAAAATCATACATTGCAATGTCCTACCTGTCAATGAATACTTCAGCTTCAACCATAACAAGAGCACACAATAGATACAAACTCAAGGTTAACCGCAAACTTGATTGCAGGAAATACAACCTCAGCAACAGAGTGGTCAATGTCTGGAATACTCTACCTGACTCTGTGGTTTCTTCCCCAAACCCAAAAACTTTAACCTTAGACTGTCTACTGTTGACCTCACCCCTTTCCTAAGAGGTCTGTAGGGGGCGTGCATAAGTGCACCAAAGTGCCTACTGTTCCTGTCCTATTGTTTCTTTTTATTTTCTTATATGTATCCATGTATTTATAACTATGTTTATACTTATACCTATTATCTGTAAGCAATTGACTAATCAAATAAATAAATAAATAAATAAATTATAGTGGTAGTGATAAATTAATACATAGGTTGAACCCCCTTAGTAGCAAACCATTACCCAGAAAAGTTAAACTGGGGATATTTTTTTAAATCATAAACAAATGGACAACAGAGGAATTGCAAAAGTCTCTAGATCCTAGGTTACCACAAAAATATACATATGCAAAGGATGTTTCCTGAGAGCACTCAGCTTAATTTTCCAATTCCATCTTATCCGTTCAGTGAAGTTTATCTGAATAAAATGGATAATCAAACATAATGAATCTCCTGCCTGCCTTGAATATATACAAGAATTGTGACCACATCCATGTCCAAAAATTCTCAATCAGGAAGCAGACAAAGAAACCACATGATGAAGGATGGACAACACTAGTGGTTGTACCAGACTAATTAAATGGTGGTCACTCTGCCCTAGCAATTTACAGTATCTTCTAGAGGCACTTTAAGAATTTTTTTAAAAATTACCTGTGATCCTATTAGAAATACTAAATAATCTGGACGTCCTTTGCCTTTGAACAAATGATTCTCTGTAGTACCGATCTCCAAAGCACATTCCCAGTAACTCCTTGCGCACAGTTTTATTCCAGAGTCCATAAATCAAAGGGTGGCAAATGGCACTTGTAAAAGATAACCATGTTGCTAATGTCTCAAAGGCAGGGGAAATGCAGTTTTTTCCCCAAAGTGCCTCAGATGTGATAACCACCATGTAAGGCCCCCATGTGATGACAAAAGCCCCGATCACAACTAAAATTGTGATCAAAGCTTTGCACTGATTGGCAGAATAAACGACCCCTTGGAAAGCATTCCTCCGGCTGCCTGATGAGGACGTTGACGTACTCGAGTTCTTTCTCCCATTTCCTTGTGTGTCTTCTGCTGCAATGACCACGCTGCCACAGTGAATCTTCCGTGCCTTAATCCTGGCCACGCGAAATATGAAACCATAGCAAATGATCATGACTATAAATGGTAGCAAAGCACACCATATCTGCCAAAAAGCGGTGTAACCTGCCTGCTTATGCCATGCAGCTACACACATCCATTTGAACTGATCAAATTCTAAAGATGACCAACCAAAGAGGGGTGGAAGGCATCCAATTAGAGAATGAAGCCACACATATACAATGGCAACAAAAGCTCTGTTACCCGTAATCTTCATAGGGTAAACCATGGGGTACAAGACAGCATAGTATCTGAAAAACATAGAAGGAGTATGCAGCAATGTTAGGGTATATGCAATACAGAGGAAATTGAATAATACCAAACATGAAAAAAAAAAGGAAT
The DNA here is from genome assembly GCA_009733165.1 of Naja naja. Taxonomy (NCBI): domain Eukaryota; kingdom Metazoa; phylum Chordata; class Lepidosauria; order Squamata; family Elapidae; genus Naja; species Naja naja. The sequence continues at coordinate 30,762,979 of CM019152.1, forward strand.
GAGTTTGTTTTTTGAAAATTGGATCAGATTAATTGGAGAACCTGGGTTGTCTCATGGAGACACTTTCTCATTGCTGCTTTAATATTCTGATGCTGCTTACATATTAATAAACAAAGTTATTTGTTCCACAATCTCAATGTATGGACTTGGTGGCATTGTTATTTAACACATATTTCTCTGCCATTGCATATTCAATTCTGGTACATGTTAAAAACCTTTCCCCCCCATGCGGCCATATTCAGCTCATGAAAAAATGCATGGCATACCGGTCGATAGCAATGAGTCCAAGTGTTAGCATACTGGCAGAGCTGATGAGCATATAGAGTAAGGCAGAGAAGTTGCACCAAACGACTCCGAAGATCCATTCCCGACGGATGGAGCTGGTAACAACGAAAGGAAGCACCAGCACCGAAAGAAGGAAGTTGGACAGAGTGAGGCTGAAAACAAACTTGTTGCTTAAGGTGAGCAGGTATGACTTCTTATAAAGAGTGAGGACGATCACTAGATTCCCTAAACAGATGAAAATAGTAATAATGATGATAGCAATTGACTCGGTGACTCTGCCTGCTCCCTCTTCCAGCAGTGTGAAATTTTCTGAGACATTCTCCTTACTGAGGGACAAGTTGATGCTCATTGTCAGAGCAACCAAGACATGCTGAGCGTCTGCTAAAGAAATACAAAAACAGTTGATATACATATTACATCAATGAATGCTACTTACATTTCCATAAACAAAGTTACTAGTTCCACAATTCTCAATGTACGGACTTGGCTGCACTGTGTTAGTCAAAATATAACAAACACTACATGCACAAGGCTTATCAAGTTATAAAATATCACATGAACTTCATGAATATGTGCAATGATATGCAAGGCATTTTCCAAAGGCAGACAGAACAAGTAACTCCTATGTTAACTGTCATGACCCTGTCAGAATCTGCTTCGGAGAGGTTGGCCAAGCAGCTGACAGGGAGTGGGAGTATGGCTCCCTTGGCTGTGGAAGAAACTGGGGAAGGGCAAAGCTGGCTGGGCAGAGAAGAGGAGACGTAGAGCAAGGGAGAGGGAATTCAGAGGAAGACCCAGGAGCACCTCCTCTTCATCCTAGGGCACACAGGAACAGAGAAGGGAGCAATGTGAGTTGTGTGGCTTACGGGGGAGGAAAGGACCCTGATTCCCTTCATCAGTTGCAGCTGGGAACACAGCATTTAAAGAGGGAAGCTGCGCACAGCAAAGTTCTGGGGAACAAATTGTGAATTATCTGGTGTCGTCAAGGCTTATCTGTGTTTCTGGCGTCTTCCCAAATGTGTGTGTTTTGCTGTGCTTTCAAGTCTGCAATTCCTTCTCCTGCCCTGTCAAATTAATTACTGCAGCATGGTTTGTATCGATTTTTATTTACAGTTTGTATGTACTTTGTTTTTGGACTGAATTTCCTCCACTTAAAGACTGTTCTTGGGAGAGTTTTTTCTCCAGCTGAAGGTAACCTGGACATTGGGGGCGAAGTTGGAGGTATTAAAGGGACATTTCTTGCTTATATGACTGTGTTGCCTTTGTGCCACACCCTGGGTCATCACAGTAACAGAGTTCTTTTTATATATTGGATGCTCCTAAAGCTTAGCAACATAGTCACATTGCTACCTATATCATCTTAGGGTCATTTATCCCATGTATTTATGAAATGTTCAATAAACATCAATAAATTGTTAATCATTAATTCTCATGATATACTGTCTATTACATCAAGAATGTTAGCCAGTTATACCATAATATACAGAGATCCAAATGTTCCTACAAACTTTAACTAAAACCTTTAATAGGACCACAGTAATCTAAGTGGACTATTCTTGAAAAAGAGATCACCACCGCTATAATCCAAAGCATAGCTGTGGGGAATTACTGGATGCTCACTGGCTTCATGTGGAGCAATGGGATGCTCAAGAGCATCTCACTTTGACCTGAAAGTGCACAACGGAATAATCTATTCTTAGAAATTCCAGAATACAATTTTTTTCTAGAGAGGAAGAAGTGAAGTGGGAGAGCAGACAATTTCTGAAGGAGGAATATTCTTAAATTAGGATATCTTTGCCACGCTGTTCGATGCAAATTTCACAAGCATAAATATATCACAGACTAGCATGGCGGAATATCCATGAAAGCCTTGGAAAAGATATTCAGGTACTTTGATGTGTTTGTATGTACAAAGATCAAATGGTGTAAGCAATAGTATTATCTGTGACACTTTATGGAAACAAAAGTTGGACCCTGAAGAAGCATGATGGGAAGAGTATTATTGCTTTTGCTGTTGGGGAAGATTTCTGAGAACACTGTGGATAGACAAGAAAAAGGAATCATCGAACAAATCAAACCAGAGTTCTCAGTCAGAAATGACCAGAATCAAATTATCCTATTTTGGATATATTATGTGAAGATCTAGCTTTCTGACAAGGCTCTAATGCTGGAAGTAAATCAAAGAAAAGGATGACCAGCAACAACGTGGATGGACTCAGTTTCAATGGCAATTGGTACATTACTGGAAAATCTAAAAAAATCACATTAAGATAGATTATGGCCAAAATCTATCTATGTTGTATGAATTGTTGAATATGAGTATGTTGAATACATTGACCCAAATTAGCAACATTGAATTTGCTACCTTTCATGTCTTATGTCTCTAGATAGCACCACTAATGGCACTGTACTTATCTAAATGCTGCCTGCAGGGGCTTATTTTACAGAGTTCAAACCTCACACACAACAAAGTCAAATGTATTCCATAATAAAAATAAAACAACAAATGAAACAGCAACACAAGGACAAAATCTACATGTATATAGACCCATTCAAGGAAAGCAACATTATGCAAAGAACAGGAAAAAAAATCAAAGAAACCAAAGAAATTAAGGTACAAGCTAAAAAGGAAATATCACTAAATCTACTTTTTATCAGCATCATTCATTATACGTCTCCTACCTTTCTATCCTTGCAAGTCATCTTTGCTTCCATCACCTCCATACATTGATTTATACATTTGCTTTTTGTCCTTTAAACTTCTTTTCCAGGGTCTCTGTGTGATTTAAAATTATATTGTTACTCTCTGTGTCCTCTTTTCTTAACCTTTTGATTTCATAACTGCTTTATTCCATAAATCTAACACTTTTTAAGCAGGAATTAAAACTTTTTTCTCCACGTGACTTGACTTAATACATTCGCCAGGACTACTGAATTACAATACAGTAGTTTATTGGGTATGTACACATGACTGGAAGATGGAAAATGAAGGTGTCTTGGAAAATACCAGGTAAGAAGGCCTAGAACGGCTCGTATCAAATGTTGGATTCAGACCACCCAGTTTTCCTTTCTCCGCCAACCTTTTTTTTTTAACGGTAGATGCACAGCTGGGAACTTGGATGCAAGATTTACCCATTATTTTATTCCAGCCTCGCAGTAACTGCAGCTGAAGTGGTCCGCGTTCTACAAGTCCCCGCCTGGATGCTCCAGACACCACCCTGAAAATTGGAGGGATAACCAGCTGCTTACTCTCGCCTGCTTTTTCGCCCTCGGTCGGCTGTACAGTAGATCGAAGTCAGAAAACCGAGATGCCTCGTCGCGGGGTTGCAAAAAAAAAGCTTAACCCGGTTCGGTACCGGAATATTCAGCCAGCCTTTCTCTCCGCTGCCGAGGCATGGGGAATCGTGGCTGAGTAGCCAGGCTTCTCCCGTCCCGGGCACCACCCTCGCCCAACATACCAGTCCCGTCGTAGCCTAGAGGCAAAGCAAGATTTCCTTTTGCAACGCAGTCTACGGGATCCCTCCGAGGAAGCGAGGACCCTGCTCTTCTTTATACCGCGGGGTCCGTGTTCCACTCTGTTCTGCATCCGAAGGTCTCGGGGACCTTCTGCCGGGGTGAGACGATCCACTCACCTTTGACCAAACTGCTCTCGTGTAGCCCTGTCACCTCGTTCCCGATGCGGGCGAAGGGGTTCAGATTGCGGCCCCCCGGCCCCCCTACGGTCACCGCCAGTCGAGGCCCAGAAAAATAGTCCGACCCCCCTTCTTTCTCGTCCATCCCCTCATCTACTTTTCCACATCCCTCCTTCCTTGAAACACTCCCCCCATCCCCGTTTTACTCCTCCCACTTTCCCACCCTGTCCTTTTTGCTCCGCTGCGCTTTTGTTCTTTAGCAGCTCGCCCCCACTTCATGTTTCCATCAAAATTAACTTTTTTCTTTTTTGTATTTCCCTTACAGTTAGAAAACAGCTTTAACAAGCTGTCTTTATGTGGAAAAAGCTGGTTTATAGGGGCAGTGGGATGAAATTTTCTCCACCAATACTAAGTAAATAATTTATATTAGTAAGCCCGGCCCACCCACATTCCATTTCTTCACCCTTCGGAAAACTTTCATGCTGTCCTCTACTGTATATCATTTTTTCTTCCCTTAGCTGCACAGCATCACTTGCACAAAGGCAAAACAAAAATGAAGAGATCGTTTGTTTAGATACAACTTCTATAGCAGACAAATTCATAATAACAGAAAGTTCTGTAGATTTTTTTAAAAATCACATTTTAAATAAAGGAATATTGTTTAAATAAATCATGAGTGCAACCATTCTTCCAATAGTTTATATCTATATTGGCTAATTTGGATATATCCATCTTCAAATTAGTAATAAATCTGTTCATTTTGCACTGCAATTCTACATGTTTAAAATCGAAATCAGTAGAATGTACTTTCAGTTAAGAATAGAATAAAATAGAATAGAATAGAATACTTTATTGACCAAGTGTGACTGGAAACACAAGGAATTTGTCTTGGTGCATATGCTCTCAGTGTAAGTGTTGAGATTGTAACTTAAACCACAGTACTGCATAATGTTAAAATGTGCTGTATTATACAGTTAAACCAATAGTTATTTCAAATAAAATTTCACAAAACATAGCAACCAATCATATACTGTCATATAAGCAGACATAAACCAGAACTTTATAAAGAATTACTGTTTTATTACATTATCTGAGCTCATTGACTGCAGTTTATTTAGCAGAATATAATCAAGTAAACTATGCCTTAGTACAATGTAAGTACTCGGACTTAAGTCAAATTATTTGTCACCATCTCTAGGTGAACATCAGCCTTTAAGAATTTTAAAAACTAGTTATTTGCCAATGTAGCACATGAAGATATCAGAACTGCATGCCAATCTAAAACACTTATTTTTCTCTAAGTTTTGTACTTATTTTGTATCTGTGTCTAATAGGAAATTATAGCTACTATCATTATAACTATCCTATATCTGAAAACCTAGTTGTTTGTACAGGCTGGGCTGGACTGACCTCCTGGGGGGGATTTTAAATTGGTTTTAAATGGATTTTAATTGGCTGGGCTTGTCTAGTTTAATTCTTTTTAAAGTATTTATAGTATTTATTGTTCTGTATTTTTAGTTGTGAGCCGCCCCAAGTCCTTTCGGAGCTGGGGCAGCATACAAGTTGAAGCAAAATAAAAAATAAAGACCTTTAAAGTATTTTAATTGCTTTGGGACAGAACAGTGTTGATCACAATGTACAGTCCAAAACACTACAAAGAAAATATGTTTAACTTCTCTGGACAAAGCAAAATAATTAATGAAAGAACAGGAATTCAGGACATGATCTACTGTGTAGATTATAAAATAATGTCAGTTTTCTTGCTGTTTTCATTAACACCGGGTCAGGATGGCAACTTTTTTTGACATATTTCTTGCATACTGGGCCTGGCAACCAATAGAGTCAATGGAAGAATTTGATTGTACAAGCCAACAGCAGCACTCTGAAATTTCTACAACTTGTAAGTTACGCATAACCCTAATTTCTGATTGCTATTAAAATCTTCCACATGTAGAACAAGAACAGTAATAAATCTTTCAAATAAATCTCAGGCCCAATTATTTATATTATTGGACCACTGATGAGATAATGCACATGCTAACAACCCATTTCTGTTTTTTTCCTTACAAAGTCACAAAGTACAGAGACAAATAGCTTAATTTTAAAAAATTGCATTCTTTCCACCATTCCCAACTTTAGTTCAGACTTTTGAAATAGCCATACTTTATTTTAGCGTCGCTTCTTGAATAAGCCACAACTGATCAGACTCACATATCATACAGTACATACCAAGTTATAAAATAGGCTTCATGTACCTGAGATCAAATGACCAGGTTCATATAACATGCCAAGGTACAATCAGATAAACTGCACTGTAACTTGATATAATAAATGAATGTGTGTAATTACAAAATATGGTTGAGCTATAAGATATTTTTGGTAGGAAATCTGAGATTTTTTTTTAAAGTAACTGCACCATATAGTTGTGATGTGTAAAAAGGTAGGTAAAAGTAAAGGTTGTCCAGTTGTGTCTGACTCTAGGCTCATCTGTTTTTTAACCAAGGGAGCCTGAGTTGTCCAAATACATTTCTGTGATCATGTGGCCAACATGACTGTATGCCTAGGTGCACAGAACACCTAGGAACCTTCCCACCAATGTGGTACCTATTTATCTACTCACATTTGCATGCTTTCAAACTGCTAGGCTGGAGAGAGCTGTGGCAGATAATGGGAGCTCATGTCATGCAGTGCTCAGGTCTCGAGCCCAGGCGATCAGTTTTCCAGCTGATCAGCTCGTCTTTAACTGCAAACCATCACACTGCCTTCTATATATATCTCTACACATCTTGCCATTCTGTTTAAGAATGTTCTTGTAATATGTGAAATATTGATAAATAGGAAGATGTACTTGCTCTTAATTTTTTTAGCAAACAGTAATTACATTTCTGGTTAATATGAAGAGATTAGAAATTTATTTATTTATTAAGCATATGGCATTTACAGAAGTCATGCAGTCACCGGTATACAAATTTAGTTTAAATAAAGTGTCAAATATATATTTATATATGAAATTAAGATAAAACCATAATACAAAATCACCATAATATGGAGCAATAGAATTGTATTGTGATAGGTGTTATAATTCAATAACTAAGGAAGCTCCACAATGGTATACCTCTGCAATACCCCAGGCAACATTCTGTTTTAAATGAGCAGCTAAAAGTTTATACACATGGCGACCGAACTGGATATTGCAGCCTGCATTGTCGAAAACTACAGAAGCAGCAATGGGACTATATAAAAATGATTAGAAAGGTTATCTGTTTGGCTTTTGTTTATATATAACAGTTATAATGAATATAGTGTACAACTCTGAAATTCAATTTCCTTCCTTTTAAAATATATTGTTATAGTAGATGAAAAGAAAGGAAAACCACAATATACAGGACAGTATGTAAAAAACAGAAAACAAAATAAAAAGAGAAAGTTCATTTTTCTTTCTTTCTTCTTAATCCAATAGCAATAGCACTTAGACTTGTATACTGCTTCACAGTGCTTTACAGCACACTAAGCGGTTTACAAAGTCAGCATACTACCCCCAACAATCTGGGTCATTTTACTGACTTAGAAGGATGGAAGGCTGAGTCATTTAAGTGACAGAAATCTTTATATTATTATTAGAAACATAGAAGGTTCAAGGAACAGCAAACATTGTACTTTCACATTTCATGGTAGTAACTCCTATTATGCACATTTCTTTAGTCAAGTTTTGTGTTTTACTTTAAAACCATGATGGCAAACGTGTTGCATTTCCAAACAAGTTGCATTTCAAGAAAACAGCCTTTCCCAGTAGTGGCTCATAAGAAAAAGAAGCCACAATTTAGTTAAAGGGCAATATATATAATGAGGGTAGATATAAAATGCCATCTAACATGCTTTTTAATGGGTATAATGTATTCAACAAAGACAGCTGAAAGGTGGAATTCAGAACAGAGACAATCAGAAATTAGGCAAACTAAACCCAAGGTTTGTATTGTTACATTGTCAGTCTTAGAGGCTGCTTTGTACTGGCTCAGAGGAGTAAGGTAGTCTGCTTAGTTTACAAGTTATAATGAAAAAAAAGGAAGAATAGCAATTGCCCAGTTATCTATTCTCTCTGGAGCAATAAGAGTCAACTTTAAAATTATTTGTATTAAAAATAACTGATATAAAGATGACCCGAGTGCAAAAAAAGTGGATTTCCAGATGTTGTTGAACAATTCCTAGTACCATTAGTTAATATTAAGTAATGTAACTATTCTAATGTAATTTAGTAACTGGACTACTGTATTCTCAGTGTTTTTCCTTGTCTTAAACAGTACAGTACCAGAGATTTTATTTCTTAAGCAAGCAGTTGATTACATATCCTTTATTGTTCCCCACTTTAAATTGTAAATTAGTAAACAATTTAATTCACTAAATTACAATTTAGTAATCAATTTAGTTAATGTTAACTAAAATGAAAGATACAATAGAGACAAGGATGTCTGAATCCACCCTTCATAAAGGGCAAAAATAAAATATGTGCAGTTTTTCCGATTATTTACATGCAACACGATTGCGCTCCTCCTATTGTACAGTATTGTTTCTAAGTCATGAATGGCCAACTCGATGGTACAGAAAGTTGAGAAAATTCTGTTTGTCCACTTTTTAAAAAGACGCAGAAACCGATTTTTTCCATTCTCCAAGAAAACAAAAAACAACCCCTCTCCAAAACGCCTATATGACTTATTATGAAGGTATCATTAAATCCCATTTTAACGCTAGGGATGCACATAGATTGCATTCTGATTTTAACACTAGATAACGCAGGGCTTCCCTGTCATTTCAGAATTTTCCCCTTTTTGAAGTTTACAAATTTTTCTTTCTGGGTTTTGATGACCACAGACTAGCATGGCTTTCCCCTTAACAATATCTGAAAGAAAACGTGTACGCCTTGCTGGAGAAATAATCTATTTTTATTTATTAATTGCTGCATAGATGCTTACAAGTATTTGCTTGCAGTTTTTCCTGCGGGAGGGACCTTAAATATTTTAATACGCTGCAATAACTACAATTGAGAAAAAAACAAAACCCGACGAATTCTTTTGAGTTAACTTTTAAACACGTGCTCCGCTCATGCAAAGCGCCCCCTCAGGAGACCAGGAACCGGAAGGCGAGTTTTTGAAGCTTTTTCATCTCCTATAGAGGCATGCAAACCCGGAAGCGGAAGTGGCATGCTTGACGGCTGCTGTTGCTGCTGCTTGTGGAAGAGAAGCCCGAGGTCGTTTTTTTGCAAGGTTCTTATCCGGGGGTTTATTCTTGTCATTTGCCGAAGGAAGCTTTCCCGTCTCTATGCAGGCCATCTTGGGATTGACGTCGCCATTATGATGCCTGTCTTCAGAAGCAGCCGCCGCGACTTTGCCTTCGGGCCGTGGAAACTAACGGCCGCTCGGACCCACATCATCAAGTCAGCCGATGCCGAGAGGTGCGATTGAGCGTGACGGGGGCGACCGCCGCTAAGAGGGAGGGGGTCGAAAGGACGGTGGGCTGGGTGCTTGCCTTACGCTCGGGAAGCGTCACAAAGCCGCTCGCTGATTTTAGCCTGGTACAGGTAGTCCTCGACTTACAACAGTTCGCTTTGTGACCGTCCACTGAAAAAAATGACCGTTTTTCACACTTACGACCGTTGCGGCAACCTCCGGGGACCGGTGATCAAAATGCGTGGCTATTGACTCACATTTATGACGGTGGCGGTGCCTCTGGGTCATGTGATCCCCATTTGCAACCTTCCTTCAAGCAAAGTCAATGGGGAAATCAGGTTCACTTAACCGTGTGACTAATTTAATAATGCAGTGTTTCACCTAACAAATGGGGCAAGAAATGTCGTGAAATGGGACAAAACTCACTTAGCAACATAAATTTTGGGCTCAGTTGAGGACTACCTGTAGTGGTTTGGCTCACTCTTCGGTGCTTAATGGCCCTGGGACATATAGATTTTGTAGATCAACACATCGGAGGATTGGGGGGGCTTCCATTCCTGGGCTTTGGAAATATGGGCAATTGTTAAATGGCAACAGAGAATTGCATTTTCTGGCTCTCTGCTGTCAGTTAAGGGTGCTGAAGTTTGGACTTGTGCAGTCCACGTTTGCAGTCATAGTTGCAGGAATAGTTAGGTTTGTTGAAGCAGGAGCTTCCCAAATGTGAAGTGTACTTCCCTTAAGGAGGTACAGGCAGAGTACAGGGGAGCTGTGAAGAACCTTTTTGTTTCATTGTTACAATAAATCTACCTTTCCCAAAATGTCATTGCCTTTTTTTCATTATTCAGTGTTCATTTTAGTCTTTGAATTTTTAGGGGAATTTTTAGGTTAAGATTACACAAAAAAGAGATGTGATGGCAAAGTGTTGAGGAATCACTGTTTTAAATGCATGACGATCCCTCCCCCTCCATCGTAATTCTGCAAAGATTTGTAATAATATGAAGCAAATGGAAAGTTGAGGCATGGCGATTGCAGAGTGTAGTCTACTACCAAGATATTGGGTTTTTTTCCCTGGCTTCTCATCTACAAAGTTAGGGTATTTGGAGTATATTCTAGTGGAGTATTTGGTATTATGAATTAGTGGTTCCTGTGCAGAATACTTTTCAGACTTTTAAAATTAAGCTGTTTTGTTAGAGAGCTCTACAAAATCACAGTTTCTTTTATATTCCCATATCAATCTATTTTCAATATACTTTTCATTCTGTTTAACAATCCTTTCTAAGGAGTGCTCCAAATATATGAATAATGTTGTGTATATGTTTTTATGTCTGTTTCCTGTTAAGCTGTGATTGGCTTCTATTTGACAGACCATGTTAGATTGCTCTTCTGATTTCATATTCATTATTAGAATTACCTTCTTTATCCCCAGCAATCTTACCTTCCATCATCCATAAAAGTGAATCACAACTCTCTATGATTTGGCAAAAAAAGAGGGAAGCTGCCCAACTGCTAATTTCAAATATGCAATAAATGTATTTAAAAATATGATATGGTTAAGTATAGATCTTTATTTTATAAAATCAGTGTATAACTCCAAAATAATCTAATCTTGTGTCTGTGTAGGTTAGCTGAAGAACTGCACATGCCATGTGTTCCGGAAATGATGTTTGGTGACAATATCCTAAGAATTCAGCATGAACTGCTCTTTGGCATAGAGTTCAATGCAACCGATGCTTTAAAATGTGTAAATAACTGCCAAGGAATGGTTAAAGTTGCTTGTGCAGAAGAGTGGCAAGAAAGCAGGTAATAGCATATTTATTTGTGTGTTTTTTTTAAAATAGTATAGCTTGATGGGCCCTAAGGAATGGTTTTGCAAGCTGTGTAATTCTTCAGATCTGATTCTCCAAAACTGCTTCAGAATATATACTTGTCTGAAATTCTCTTAAAGCAATTTCTTATTTTGTTTATTTTGTCTCATCTCATTGAAGCAGATAAGCCAGTGGTGGCGAATCTATGGGACCCGTGCCACAGGTAGCATGCAGAGCCCTCTTTGGGGGCATGTGTGCCATCGCCCCAGCTCAACTCTACCATGCATGTGCCTTCCACTGGCCAGCTGGTCTTCAGGTCTCTGCCACTCATGCGTGGGGATGGGGTGCATGCGCAAAGGGCACATGTGCATGTGCAAGGCATGCTCATGCATGGGCATGCGCCTTGCATTTTGGGTATGCGCACATGCGCTTTGGGCACTCAGTGCCCAAAAGATTCAACACCACTGAGATAAGCCATCTAATCCTTATAAGACTATAAAGAGTGTAGGCAGGTGCTAAATATGCAGTAATGTACTCTGAAGCATCTTTTGGGAATCAGTTCTGAAGGGTTGCAGTTCCTTAATACATATAATCTGTATTTATGTTGTTCACTTGATATGTGATCTTGATAGTTATTTAGTCTTCCTGTTCTTCCTATGTTATGAATGGTACTTGTACTTTTTAAAATAATCTTTAATCTTTGAATTTTTTGAAATTATGGTTAATCTGTTAACTCTGAAGTACATGTGGTCTTATACAAAAATAATTGTTCAAATATATCAGATTGTCTGATGAAGAATCGTGATGAAATATCCAATACTAGCCCAATACCCATGCTTTGCTATGAAACTATGTGATCAGGCTTAGTTTTTGGGGAGAAAAATAAGGGGGAAAAATTCTGCCTCTGCCTACCAGCATCCATCGGTATTCATCTGGCTAGAGTACTGTCAGTGTGTGAGAGAGTTGAGGGCTGTTTGGAAACTGAAACCGTATTTGCTGTGTAAACAAGAAGGAGACAGCAAGGATCCTGGACATAGCTTAGTTCAAGTGTTCAGTACTAAAGCTGCTTGGTGCTGTGAAAGTAAAACTGAAACTAAAACTCCTCTCCTCTGCTTGTGTTTTGCATTTGGAACAGATTTTTTTTCAGGTGGGGAGGGGGAATAAAACTCCTTAGCATCAGAGCGTGTTAATAATAATATACAAAATACTAATGATCTGATGGTCATTTTGAAAAATCATTTCTTAGTAAGCACCTAGAAGCCAAGAGAAGCCAATACGTGCCAAATTTCAAGTTTGTAGGCTTTACAGTTCTGGAGATTTTGTGATGATGTGTGAGTGGTATTTCACTTTTATATATATAGATTTTGCTTCATCTTTGAACAGCTACCATTTGATCCTATACATTTCTTCTAGGTGATTGAAACTGAATTTACTTCTAGGTCATGCACATTATTATAAGTATAGGCATAAAAGCAGGAAGAAGCGAAGGAGGCTACATTGCTTCTATAGCTAACATCTTTGAGGAAAAAAATAAGCAATTTTTTATAGCATATTAAATCTATCAGTTTACAGGTGCATATTGATTTATAGAATCATCATTGATGTATTTTGTAAAATAGATGTGTAGAAATACTTTTTGCCTGGTCCTGTACCTGATACTGTCTTTTCCTGTAGGTCTGAGCCCGAACACACAAAGGAAGTTGTTAAACCATATGATTGGACTTACACAACAGACTATAAAGGAACTCTCCTCGGTGAAACACTAAAGTTAAAAGTATGATTGTGATGGTCAACTACTTGCAAGAATGAATTTGTTGAACAATTGGGCAATCAATTAAACAAGAAAGAATGTTTAATTTCTACTGTGTTATTCTAGGTTTCTTCCACAACAGACCATATAGATACAGAGAAATTAAAAGCCAGGGAACAGATAATGTTTTTTGAAGAAGTGCTCTTGTTTGAAGATGAACTTCATGATCATGGGGTTTCAAGTCTGAGTGTCAAAATTGTGAGTCCAGTAATCCTTTACATGTTTCTTCCATAATTGTATAAAATGCAGAAAAATACAGAACGGAGAGAATCCCAAACCTATTAATAATGTCCCTTAAATTCATTTCTTTTGGGCGTTTTCATGTTTAAATTTCAAATAACCTTTTATTTAGTTGGAATTACAGAATTAAATAATTAATTAAATTATATAATGATATAAACAAGTCATTGGAAAAATGGAATAGATTGAGTTTAAAACAATGCAGGAAACGCTTTCTATACAAAAATGTATATTGTATACAGACATGGTGATCAGGTTACATTTTGTAAGGCTTTTGATTCAGAGTGAGCTTGGGAAAGTTTTTAATTTTGTGAACATTTCTTTTGTAGGAAAAATGTTTTCTTGTACAAGTGAGAAAGATTTTATGTGCTTTATACACTACAGGTAGTCTTTGACTTACAATAGGGTGTCAAACTCGTGACAATACATCACGTGATATATCACAACTTTACCCTCCTTTGCTAAAGCGGATGGGTGTGGCCAGCGCGTGATGCATCTGGGCTGCAAGTTTGACACTCCTGACTTACAACCACAATTGAGCTCAAAATTTATGTTGCTAAGTGAGAAATTTGTTAGGTGAGTTTTGTCCCATTTTACAACTTTTCTTGCCACTCTTAAGTGAATCACTGCAGTTGTTAAGTTAGTAACATGGTTGTTAAGTGAATCTGTTAGAAGTTTGCAAAAGGGGATCAAATGACCGTGGGGCACTGCAACCATCATAAACGTGAGCCAGTGGTCAAGTATCCAAATGTAAATCACATGATCACGGGGATACTGCAATAGTCGTAAGTGTGAAAAATGGTCATGTCACTTTCTTCAATGCCATTGTCACTAAACAAACTGTAGTAAGTGAAAGACTATCTGTATACTAAAAATAATGTCTTCATTGCTGACATTTTCCCAGACTTATAAAAATGCAACACTGATTAGCTTACAGATTTTCCTGATCACGTATTTATGCCTGCAGGAAATTAAGATCTATTAAAATTATCTTCCTAAAAGTTATTGGAAAGGTTATATTATTGACTAATGAAGGCTTTTAAGACATTTACCATGTTTTTAATTACCTGTTAGAATAATCTGTTTTAAATGTGTGCAAGTGCAAATTATTCTTGCTATGTTTGACAGAGAGTAATGCCTTCCAGCTTTTTTGTGCTGTTGAGATTTTTCTTGCGAGTTGATGGAGTTCTTATTAGGATGAATGATACAAGAGTTTATCATGAGGTAAGACAATCTTAATGTGAACATTTGGTTGGAAAAGTCATAAAAACAGGATATACCTTGATGTTTAAAAGTGACATTTTATTTGCTAATACATGTATGCTATTGTCTCTAATTTTAGAAATAAGATAGTTGCAGCTTTGTTAGCTGTTTCTTTGTACAACTAGTTGAATACACTTCTAAAAATCCCAAAGATATCTCTGTCTTGTTCTCTGTGCATGGCTTTTGTTGAATAGATCTAAAAATATTAGGAATGAGATATACAGTTATTACTTTTTTAATTTATATACTGTCTGTAGTACAATTATTGTAATACTGTGTACATTCCATCTGTACTGCCTAGAACAGTATATTTTAAAATAAAAATATTCACATCCTGTGTGGATCTTACCAGATTAAAGGTGGTATGTGATCCACATATGTTATATAAAGCATTTCCAGCATGAATGTAGTTGGCTTATTACTATTTGTAAATAATACTAAATTTACAGCATTTTTTTGGATATTAGAACAGGATTCTGTGTTACTATTGCAATAGATTACTTTTGTACTACAGAAGTTTCATTTTATTTGAAACTATATGTACATATTAAATCTGTTTCAATTTTATGAAAATACATTTTATCTGTTTTCTTTTTAATAGGCTGACAAATCATACATGTTGCGGGAATATACCTCTAGGGAAAGCAAAATATCAAATCTAAAGGTATTAATATTTAAAACATTTTTTCTGTCAGAATTAGTAAATTTTTGGTGCAAGTTATTTTGTGGATACTGAGAAACACCATTATTTTTAAGCATTAATTATATGAGAAAAATGAAATTAACAATAATCTGTGTTTAGTGCTGCAGTATGTTAAAATCAACTAAATAAATCTCAGTAATTAAAAAATAGGAAATTGTGGAATAGAAGTTACTTAATAGTATATTTTGTTCTTAAAAAAAAATTTTTTTTGTTTAAAACGTTTCCACTAGTGCTAAACACATTTTTCCTTTTGGAAAAATACAAATATATATATTACCTGATATCCTAGTTATATTCTATCAGTGTCAGCATTCCAAGTAATTCACCCATGAAGTGAACATGGTTGAGGCCATCTTGGAGACTTCATGGTTGCCATCGAGATTACTCTGTGGGCCCATTTGTATTATTTGAACAACCCAACCATTTCCTCTTCCAGTTTGTTCACTTTTGTGTAATAACTGGCATGCTGCACGGCCTGCTGCCCCATTGTGGCTGTGAAGAACTGGGCTTCCCATACATGGGGAAAAAAATAAGATATCCTCCAAAATAAGCCTTAGTGCTTATTTTGGAGTGCCCCCCCAAATATAAGACTGGGTCTTATTTTTGGAGAAACACAGGTAGTAGCTTCTCATTCTTGTGATCACTCAAGTATATTTGTGTGTGCAGGGCTAGTAAGTAAAAACTTAATCACATTAAATTCAGGTATTCCTGTTAACCACTAAAACATACTTTTAATGACAAAAAAATATATTTATTTAAAAGATTAAACTTCATTTCCTGTTGTAATTATCCCATTATTTAATCTCAAACACACATCTGAGCCTCTAACATTATGTAACATGGGAAAAATTTGGTAAACAAGTTCTTACAATTCATATGATTCTGTTTATAGTGGTGTATATTGTTAATGCTAAATGTCTATTGCCATTATTGTTGCTTTGATCTACTGGCTGTGGAATAGTGCATGCTAGGCATTGAAGCTCATTTCTGCTCTCAATCACCTCACAAAATTCCAAAAAAATACAAGCCAGTTCTAGCACACCACCATCCTTAGTGTAATAATTTGTTGTGTAGTACAGTTGCATTCAGAGTTGTAAATGCAAGTTGGGAGACCATATAAATAAGTAAGCAATTTCATTTCACTTTTCACTAGCTATCCAGTTTTCAGAATAGAAGTGGAAACATCGAAAAATAAAAATCTGTAGTTAAAATAATATTTACCAAACATGTTAATATAATGTTAACTTACATTTATATTTAGATATACTTTCTCTTTTGTTGTTCTCTAAATAATGATCTCTCTCCTAATTCAAGCACATTCCCCCAGCGCTGTTCACGGATCCTAATGAGATTGCCCAGTATTTGCCTGTCAAAGAAAATATTTGTGAGAAGCTGGAATTTCCTGAGAACTCATGCCATGAATCTGCAGCTGCACCTGAAGGCACTAATTGAGATTGGCATAATCTGATGAACTTGATATAGACCCTGTTCTTATCTTCTTGGCCCTTAGCACTGAAGATGCTGGATAAAGATCTGTCTGGAGGCCTGGCTAAATGTTCTGTAGCCTTGGGTGGGTGAAGCTAACTTGGAAGTTTTTCCTGTACTTTCATTGTGTCTGTTTTGAATATGCTCTGATCTAATAGAAAACTGCTGTTACTGATACTGGAGAGTGAGTCCCCAAATCAGGATCAGTTATATTAAAGTATGCAACATTTCAAGAAAGACTGCACAGATGTTCAAAAATCAAAACAAAATAAGAGTCCTTCATAAGCGCACTAACTTTTAAGGATGTTGTTTTAACATAGTCTTTTGTTATAAAAGGACTTGTGTTTTATATAGTGTGAAAGAGAACAATTATGTTTCTTCTCTAGGTTAAATTTGATTACTTTGTTGAGGATCATTGATGCTTGATCAGTTCATGAAATTTAATGTATATTGAGTCATATTCTTAATCCTCATTTACTTGCTGCCTGTCTTATCAGATACAAGCTTTGTTACCTTCTAAACAAAGCTAAATCTTTCATTAATTGTAATCAAACAAGCTACATAAGTACAGATAACAACAGGATCCATTTTTGCCCGCTTCCTACCATTCTGTCATAAATTAGATGTTAATATGGTATCACAGATTGAAATTGTTAATGCTCCTTGTCAACCTGAAGTTACCTCCTTTTAAAAATATTGCAAATTTATATTGATTAGATTGTTAACAAAAATTAAATTCTTATAATATTTGTAAAGTATTAGTATTGGGCTATTGCAACTATGACAGACATGGATACTTTAAGTTACCAGTATTTTTGATAAAATGATTGCACATATATTTATAAAATAGTTACCAAACTGCACCATTCATATATTTCTTAAAGAAGATAAACTGGACTGTTGTAGATAAGTTGTTTCATCCGTTTATTTCTAAAATTCATGTTTAGTTCTTACAATAGTCCCTGCTATTTTTTTGGCAACAGGCAAAATAATATTTGAGATTTTGGTGATAAACAGAATAATAAATTTTAGGTTTGTTTTTATATATTATAAACTTATAAAAATCTCAGTCTGGTACATTATAAATATATACATTTCTCTGATATGATTTTTCTTACCTATTGCCTCAAAGGAGAAGAATTTGAAAATCAATAAGATTGCTTGTTTGTCCTTTTTTATTCTGTGTTTCAAATTTCTAAAAAAAATGCTTGAAAAAGCCAAATAACTAACACTTTTCAGAATTACTAAGATAAGACGGTCTAATTCAGTGTCCACAAATTGCATTGGACATTATGCAGTGTGTTAAGAGTAAAGATGTATAGGATAGTTTCTAGGTTTTTAAACCATAAAGCCTTACCTGAAACAGCATTGTATGTTAACTACTTTAACATACATGCACAGGTAAGAATTCAGTCAGGCAGAGATTTGGTTTGCTTTAGAAAATGATTATGTTTTTCCAATACATATGTTGACTCCAGAATTTATTAAGAAAAGTACATTAATCCTATATCTTGAGACAGCTTCAACTGTTTATACTGCATAGCTAGTCATGATTGCTGGCCATATAACAAAATAGAATTGATAATTAGACTACAAAAGTTATTGGGATAAAATAGGAGAAGAAATAAGCAAAAAGATTTGAAAAGCAAGGCCAAAATTAGTCATATTGTAACATTTCTTTCAAGAAGCTAAATTTATTTGTCATACAACAAATATACAACATTGCATATAACTATCAAATTCAGACCAGAGAGGGAGAGAAAACTGGATCCTTATTCCTGTACCATGCATGTTCTACTTAACATTTAACAGTAGTGAAATCTCCTGTGTGGGATTTGTTCTTGTAAACATTTCTTTATGAAATTAACCAAATTAATACCTTCAAAAGGTACAATACACCATCAATATTTACAACTTTGAAGTTAATGGAAGCTATATTGTACACCCCTTCATTTCAATAACACTTGTGCAGAACTATTTACTAAAGTTGTACTCATCAGCATGAAAAAGGCTTATATTGTTTAGTCAGAAACATGTAATGGTTTGTGTTCAGTCACAAAATAAAAAAGTTGCATTTAGCATCTCACTTTCATTTTAGATATTTCAATAAGAAAGGTCTTTTTTTAACTTAAAAAAATATTTTCTTCAATTTGATTTTCTTCAGGTTTGTTGGCATATAACTCTTGTAATAGAGAACCAGTCTGATGTAATGGTTAAAGCATCAGACTAGAAACTGGGAAACATGAATTCAAGTCCCAGCTGGGTGACCTTGAGCTGGTCACTTTGTGTCCATGCTAGGAAGGAAGCAATGTTAAACTAGTTTTGGGAAACTGCCAAGAAAGCTGTAGGGACATGTCCAGGCAGTCTCTGAGAATTGGACACAATGGCATGGAAGAAACAAAAATTCTTGTAATAGTGGGATTGATCTGACTTGCTTCCTTGGCTGTCCGTGGAGAAGAAACACTTAACTCACAAACTTCTAAGGGTGATGATCAATATTATTTTGCTCAATGGATATTCTCAACAAGCCTAGACAACTTGGTGAAAAGTCAGTGATGGGGAAGACCATACATTACTGCTAATCCATGCCTTAATTCCAGAATGGTATTCCATTCCTGGTTTGTCCATTATTTCACCCTGCTGGCTAGAGTAGAATAGAGTTTAATATCCTCTGTTGGGATTCAATAACCAGTCATTTCAGTATCCAAAGATGTCTGACCACATACGTGGCGTTTATTACTTTTATACCATTTTCACAAGCAGAAAAGAACAGCATAGATACAGCATAGATACAGCACTGGGATTGGAGAATAGATCCACATGGGTGAAATCCTTCAATCACATTGGCATAACCCCTCAACCAATCCTTGAAGTTAGTGGTGATGTTAGTAAATGATATCACCTGTACACCTGGAAAATCAGAGACGTCCCATCCCCATCCCAACAGATAAGAGGATGAATAGAAGATGAGCTCATGGGATAGTAAAAGAGGCCCCCTCCACCAGGCTGCAGTGTGCTGCCAGCTTCTAGTGTCATCCAGGGAAACTCAGTGGCTACCACATTTCACTCTTTTCTATTTTAAATTTAATTAATTAAAGACGAATCATAAAAGGAGTTAGGAGAGAATTCATAATAATCATTAGAAGAGCATGCTTGCAGTTGTTTATATAGGGCATATACTTGACCCTTAGGCAAGGTAAGATAGGGTTTGGGATGAAAAGCTATGATACATATGTTGCAAAGAGAAGGGAGACATTGAACAAAGCAGTACTCACTAATTAAATCACAAATAATGACTACATAGCATAGAATTTTTCCCATTAAGCCTGTGGGCAACCAAACCCAATAGCTTTCCCACCAAAATCCTAATTTATCCATTTTCAAATCCAAGGCCAAATTGTTGAAAATATTAAGCTGGTGCTGGATGGTTTATGACCCATCAAACAAATTAAAACAATATAGATTTTGTAGAATAGCCTTCTTCAACGCTTGCATCTGGTTGATTGTTGAGATAACTGAAGAAGTAACATTGTTTTTTCTAAATTACATGCAACAGAGTTAATGTTAAGGTGAGCGCGAGCAGCAATTGCTGGCACGCCCACTATAAACAAAGCTAGCACTACGTATTCAGCTTTATTAAGTAAGGTTGTTTCAGAGTCACAAGTGTTATCTAGCATGACCCCTCATCGAGAACGATTCGAATGAGGAAGTTGTTGTTTAGAAAGCAAAACGAATCAGCCGACTGAGGCAGCAAAGTACTTCACTAAGATTAGCAGGAATATAATTAAAAGTTTCTTGACCACATGTAAAAACTATCCTTGAGGTAGCCAAACATGGGAAAAGTAAAAGAAGTCTCTTCCAAAGCTGCAGTTCAAAGCAGGTGAGCTAAGACGATGACAGTGAGGTTTTTTACTTGAAGATGTACAATTAACTACTTTTGCACAAGTTATATTTATAGGGACCGCTACCATTGGGGTGTGAAAAGCAATTGCATTAAGGTGTGGATAATAAGCAGCAAATCCCCAATTAGATATAGTCTTATAGTTAAAGTTCCCATGTAATAAAAATCCGCTTAAGCCAGTGAAGTTTTGAATTACTGCAGAAGGAGTGCAGACAGGAACTAAACATGTAGAAAGCAAATGTTCCATATCAAGTTTCAGATAAGCAAAAGACATCATTCTGTGTGATGTTAGCCAAGCATAAGCAAATGTACCCGGATGGGACACTGTGCCATCTGTAAAGTCAAATTCCTGGGACTGGGACCAGATCTGGGGAATGGTGTGATGTCACCACATCCTTGGCTGGTTGGACACAATGAGCCTGGGCAGACACAATGAGCTGTGGGCGGACACAATGAGCTGGAATCCACAAAGGTCCTGTAAGAAGCAAACATGCACAGCCTCGCCCCCTTACCCCCAAATAGTTAACTAAAACATTCAATTAATTTAAGGTAAATAGAAACATGCAATTACATTCAATTGATTTAAGGGAAATTATACTTTTAAAAACTTTTTTAGAGACCCTTCTAGAGACCCTTTCCCTCCTTTTTTATTTATTTGTGGAGACAGGCCTTAAATGGCCGATGAGCATGTTCCATTATGGCTATATTCCAGCTTGTACAAAATTACAAAAAAGCAAAATATCATGTAAAAAAGAGGGCTTGCCTAGTAGGTAACATCCATTTGCCAAAGTTGATGATAAAACAATCTATTTGACTTGAGTAATTGGAATATGGCAAGCTTGTGCCAGGCCTTTAGCAGTTTGATGGAAAAAAAAGTGACTGAAAAAAAAAGCAAAGCTATAGCCTTAAGAAAGAGGCCCAGAAAGGGTCAAGTGACTACCTATGTAAGAAATATCTTTGGTCTTGTAGTAGCTGTTGCAAAATTAAAAATAAGATCATGATTAGGGTAAATCCTGGGCATAATATAAGCACCTGGAAGATTAAAAATAATTTGACACACATAATGAGAGTCAGAGATTAAGTTGAAAGGCTGTTGAGAAAAGTTTTGAAAGTTAAAATAGCAGGACACTTTCCAGGGAGCATTATGAGGAGCCTTGTAAAGGAAGAAGTCATTAAGTAAGCAAGCCAAAGTTCTTTAGGCAAACAATACAGCTTAGATAGTCAGGCAAAGGATATTGAAGAGATAAGTTATTCTGAAAATAAAATTGAAAATCAGACTTTACATAACTCCACCATTTATACCTTACTGTACTTATCAAAAATTAGAAGAAAAAGTTATTTGCAAAGCCCATTGTAAACCTTTCATGATTTTACCTGTTGTGCTGGCAATAGCCATGCATTCTTCACATTCTTGTTGTAAACCCTCCAGATGGAGTCAAATTTGAGTGGTCAATTCTCTGCTTTAATCAGAATATGGATTAAGAGCATGTACAAAGTGCAGCTAGTTTTAAATTTTTATTCCCTTTGCTGAAACTGGGAACTGAGTCATCTTCTAAGATCCAGGCAAATTGCCCACCTGGGAACCGAGCCACCTTTACAGATAATGTTCCAGGCAATTTGCCAATCTCAGCCTATCTATCTGAGGCTCCTTTGTATGAAAATCTCTACAAAAATCAGGAGATGAAGCTATGTAACCTATAAAAAAGTTATTTTCTAACCTCGCTTTTTTCAAGGCAAAAACTCAAAGCAGAGAAAAAAATGTTAAAGTGATCAAAAGCCTCATTCTCCCCCCCTGCCTCCACCCCTACAACAACCAGCGAAGACAAGAAGGGGGGGGGGAAATGTTTAAAATAAATCTCATCCATTTTTTTCACTCAATATTCTTTTCACCAATAAATCACACACAAATAATTTTCATCATGAGTAAAGCACACACAAATACACACACAAAATAATCCTATCTTTCTCAGGTCCGGACCTTTCTCACACTCTTTCTTACTTTCCTTTCAATCTGGGATAGAGGTTAACACACAAACATTTATACCACCTTTTTTACTATCAACATACTCACACATTTACACTGTAATCATACGGCTTGCATATTTACAATTCTTTTCTGAGAGCCAATAAGCTCCATTGTAGAGGATCTCATCCTCCAGGGCTGGAAATGATTACATACAGACACATTCTCACACACAACATTTCCAGACCTGGGGAGGGTTTGTCCCTTTAAATTTCCACATTTTTTAAACCTGTAGTTTGTTCTCAGAGCATTGGCAGAACTTAAGGAGCGGTTCCAATCACAAAGGTGATTGTGGGCCCGAACCACTGCCTATCTGCCTCCCACAACTCTAAAGCCAATTTAATTCTCTGGTTGCCAAACATGTTACAATTAATTATTTTGAACTTCAGCAATTCCAATTAGGGCTATACACAGGTAAAGGATATTTTCTTCAATTCAATCCTATTCAATTCTGCATACACTTATTTTACATTATTATACATACACAGCTAAGCTCTATTCTGCATGCAATTATTATACATTATTATACATACACATCTAAGAAGTTTTAATGAAAATTACATCAAGAAAAGAATAGTAAACATTTTCTTCTTCTCTTAGTTCTTCCTAACATATAACAGTCTAAATTAACCATATTTCCTTTGAACAGCCCCATTGTACTGTATGGAGGGGCTTCTTAACAGATCTATGTCTCATTCCATGCTTCTGAACAGCAGAGCTAATTGTGGACTATTGAACTCAATAGGGCATGCCTTCCACTTTCAATTCTGCCATCCAATGCATCAGAAGAGAGCAGTTGCCTGTATTCTAGTTACATCCATTGTTCTATCTTCTTAAGCATTACATAATTAAAAAGGATTAAACATAAAAATTTTAAACAAATAAATTTGTGTGTCTCTGTCCTGGGTTTCTAGCTTGAATCTCCCCCTTTTTCTAATTGTTCCTTTAATATTTTCCTTATGGGGGTGTACAATGGCTTTGGAGAATCAAAAAATTTAGCATGCTCAGAAGGAGCTGAAAGTCCAATTAGAGAAGATTTTTGAGTGACAATTTTTACTTGATCATAATCAGGAGTGGAGCTTATAATCAATTATTATTTTGCTGAGACATCAGAGCCAGATGTTTCCACTGCTTGATGGCATTGAAACCATCTATGTAATATTTGAACAGGAGCCCTGGGTTCAAGATATAAGGTATGCCCTATCTTTACCCAATCCTGCAACCTGAGCGTCCCACACTCAGGGTACCAGGGACAATGATTTCCTATCTCCTCAATCAGCTTATTTATGTGAGCCTCCGATACTTTTGCACCTGATTTATGTAACAGGAATTTAAGTTCCTGAACATGTTTCTGCTGATGCTGAGACTGATTGCAACCCATACTTACCACTGAAGGGGTCCCTTGGGATGACGGTGCACCGTGGGGTTTATTTCAGATGGCAGTAAGTACATTGGCTGTTGCCTACCCTGGAGGGTTTTTGTCCCTGTTCGGGCGCCATTTGTTGGGATTCAATAACCAGTCATTTCAGTATCCAAAGATGTCTGACCACATACGTGGCGTTTATTACTTTTATATCATTTTCACAAGCAGAAAAGAACAGCATAGATACAGCATAGATACAGCATTGGGATTGGAGAATAGATCCACGTGGGTGAAACCCTTTAATCACATTGGCATAACCCCTCAACCAATCCTTGAAGCTAGTGGTGATGTTAGTAAATGATATCACCTGTACACCTGGAAAATCAGAGACGTCCCATCCCCATCCCAACAGATAAGAGGATGAATAGAAGATGAGCTCATGGGATAGCAAAAGAGCCCCCCCCCCACCAGGCTGCAGTGTGCTGCCAGCTTCTAGTGTCATCCAGGGAAACTCAGTGGCTACCACAATCCTCTGGAGAACTCTTGCTTAATTGTAGCTAACCTAGTTCAGGACTGTCAAACTTCCAGCCCACAGACAGGATGCATCACATGCTGGCTACGCCCACGCCCGGTTTAGTGAAGGAAGAAAAAGTCCTGATGTGTAAAGTGAGGCCGCCCTGATGCAGCAAGTTTGACACCCCTGTTCTAGTTCTACAATATTCAAATAGTTATTGAAAAGAATTTATACAATATGTTAAGGTAAGTTACAGTAGGTATAGAAAACCACCATGATTAGTTTTTTTCCCCATACACAAGTCATGAATATATAATTATGCTAGAACTATTGTTTACCTCAAGAGGAAACTCACCAGTATCATTGATTCAAAACCTTGGGTGTTGAAGGGACTCAATGGGTTTTCAGGTACACAGTTGTGTTTGAATATTGAAAGTATTGCCAACATTTATCTATTTTCCTTGGACTCAATTTTCAGATAAAATTGAAGATAAAAACAGATAAACATGAAGAGAGTCCATAGGAAAAATCCATTCTGTGTGGGTACAGAATATTAAAGTATATTAAAGCTAAGATTGGCTTAGTGACTGTGTTCTTCTTTCCTTCAATATGACATAATATGAGTATGTAAAATGAACAATAATTTTGCCTTAGAGTCTAACCTTATTGATAATTTATAGGATAATTCAGCCATTACTGTGATTGTCACTAAAGCAGAAAAGTTTTCTATTGCAGCAGTAATGGTGTAAATTTTTGATGCTGGTCGTCTCACTAAATAATGATATACCGGTTGATGTGACCTTCACATTATTCCCATTCAGGGTAAATAATGTTAAGCAAAGTACAGAAAAGAAATAGCTTTCTGTAGTCCTGTCCCATTGCCTTTCCAGCAATATTTCCTGCCAAACCTAGAAGAAAAGCCCTTTTATATATACCTGCTGTGACATATTTTTAATATGGCACTTTAGTTCCACCAAATCTATGTAACAGCTTGCTTATGATACTCTAAGGAGTTCAGTACATGCCTAAACTGAGCACGTAGTCAGACCATCAAGGAGAAAAGCATCCTTAACTTTTGCATGGAAAAATCTCGTGTCACTGTCCTTCCACAATGTGATAAGGAAAAAAAAAGTTAACATTAGGTTATACAAACACCAGTAGCTGTGATGGTTTTGAACAATGCATAGTCACCTTGCATAAAGGGGTTTATAAATTCATAAATACCACTCTTCATAAATGTTTATCTTTACAGATCCTTATTTTATCCTAGCTCCTACCTTAACTTAACCACTGCTTATTCTTTCAAATCTAATGGAATATTGAAAAGAAATGATGCACAGTAAAGTGCATTTGGAACTCTGTCAGTAGGGCAAGTGTCCCAAAACAGAATGGGAGCTAATTTGGTTCAGGGAGAGAAACTGATAAAAAAAGTGTGAATCTGAATATATGCCAATAAATAATGCAACATACAAAAATAATACATTAACCTTTTTGCTTTCATTTCACAACATTCCAAGCCATTTCTATAATTACAAAATCAGCCTAATAATTGAAACCTAAAATCAATGTTTCATTTTTTTTTCAATTTTGCAAAAATTCAAAAAAAGTTTCTAAGTAGAAATAAAAACTAAAACAGTCAGTTTTGCCATCCCTTCTAACTATCATCTTTACCATTCATTCTTCCACTGTGAGAAGTGTGTGTCTTTTCATCTTTGTAGTAATATAAGATTCTTGCTGCTGTAAAAATAGATAATAAAATTCCAAATTTTCTTTCTAGTTGTTTATCCATCAAGCTTGTTTCACTTTATATTTATTTTAATAATCTTCTGAATTAAAAATTCAGTAGCAGATTCAGAATAACAGGATGGGATTTTGGAAATCTAGTCCAAAGTCTTCAAACTTGGCAAGTTCAAGACTTGTGGACTTCACCTCCCAGAATTCCTGAGCTAACATAACTGGAGGAGGAATTCTGGGAGTTGAAGTCCACAAGTCTTAAAGCTAACGAGTTTGAAGACCACTGTAATCTTCCAACCCCCTGCTCAACCCTATATCATTCCAGGCAAATGGTTTTCCAATCTCCTTAAAAGGATCCAGTGGTGGAGAATCCACCACTTTTGGAAGCAGGCAGTAAAAATTTGATCCCAGTATTTTTTTTGTTTATCACAGGTCCATCAGATATGATCAAATGTATCCTTTTTACAATTGTACTGCCAATATTCCCTTATACATATTTGACAATTTCTAACAGTTCAATTTATTCTCATGCGTTCTTACATCTATAGCTCTCACTGCATTCTGCAATTAATCTTCAAGTCATATAAAACATAAAGTTTATTCTCGACGTCAGCAACTGTAAGATGTGTCAACTCCGGCACTTAGAATTCACCTGCTAGCATGCTGGGAGTTGAAGTCCACACATCTTTACAGTTGCTGACGTTGAAAAACGCCGAGCTAAACGTGTGAAGAAAAACGCGAAGACGAAAACTTCTATGCGCGTAAGTGGGAAACACCCCAACTACATTTCCCGACTTGCATCGCAGCGGCGGGACGGGATGAGTAGCTCTGAAAGGCACCGGGTGGAAGACGGAAGTTTAAGGAGCCTCTGAATGTTCTGTTTGCTGGGAGTTGTAGTCTTGCGAAGCTAGAGAAGGTTGATTGGTGTGGGTAGAATCAACATAGGAACTGGGGAAATTCGGCAGTGCCTGGACCAGGAGGAATGGATAAATTAAAGCGAGTTCTCAGTGGACAGGACGCGGAGGAACCGGGACCTCTGGCAGAAGTAAGCTTCTCTTTATTTCAACAGGTTAAGGCGATGCCAACTTACCACCTGCGTCGTCTTCTTCCGTTTAGGTTGTGTTTTCTTTGGATTTCTCCTTTGTCTGTTTCATCGTGTTTTGCTACTTCTGTCCACCGCCAATACTCCGTGTAGTCTCCCAAGTGAGCGAGCTCTTTCTGTCCACCCGCCTCCTCCTTTTCTTTTCCCAGAGATGTTTCGGGGTCTGTTTCTTACTTCTTGATACTGACAGCTTTTCTAATTAGGCTAGCAGCATATATGATTTACATTATTCCAGCGACTACAGTCATTCTGGCTGAGTTTGGTGAAAGTTGTAATCTAAAACCCATTTACAGGTGTCATTCTCTTCATTCTGCAAAGTTCTTGTGCTTTTAACTCTAGTGTGATCATCCTAATTTTGAATAAAGGCACTGTGCGCCGCTCCCCAACACACACATTATAGCTGTATGCTGAGTAAACAGTTTTTCCGGTTAGTTTATGGTACTGTATAGTGTAAATCCAGAAAAATGTGAAGGAATCATGATTAGGGTGAACATGGATGAGTAGTATGTGTGCACCTTTCTGTCAGTGCTTGAGTATTTACTTGTTTCTTTATTACACTTCCAACATTTTAGCTTTTGACTCTGTGTGTGTGTGTGTGTGTGTTGTGTGTTAGAAAAAGAAAGACAAGAATTGTTGCTCCTTAGTTTTAGAAAATTTGCCACTTCTTCTTTGGTACTTTACTTTGGTGAAATGAGTATCTTTATAGTTTCATAAGCACTGAAAAAGTACAAACTCCCATTTTGACAGATATTATGGCTAGAGAATTAAAAAGAGTTTTTAATTTTTTTACCAAGGTTGACTCAGCCTTCCATCCTCTCGGGGTAGGTAAACTGAGGACCCAAGATTGTTGGGGGCAATTAGCTGACTTTGTAAAAATGCAGCTTAGTAATAAGCAGGCATATACAATGGAAGGAAGGCTATTGCTGAGCACATTGGGTTGTATCCCAAAAAATTGTAAGCTGCCCTGAGTCTCCGGAGAAGGGCGGGATATAAGTATGAATAAAAATAAATAAAAAATACCAAATTTAAAATATGTCTCAGATATACTAAAGAGGTGTCTGAAGCACTAAAAACAAGATAGGATCTCAGGGGAAGAAATGATGAAAAGGTTGTACCAGTAACAAGCAAATCACTCTGAGCAGTATTTGCAAAGCACAAGCACGTAGGAACAAACAAACAACTTTGCAACTTAAATTGGTTATGAAAGTTATGGCTGAATTTGTGGTTTGATTACTCAGGGGAGTTAAATTAAAGCCAGTGTGGAGCACTGATTAACCAGTTTGACTGGCATTTGGGAAACCCAGATTTGAGTCAGCCTTCAGCTTTGGGAGCATAGTAAATAGCTTTGGGCAGTCTTATATGAAGGGCCCCAGATCTTTTCACGGCAGGAATTAGAAATGAGTAGTATTTAAAAAAAAACACAACAGCCTTACTTTGGACTACTTCAAAATACTGTACATTTATACAGTACATTTATTTACTACATTATTAGATTTATATCCTACATATATATGTACAATTCAAAGTGATGTACGCTGCTGCCTCCTGCTTTCCCCACTGCTCTATCTGGAAGGTATTTTATTTTTCAATTAAAAATTAGAAACTCCAGAAACTTATTTAGCAGGTAGCTTCTAGCATTATAAAAACATGGTTTTAAATTTAAGCTAAAAATTAAAACTAGCAGCAATTGGGCATAACATATAAGAAGTAAAATAGCAGAAAGAGAGTAATTTAATGAACTTTGGTAGTGTATAAATGTTAAAATGTTAATCTGATAGCGCATGAGAAAACGAAAAGAAAGAAAATCCAGGCAACAATGGAAAATATTTTAGAACTGAGAAAGTCACTAGTAAAAAAAACTTCAGTTAATTGTTACCACCCCTTAGTATGGATGAAACTTAAATGGAACCATTTTATTTTTAAAACTTTTTAAAGAGGTAGTTAGATACTTCCTTCTGTCACTAAGCTGCTAAGAAAAAAATAGAAAGCAACATCTACTATGTTGCCTGACATTGATGTTTGCTTATTTGAAAACTAAACAGAATCTCCTGGTTAATGCATAGGAGGACTGGGCACTGTTGGCTAAACTTAAGGTGACCAACTTTTTTATGGTCAGAAGGAGGACACAAATAAATTGAAGAAAAAAAACAAAGCCACTTGAGCGCAGTGCACTCGTGCATGCGGCGCACTCTTGCGCATGGTACACTCTCTCAAAACAATTCTCCTGTGTGGAGTGCATGTGTCTCATAACGGCATCTCACCACACTATACCAAACCTTGACGAATTGCCATGTCCAATACAATCGATCAAATACGGAGATTTACAGATTAGTCTTCAAATATCAAAAAGGAGGACATGTAGGAGGACACTGTTCGAGAGAGGACAGAACTTACAAAAGAAGGACTGTCCTCCCTAAAGGAGGATGGTTAGTCACCTTACTAAACTGGGAAACTGAAAAACAATCCTGGAAGAAGACAGTGGCAAAACTCTGCATAATGCTGCCAAGAAAGCTTCATAAATGCATTCACCAAGAACTGAACTGATTTGTCAGCATCCTAATTTTACTTTTAATATTTCCAGTTATCTGATGCAACTTCCTTAAGCTGGAGTACCAGATTGAAAGCCTTCATAGCTTGTTTTATATTAGGAGTTGTGTGTTCTATTATGGTAAGTCTTTAATTTAATTTCTTCTATTCTTATCATAAAATTCTGCTCTTTTGGGACACTTATCACCTGCAGTACCAATACTTATTTTCAACTGCTTGTTACTGTACATGGATATACCCTAACTGAAGTACAACATGTGTTTTGGCTGAATGGGTTTTGATTTATTCACCATATAATTTTATATGAGTTAAATAGTTGCAAACCCTATGCATGTGCATTGAGATATAAGAATTCATATATTTTCAACTTTTATACTTTAACTCAGAACAGCACAATTTCTAGGTTTAGAACTACCTGCAATCTCTTAAACAAGAATTCAGCCAAAGATTGCTGTGAAATCAATTTAATCTGACAAAAGAGAAAAATAAGGATTGGATAACACTGACACACAGACACTTAGACCGACACATCCACACACACTCCTATAACTTTTAGCCTTTTCATTAATTCATCCTATACCCTAGCTTCTATGCACTTATTCATGAGTCCCACTCTACAAAAGCAGACCACAATCAAATATATCCTTGATGTTTTTCTTATTTTTAATGCCAAATATCTTTTTTCTTTCTTTCCACTTTCGTTTTACTCTCTTCTACATTCTAAACTACAATTTACCATATAAAATAGTCAAAATAAAACTTGCTTATTGAAACAAAAAATAAATTGTAGTTCAGTGAGTGTACTTGCATATAAGCATACTCTGCAGTATACCATCTTACCTTTTTTTTCCCTAGCCAAACCATATCTCTTCATTTCTTGAAGAAAACTACATTAATTGCCAAATAATTGACTGTAAAGCATGAATCAAAGGCTGCTTGCAAAATTCTTCTGTTCAGCCTCCTAGAGACTCTTTTCCATTTCCTCCCTGTTTGTGATTGCTGATCAGGGCATCTTCTGTGTCCATGGGGTATACTCAAAGACGAGTTTCCTCTCCACCCACTTGTACATGGATTATGCTGTTTTGGTTGAGTAAGGATTAACATTCAAGAAGTTTGAGTTTGTTATTATATGAGAATTGCTCCCTCTGAAAACAGGACTGTGCATTATACATAGTAATGTTGTCTGAAGTTGTTTTATTTGAATATTTAGTGCTTTAACAAACAGACTCTGAGAATCAATAAGAGAATCTGAATTTAATAATCCCTTATACTCTTAACTACAGGACAAAATATACATTTTTTATAGGCTCCTTATTTCATTTTCTCTTTTTTAGGGTTCATTTCTGCTATTGGTTCCCAAGAATGGACCTATCTTGTTTGGAGTATTTTACACCCTGGGGAATATCTCCTCCCTTGGAAGGTAAATGATTCTTATTTTGAATTTGTAGATGATAAAATACTTTCAAATGTGTTAATGAGATTAGCATTAGTAATACTTGAAATACATAACTCTACATAATACATAATACATGCTAATTTCTGCTGATTAAGTCAAAATGTTTTTGTTCTATATATTTGTTGAAGGTTACGTTAATCTTTTTCTTCTGCAGTACTGTCTTTCTTATGGGACCAATGAAGCAATTAAAAAGAATGTTTGAACCCACTCGTTTGATAGCTACAATTCTTATGCTTGTAAGTCATTTGTCTTTTTGATTTCTTAATGACTAATGAGAATGTTCAGTTCAGTATTGTTTGTACAGGGGGGTATACATGGTTTCAAAGCTACTTTTTTCTTGTCTTTAAAAACCTTCATTTCCAATTGCACTCCAGAAATTACAAATTAAAAAAATAAGAGCTTTTGCAGAAAAAAGCAAAATTGTAGTATTCAATCTTTTAAGAGATTTATATATCTGGCATCCTTAAAATGACAGAAAGTTCGCTCCATCATCCTATGATGCCAGCACCACAGTTCCTAGAAACTGATTTTTTTAAAGGTTCATCTGTTTGCCAAAAAAGTTTTCCCAATTCTTTTAAAGAAGTTTAGATAAATACCATTTTGCTTTTTAAAAATTGCTTTTGCTCATAACCATAAATGGATATAGATTACTGTAATGGTTTATAGTTCTTAAGGGTTTTATAATAAGTGAGGCTTAATATAGGAAACTGTTTTTTTTGTTGGAAAGAAATATACAAGATTTAGATACAAAATACAAACCATGGGAATCCAATTATTAAGAATAATTGGGATCTTTTATTTAGAAGCTGAATTTGGGAAAGGCAATCTTTGTTTAGTTCCATCTAGATTTCAGATGAAAAGTTATTCCAGGAACAGTGGTGGCAGCATCAAATCTTTTACCTGGGGGAACAACTATATCAATATACTTTAGAACCCTGGAAAGAGGAAGAATATATATTTTATTACAAACATTTATATGACCACTCAATTCAAACACGGTGACTCTGAGTAAAAATTAGACAACATAAGAAAAAAAGGAATCAAAACCACACAGCATTAAAGGCAACTCATATATGACATAGCTAACAATACACATCCTCTAAAGAATTAAAGAGATTTAAAGAGTAGCCATCTATGTTTTAGTGTGCAGCAGCTGCCAAAAAAGCCAATGCAGCCCTAGGCCACATGGAAAGGCCTGGAAAAAAAAACCCAGAAAAATTGGGGAAAAACATGATTTTTTTCTGTTTTTTTCCAAAACCATTTGGAAAAAAATAGAAACAAACCTGTTTTTTCCCCAATTTCTCTGTTTTTTCCCCAGGCCTTCCCATCTCTATTACTAGAGAATCAAGATCATGTGACGTGTTAATACCATTTTGTGATAAGTTGGTAAGACCACGCCAATACTGCATCCAACTTTGGTCGCCACAATGTAAAAAAGTTTTTGAGACTCTAGAGAGTGCAAAGAAGAGCAACAAGGATGACTAAAGGACTGAGGGATAAAACATAAAGAACAGTTGCTGCAATTGGTTATGTCTAGTTTAATGGAAAGAAGGACTAGGGGTGACATGATAGCAGTGTTCTAATATCTCACGGGTTGCCACAAAGAAGAGGGAGTCAAGCTATTCTCCAAAGCACCTGAAGGCAGGAGTAGATGGAAACTAATCAAGGAGAGAAGCAACCTAAGAACTAAGGGAAAATTTCCTGACAGAACAATTAATCAGTGGAACAACTTGCCTCCAGAAGTTGCAAATGTTCTAACACTGGAAGTTTTAAAGAAGAGATTGGACAACCATTGTCTGAAATATTATAGGCTTTCCTGCCCGAACAGAGGGTTGGACTAGAAGACCTCCAATGTCCCTTCCAACTCTGTTATTTTGTAATTCAGTAATGTTTTGATACAGTACATACAGTATCTTATTTGCAGATTCTCTGTTTGCTTCATCATTGTTATCGTTAAAATATACATATCATAAACATGAACCATTATAGAAAATTGGGATATAGGAATTGTTTTGCTTTGCAAATGAGAGGTTTTAGGTTGTTGCTTACCTTTTAATGTTATTGTAAGTGGATCTCTGTAGTATTGCTGCTATAGTATTTGGACATGGGTTTTAATCTTTCAAGAAAAGGCTCTGAAATATTTTACCCAGTATTTTACTTCTATTATGTCTTCTATCAATAGGTATAACTTCTAATTAATTTAGAACTTGGAAAGTATATACTTGCAAAAAAGAAAACTTAGATTTGGCCTGAACCAGAAACTTTTATGAAAAACACCTGCTTTTTAATTATTTACTTCAAGATTAAGTACTTGTACTATAAGTACTATTATATAGTACTATTACTATTAAAGCAATGCTTATGTGCTTCCTTAAATTTAAATTTATTTAGTCCATTGATATATTTATTTATTTCTAGCTATTATGTTAGATAGCATTTCTTATTCAAATACTTTCTCTCTTTATATATATTTTTAGTTATGCCTCATATTAACTCTATGTGCAGCTTTCTGGGTAAGTAATCAAATTTACAATGTGACTGATATGTCTTAATAAAATTATTTGTAAATAATTGCTGTCTAAGTTACAACTACCTTTTTCTTTTCAGTGGCATAATAAGGGGCTTACTATCCTCTTTTGCATTTTACAATTCTTTGCTTTGGCATGGTATGTATCACCTCATTTTTCTTGGCTTGTTTTCCTGTGTACATAGATCGTTGCCAATAGTTGGAAGTTTTTGTTGATCTAGGAACAAAAGCCTTTCTTATATCTTCATAGACCTTGAATCCTTTTCACATGAAGTATACCATAATGAAGCCAAGATATTTTCTCCTAATTCCCTAGGAATTTTGAAGGCATTGCCCTAAGTATCTGTTTTCATTGGATTTCACATGAGAAAACATGCCCACATTTGCATATAATGCAAAGGCAGTGATTCGCAGGATTGCATGAACATTTGATCTCTTACCTGATAAGATTTGACTCACTGTGCACCTGACCTCCTGGTTATTCCCGGCATATAAATCTTAGTTCTAACGTTTTATTAAAGAGTTGGTTTGAGGTAATATTTAAAGGTAACAGGTTAGAAACCAGGAGACTACTCAGCCTTAGGTATAAAACCAGCTGGGTGACTTTGAACAAGTCACTCTCTCTGTCACTTTCCACAGCTCTAGAAAAAGGGCACTTCTAGAATCTTGTGGGGAAAAATCCCTACATGGATTAGTCTATAGTTTGTTAATTTAAAATCTTCAGTGTTTTCTAGTAAAACAAATAGTTTGTGGGATTCAGAAGCGACCAAACTGAATAGTAAAGCAGATTTCAAATGAATATTTTATCCATTTCCAAAAGCTCTTGCAGTAGTTAAAAGGGCAGTAACCTAGTTTAAAGTACGAAACTCGTTTGCGCTCAGGTTCTTTTTTAAAATCTGTTTAAATCTTTATGTTACACTTAATCAAATTATGAGTTTTTCTTGTAAACAGGTCTCAGAATCAAACTTCTATCTTAAATCCTCCAAATATGTTTAGTAGAGTAATAAGATAAAAACAACTCAATCCTAGCTAAAAGAGAAATCAGACTTCAACCAAGATATGAGGAACAAATAATTTTTCAATATACTCAAACTTTTTAAAAAAATCACTTGAATACCAAAAAGATTTCCAGTGATATCACTGAAAATCCAGAAGAATAAAATTTCCTTTTTCATATGAAGATGGTAATTTTAGTTAAAAAAACCCAATGAAACAATCCCATAAAACTTAATTGCTTATCAAGCTTCTTAAAATACTGATGATGAATTAAAATTGGATTTCATACACCTGCATATGTATGTATGAAAATCAGTCTAGATGCTGCATTCATTTTAACATTTTTTTTCTGTAAACTCATTAGGATATGCAGCCATTCATACATATGATGACTTAAACATTTAATAATGTTTATCTCATTAAAACAGTTTTATTGGAATTAATATTTGTATATATCTAAGAACATATGAATAATAAATCCATTCTTGTAGATTTCCTAAAATAATTTGGATTTGAATGAAAACATATTACTTATTTGATTGAATAACCTACTAATGTAGCAATGTTGAACCAAATATATAATAGCAATCTATGTTTAATTCCTGTCACATTGATACCCCAAATCTTCTTTGATTATCTAATAAAATAGGTTATAGTTCCATTATCAACTTTTATGTGAATGGAGATGAATTACTTTCTTGACATAGTTTCTTATTCCCACTAACTCTCTTCCTCCAATATAATGAAAAATTCGCATAATCTCTATAGAATGAAAATCCATGGCAGACGTAGTTGGGGGCATATACTTACATTTCTGCTTACATGCAATGAAATATGATATTACAAATGTTCTGACAAAGTTCATATCTTAAATGCATAGCATTTATCTCCTTGATCAGCCATGGCCAAAGTGACACAGAGAAAGTTCTGTTGCCCTTATTCCCTGGAACTTCATTCCTTGTTCCTTAGGTCAGTCTTTGCTACTCTAGTAATCAGCTTTATATAAATTGATTTTAAAATTAAAGCAATGCTTAGTCTTGGCACACTGCAGTGCAGTATATATCTGCTGCCAGCAACTGAGTTCAGCCATGTGTAATGTAGGGTGTTAACAATATTGAATTGTGAGAGGAAGGTGATTTTCTTTGTTCTTGCTAATGATTTGTGCTATTTTTTTAGGTACAGCATTTCCTACATACCATTTGCAAGGTAATCTTGATTGCCCACATTTTGTTCATGGGACAAAATGGGACAAAAACACATTTCTTCCGTGATTCGTATGGGTTGGAAAGTCAAACTAACCTTAATGAAAAGCTGTTCTGTGTGCCAGAAACCAAGAATTACTTATAAAACTATATATTTCCTGGAAGGAATGACAGGTACATGATTGTTTTAGTGAAATACTGCCATCAGTATAGAGAGTTACTTTATAAGCGAATGCTGAAAAGTTTTAATGTGAATGCTGAAAAGCTTTAATCTATATTATGACAAAGGAAGATGAAGAAAGGAAAGAATATGGAGACTTATAGGTATATGGTTAATTCAGAGAGTAGCATTGGACAACTCTAACTAGTTTGAACAAAAAAAGAATTGACAAATACAGAATTATGATACTGAGGACTTTCTGTGTAATAAATATCAAGAGTACTCCTTGTCAGGATTTCATGGGAGATATGAATTTTGAGATTGGATTAAAATGAAATAGAGAGTTTGTTTAGTGTGGTTGGTTTAAATAAGGCAGGTTCTAGATTCATATGCCACCTTAAGTCATAATATAGATCATTGGATTTGGGCTTAGCAAAACCCTGTTAGTTGTAGCTTTGCTAATGAACTGTACCTAAAATATACTGGTGTTGTCTAAATCTAGTTACCTTTAGCTTCATCAGCATTTCTTTCCACAGGGATGCTATCAAAAAATGTTTTGCTGCATGCCTCACATAACAGGTAAACAAACAACCTAATTACTTCAAGAAGATACAGTGACTGGTACATTAGAGTAAAATGGTTATATCCTTATTTTTAGCCATGTTCATCTTAATTTATAGTAAAGAAAAGGACTGTACAAACATTTGGAAGGGCCTTGGAGAGATGTTTCGACATTCCATGCAGCATTTTTGAGGTAGTCTGAAAATGTTATGCAAAATTCAGAAGTACAGAACACAACACTGAGGAGAAGAAACTATATGTATTGCAATATCCTAAGGATCTGATTTGCTGTCCAGGTTGGGGAAGATGGGCAAGTCCTCGTCAGTGTTCCTTGGATAAGTTCTATTAGGCAAAGTGGTCCTTTCAGGAGGGCATCAGAGTTGGGGAAGTCCATTGTAAAGGAGATGGAATGTTGAGGTCATCAGCTAATAAGCAGATGGAAGGTTGGGGTGTTTCAATTTCTTACTATGTTATAGTTCCTTTATTACAACTCCTTGGGCTGTACTGTTAGCTGTCAAGGACGCTTCTGCCCTCTGTTTTAGGTGGGAGCTTTGGGGCCAGGGAGGCTCAATTTGGGTCTGATGGAATTGGGCAAAGAGAGGAGCTGGATTTGGCTCTGGTAACGTTCAAAAGAGAGGAATTAAAAGGGTGCATCCTCCATTTTGTTTGTTAGATTTATTTTCTCGACTCCAGAGAACATGGAGTTAGGATATCTTTTTTAAAAAAGGAAAAAAAAGGGAGGGGGGAATAGTCCCCAATTCATTGTGAGGATTAAAATAATATCCTAAAGTACAACAGGTTTATTAAGGTATAGATCCCTTTAATTAACCTCTACATAAAATAATGCAGTTTTACCAATGTTATAATACCTATTTAAATGTTCCCATCTTCTTTATTAAACGTTATGGAGTAAGCAACTACAGATGAGATATTTTACACTCATATTATGATGGGCAGTAAAAGCTATGATTTTTCTAGTTAGTAAACTTTTTTTTAATTTTCAAAGCTTTTCTACATGTGAGTTCTAGTCCAAGGGCATATATCAGCAGCTGAATTACAAACTAAAGAACAGATTGTTGGAGGGATGCAATTTTTTTAAAAAGGGGATATGTATTTCTGTTTCATTCCCAAAAAGAATGCCTTCTGTTACTGCAGGTATTCTATTACCAACAGCGTATTCCCATTTGAAACTGCAATATACTTTTCTAGAAAAACAGTTTTCTGCCTTTCATAAGATAAATCAGATAATTAATGGAGAAATTACTTATAAAACTTTTGGTTTGGCTACTTTTTGCAGGCTAAGTTGGCTATCTTCTTACACTGAGGACTACAACACCTGCACAACCAAATGATTCTTGAAACAGCACACACCTGCCTAAGAACAAAGCATTAACGTGTTAATTAACACGTTAATCAGAAGACAAATATACCATATATTCTTTTGAAGATAACACATTTTATGAAAATTTCAAGATAAATTATGTCTTGTCTTAACTTGCAAAGCTAATACTTAATGTATGCCACAAAAAACTTTTCTTCAGATGATTTTATTTTGGAAATAAAATGGATATTCTAGTAATTGTGAAAGGGATGGGATGACATTTTACTACTTTTTATCAAGAGGTTTCTATCAAAAAGTCCATAGGACAGATTACATTTCGGAAAACATTAGCTAAGCATGTAGTGAATTTTTCTCCATAACATTCTTTTAGTTACTTGCTATCAAAAGACCATTTCTAAATGTCTCTTTAGTTCTAAAAATCTGATTGCAAATTGTATTAGAGAAGTTCCTGGAATTTGTTGTCTAATAGGATAGCAAGTACAATTCCTTTCTTTAAAGTACATGAATTAGTGTCTGATAAGCAAGATAATCTGGAGAAAAGTGGGAGTCATAAAAATAGATAAGTTGGTTTCTCCAAGCATTTCTATTTATGGACTTCTACACATGTGGCCTTGGAATGAAATAAAATCTAGACTTCTGCCTTTATAGCTAACTTATATTCTGAAAAAAATTCATCTCTCCTTGATGCCATTGCAGTGCCTCTCTCATTTGTATTTTCATGTTGGTCAGATATGACTTGTATAACAAAACAAAAGTGTACCATATTCTAATTGGGGAGATGAACACCTCAGATTTTGAGTGCCTTCTTTTCTCATCCTATCTTTTTTCCCCAGTATCTTATGTTTGGTTGTATGATCACTCTGTATAATCATATTATGTTTCATGCTTTGATTTCCCAATAGGATAGTATCCTGGGATTATTTAAACTGCCAGATGCTAGCATATTGGCAATTTTTGCTACATTCCTTTTTTCTCCTTTTTTGCATTGACGTATTCCTTGGTTATTTCTCATAAGAAGTAAAAATAGTGTGTGTGTACATGTTAAGAATTATTTGATAGTTTTTGCAGTTGGTTATCTTGATGCTGTGCTATGCTTAGTTTTTTAAAAAATCCAATAATTTTGCCTTTGGTGGAATTTATGAACTGTAAATATTTATTGCCAAAAGAAAAATGATTTGCTATCTATGTTCATTATATTGCCTGTTCTGCTCTCTTTCGTCTTTTGAAAGAGACTAATACAGGATATCAGAACACAGAAATTTCCCAGTGAGAAGTAGCCACATAA
The DNA here is from genome assembly GCA_009733165.1 of Naja naja. NCBI lineage: Eukaryota > Metazoa > Chordata > Lepidosauria > Squamata > Elapidae > Naja > Naja naja. The sequence continues at coordinate 30,802,356 of CM019152.1, forward strand.
ACACTGTTTTTGTACACAATGTTTGTATCTGTCTAACTAGTTTAGTATAGCTCTATAATTGTATTGTGCTGCTTACCGAGCAAGCATATTTGTAGATTTGTAAGCTTGATATTTGTGAAATAATTTACTTTTATTATAACTTTTATTATGAATGAAGCACAAAATTGTATACACTGATTGTAAATGAATACAGCTCAGACAATTCTAAGTAATGTATTAAAATTAGGTCTACAAGACCTCGGTTTTAAGAAATAAACAGATATGATTCTTTCCTACATCTGCTTTTTGTGGGAGCATTTAAAATTATCACTGCTTACAATGTAAAACTGTCCATATCTGTACATTATAAATTTTGAATATAATCTATATATATTTAAGTATATATATTTAATAGGTTTTTATAGTGAAGCAATGTGTAATTCTTAGTGATAGTGGTAATTGCAAACTCTCTCTTATAGTAAACTGTTGTGACACAAGGAGGATCCTGAAATACGAAAGTCAGAATTTAACTTGATGATGTCTCTTCCAGATGCCTTTCTGAAGCATTGGAAAAGGTTGGGGACAACATTCAAAAAGATACAAGTCTCTTACTTGTTTCGGTGGTAAATTGGGGTGAACAGTTTAACACTAAGTTTCATACATTCTGTCTTGATTTTTAGAGTCACTTGAATATAATGTGATAAATTGTTGTATAAACTTTAAGGATTTGATGAAGCTTCCTTGATTCTCCCCTCCCCCAGGATTTTCTAACTATATGTATTCTTTCTTTTGAATACCAGCTGAGATCATCTTTCCATTTTCCTTCTTAATGTCTTCAGATAATTTAATTGCTGTTACTGATGTGCAATGCATCTTATGTCTATTTCTGTTAGAATAACAGAAGGGTAGTAATAGAAATGCTGGAAAATGCAGACATCCACAATAAGAAATTTATTACTTTATAAAAACTACTGGATTGAATCCCACTGAGACATACAGCTATGAGTTCCTGCCTTTACATCTTGGTGCTTCATATTTGCCTTCTCCAACTTGATGGTCTCCAAGCTGAAACAAAATCCCCTAACTTCCTAATCAGCATGAAGTCCTCAAATTGGGAAACAGTGCTTAAGAAGGGTAGGTAGCAAATGAGAAACAAAGCCCTTTAAGTATATTTTGCCCAGCTGTTAAATCTTTGAAGAAATAATCTTTTGTACAATATGTCTGTCTGAAGTAGGAGGCTTATTTTGGGGAGAGACTAAGATAATTCCAGTTGCAATTGCTTACAGAATGTGAACCTGCTAGGGCTAGGCCAATAGTAAGATCTTGCTTTTTAAGACAAATAAATGCTGTCTTGTCTGACACTTAAATTGTTACAGTACATATCCAACACTAGTTGAATTCGTAAATTCAATTTGAGTAACTTCCAATTTTTGACCCTGCTGAATTCTTGTTAGGTATATTTTGACATATGTTTAATATAATATTATTAAAGATATTGAATGTCTTGTAAGAATATCATCTCTTAGTTATTGCTTTTCCCTGCTAAATATGTATTAAGGGAACAAAGGCATTATTTTCTTGATATGGTTATTTGGCCTTTTAATAACTTTCTCTCTGAGCCAATGTTCAGCCTTTATGTTCTAATAAATGTAGAATAAGATAGCTTTTCTTGTAATTTTTCCCACTCCCTCATATTATCAATATGTTAAATCACTTATCTTTGTGCATTATTACTGTACTCTTATGATAAACTCTGCCTTAATTGCAAGTGTGCTAGTTTCATCCTCTAAAGTATTTCCACAGCTAAATATAAGTAACATGATCTGTTTGAGATATCTATTTATTTGAGGGGGCATGGGAAATGAAGTGGCTACCTCTATATTCTGACTCAGTCACGTTACCAGGATTTCCATAATAGAGTTGTGCAAAGCGTTCAAAAGAGTTACTTACTTTTGAAGAGTGCATAGAGTGCAGAAGAGTGCAAATGAATCACCCCTCTTCAAACAGTTAAATCAGTTTGTGCAAAGCTTAAAGACAGAACTTAAAAACCTCTTTGGCTTGAAGCAGTCATACAAGGCTTGTTAAAGATACAGCTACTTTAATAAGCCAAAGACTGGTTCTTCTTTGGTGTAACAGCAGAAAAAAACACATCTCTGTTGAATGTTTTCCAGAACCCTTGTAATAAGCTATTGATTTTTTTGTTTGAAAAAACATTCCAGTTTTGTGCACTGGCTTTTCTCTGTGCTGGAAATTTTGTTTGCCTTAGAAGAAAATATCTTTTGAAAGGAACTCTTTTTCAGTACCATATCTCCTGTAATAAAAGTGTTTTCACAATGCATGTCTGTATTTGGTTTTTCCTAAAGTCAACTTTCTTGAAATGTTCAGAATTGTGAAACTTGCTACTGAAGCCATATCTTCTGAGAACACATTGCTGTTGTCAATATACTGTAATAATCATGTTGGTTTTCATGTTTATGAGTTGGAATGTAAATAGTTGAAATTATCCGAAAATTCCTGGTATGTGGGAAAATAGATCAATTAAAGCTGTCTGAATTTTGATTATATTTTATAAAATGATATACAAGTATAATAGATACTGATATGGTGTTAAAGCTTGACATAAAACCTTTTCAAAATACAACTTCATAGTTTAACAATATTTCAAATCAACTTTACTGATAATCACATATAAAATAGGTATAGATGAAGGAATTAAATGGTAAATTTAACAGAAATCTAAGTTGTCACTATATAAAATTAATCTGAAAATAATTGGACAAAAGTTTTTTTTTTTAATTCATATTTATATCCCGCCCTTCTCCGGAGACTCAGGGCGGCTTACAATTTTTGGGATACAACCCAATGCACTCAGCAAAATCCTTCCTTCCATTGTATATGCCTGCTTATTATTACTAAGTGGCATTTTTACAAAGTCAGCTTATTGCCCCCAACAATCTTGGGTCCTCAGTTTACCTACCCCGAGAGGATGGAAGGCTGAGTCAACCTTGAGCCTGGTGGGATTCGAGCCTGCAATAATTACAGGCAGCTGGAACTAAGTGCTAGGCATTTAATAGCCTGCACCACCAAGGCCCTATATGAAATGCTGGAGAATCAAACCCAACTTTTGGCGCTTTTATGAACATGGCATTGGCGTATAATTTATTTATTTTTTTCCAACCATACAGAACTGATTTGCCACTGCCTTATTCTGGGATGCTTTTCAATTTTCTAATAAGCTCTGGACCATTTACTTTCTCTGCTGTTTTGCCAAGTGCTAACAAAGTTTACCCTGCTTACCTATCTGGTTGCACCAATGCTCTGTAACTTATTATAATAGGATGGGAATACAAGTGTGTACCTATGGTAGGATATATCCTGCATTAGTCGTCCAAATTATGTGTCTAATAAGATCTAAGCAGGCATCTAATTTGCAGAGGATTTCCCCCTATTAGATTTGTTCAACTATTTGTCATTCATATAGTTAGAGCACAAACTTGATATATGGAGTTTTCTAAGTAGACTGAGGCAGAGAAACATTTTCAGAAATGTGTTTTGTTTGCTTCAGCAGAACAAAGAAATAATCAACAAATCAATCTGAAACTCTTTGAAAACAGCTGCTTACATATAGCAGGAAAAAAAATTAAAATATGTTTCCTCTTTAACTGATATTTAATAGCTGAATTTCCTACAGACTTTTTTTACTGACTATAATAATATAATAGAAAATTCTTGGTCAAATGAAATCCATGAGAAGCTAACTCATTCTTTCCATCTCCTGTCCCATTTGAATGGATTCTCTTCCCTGAACATTCAGTTCCAGAAGCTAGGAAACTAAATATCTATCTAGCCATGACATCCAATGCCGAGTCATAATTACAAAGGACAAAAAGACAGCAGGTTTTCTGGTGTTCTTTAATCAAGGTTTGACACCATCAGTAATTATTGGACTTGAAGTGATTTAGAAAAGATTAGTCTTTTCATTACTTTAGCAGACATATTCAAGAAAAGGGCCAATTAACTTCTGCTGGTGACTGAGGTTCACAGACAGCAGGGCTTATGTACAGCAATAATGTATAGGTAAATATTAACAGCATATAGAAAATTCTATTTTCATAAATTTCAGAGAAGCTGACAGAGTCTGGATGAACCAACAATCCACTTATTTGCATAAAGTCTGGAAAGTTTGAGTCTTGCCAAACACTTACTTTTGATTCATTCTGTTGTTAAGAAATACTTTATCCACTGAGCTCTCGAAATTAAAGGCTATTAGGTATCATGCTGATAAGCCTAATTTAAGACATCCCATTAATAATGACAGGTGTTTCAAGAGTCCAACCAGTGGCAGCATCTTACCAACCTTGCTGATTTCAAGAAGCTTAGCAGGATTACAACTGATTAGTACTTTGATGGTAAAACCATCAGGAACATGAGGTCAGTAGGCTTGATAAGGAAGCTGAGGAATCATCTTGAAAGAAGACTATATAACACCATTTCCACATTGTTCCAAGACACCCACATCATTATAGCATCACTATTGTGAGTGTAGGTTATTGCTATTCTCAGGAAAATTTATTTCTAGAAAGGCTCAGTAAATATTGATTCTACCCTCCATAAAATTTATCAAGAAGCAGTGAACCCAGTTATTAGTAACAATATTTGATGCCTCCTCAGGAAACAGTTGTCCTAAAAATAATATTTATTTAATTGTCATTAAAATAATAATTAGTAGGCTCTCTTAGTATTTTTGGTTTAGTTTGTGGTATAATGATCAGAGCAGTGTTAGGTGCTGCTACTTATTTATCAGTAAAATTATTTCTTTTACATGGAGATCATGATTTCCATACAATACCCTTGTGAGCATTGGGGAAGTTTTAGGAACAGAAACAGTTTATGTCGGGTAGATAAAATACTTTGCAAACAGCATTCAGTCTATGAACCAAAGGTTCTTAATCCAACAGACTTGTCAATTCATTTTCCTTAACACCTGTTCACTTGAAGTGGTTTATCATATTCACCTCCTAGATTTGATTCATATATTTCACCCTCTTGCTACTACAGCAAGCAGCCAGAAGCAGGATATTTAGTTAATGCTGTTCTGTACAGATATTCAATAGAAGAAATCCATGTAGCTCAGAATTAAACTGTGTAGCCTGTCAGGTACAAAAGACCCAGGTTCACATGTGAAACTGATTTATTGCTAAACAGTTTATGCACAGGAATTTCTCAACCAACAGTTAGTACCTGCTTGGAGTTAAATAGGTGTCCATAGAAATCAAGAGAGCTGGACTTAGCTCACTTATGGGTACATAATGATTCTGGGCTGATTCTTCCTTTAATCCTACCTTCAAGCTTTGCCAATCCTACAGAGTCTGAGGTAGTTGTTTGCTGGCAGATGTTTTATCATCTGATTAAGTAACATCATCAATGCTTGATGATATTTTCTCTCTGCTTATTCAGAATTACTATATTAATGAGATGGACAGCCTAGTCATTTAATAAATATTAAATAAATAATAAAGAAAGCACTTGCATTGGGGAGTATGAATTCTCCTTGACCAAGAAGAAAAGTGGTCCCTTGGTTTCTTCTTGAACCAAGAAAACCATACCCCCAGCAACCTGGCAAAGCATGATATGTATATAAAAAAGGAGCAAACCCCACATTCACTACCTGTAGCAATGTTGATGTTACCCAGTTAGGTTATGAAATATCTGTGGGAAAACAATCAAACTCAAAGAGCACCAAGGATTCCATGGTCTACAGATTTTCCTCAGTGGTCAATATTCAGTGGTAGATAGCCTGTTAGCAGATGGTAAATAATTATCAATTTTAAATGAGAGCATGAACAAGAGACATTAGAATATACATCCTCTCTTCACCCATCTCATTTTGGGGTTGGAATCTCAATGCCACATGTGGTCTACGAGCACTTCCTTTTGGCCTCAACATGGTATTTTTCTTCTGATAATAACTTTAACTCTGTTAGCAATCCAGAATCTCTTGGTGAGTAGCAGCTGTACCATATATACTGAACAAGTAAAATATTAAATTTGCAAAAACTTTAATTTCTCATCATTTTAGGTGAGAAATAAATAAAAACTGCAAAACATAGTAACAAGTTGGTATTCCTGCTAACCAAGAGAAAACAGTATTGTGGTCTACAGTATGGCAATATCCTATATGCTTTACACCAAATACTGTCCACAGTATCCCTTACATTTTCCAAAGTAGATAAATTGGTCATTGCTGCCCTAGAACTTGGGAATCTGGCTTGCAAATAGGAAGCTCCTATGAATTGTTCTCCAGTGCATAAATATTGTTTCATGACGAACATAAATATTTTTCTTGACAATGATATAATGGAACACAGGGAAATACACTTGCCTCAAGAAAGGTTAATATTGTATATCATACAGTGTGCTTTTCAGTACCATTTGTATCTTCCTTTTCAGCTTCATTTTGCAAATCACAGATTTGCTTTCCATTCATTGTTTCATTTGAGACATTAAATCATTTTCATTAATGGAAATATAGTTCTTGAGCAGAATAATTAGACCTTCCTCAGAAAGATAAAAGCTTAACAAATTGAATGGAAGATTCGTCTTCAGAAGCAGCCAATTGCCTAATCAGACTGCCTCCCACCTGACAGTTGGTAATTAGGACATGGTTGTGTGTTCATGTTAAAACCTTAACATGCAGGTGTCATCATCGTGTTGGGACATAGTGGAGGAAAGAACAAGTCTGTGGCAAAAGGCTGAGGTGGGCACTTTTGTTCCATTGTGGCTAATTAATTAGTTTGGGCTTAGATTCAGACGGGATTGTGAAGGCTTCCCTCTTTCATTTTTTAAAAAATAACCTGAGAAGTTTCTGACATTAGAGTCACCATGACTGATTTGAGCTGTAAGAAACACAGTGATTGCACCATCTCCAGGCTGCTCAATGTGGTGGAAAACGAACTCCTGGCTGGCAGAGACAAAGGAGACCCTACTGAGAAACAACTCCAGGTTATCTTGGAAGATTCTGCCCTGTGGCAGAGGTTCAGAGAAGTTACAAATGAGATGATTGTTACCAAGAATGGCAGGTGAGTGTTAACCTTATCTTTTGCTACAGTGAATGGTGAAGTGAATTTACTACATAGAACAACAACTGTGATCGATTTGCAGTTCATTAGAGATATTCTTCTTGAGATGATCTGTAGAAATAAATAAAAACTGCATGAGAACAGGGTTATAGTCTCTCCATTATTCCACTTCTTTCATGTGAACTTGGATAGTTTGCTGGCGGGACTGCACCGGAATAGTTGTTTATATATTTGTGTATAGTCAGCCCTTTTGGATATTAGTGGTTGTTGAGAGATGCTATTATTGACAGCTTAGAACCAAGTGAAATATCTTCTTTGTGTGTATCCAATGGATGTTGATGCAGCATATTTACATTTGCAAGTATCTTAATAAAAGAAGCAAGGCTTCATCTTTTTCTGAACCAAATGTTCAAGTTCTTTTCTGAAAGACTGTGTCTTATGAGAGGGTCCCATTGGGCACCATAAATTTCCTGTACCATATAAGAGATTAGTATTGTGTATGGTAAATACATATTTTCTCTTAAGAAGACTTAAAACATTATAAACTTCAAAATGCAAAAACAACATAAATATATAAATGACATAAATAAACCAATTAAAATGATTTTATCCATCACACATGCAGATAATGTGAAGTTCTGATTAGTTTATAATGCATTCTTACAATATTTATACATGATAAAGTGGTTGCGCATGGTTTTGTCCAAGCATATTTAACAGTGTCCTGCTGGGCTGTTTACAAGTTATTTCTGGTGGAAGACTTTTCACTCTTACTTGTTCCATCACTTTTCTTTTCATAGGAAAAAACTCTTTGGGGTGAAAATATGGAACTATGTCACAATCCATTTTGTACATTTTTTTTCCTAATAGTGACTTAAAGCACAACAGAGCCAACCACTGGTTGTAATAAATAATATAAATGTCTGTGATCATTACTGTCATGTTGGCATCAGAATGAATGCATCTGAACAGAAGATGCTATAAGACAAGCCACTAGTGAGGAAATGCTAGATAGTGCTAGGAGCTCCCTAGCTAAAAGAATCCATGAACTATGTTTTTCCAATGGTTACAATAAGAGAGAACATGTTATCTATAGATCTCAGTTCCAGTGGTCACTATCACGTGAAGGCCAAATATATTCAATATGTATCATCATCATGGAGAAAAACTATGTGCATGATCAGTAGAAGTTGGTAACTTGATGGTACATAATCCATCAACCAATACAATCAACCAATACAATTTGCATAGTTTTGCTTATATAAACAGTAAGCCCAATAGCCTGTTTAGCTTCAGGAATAATGGCAACGAGAGGGGGGGGGATTGATTTTTTTTCTAATAGCTAAAAGAAAAAACTCTCTCTCCTGTGATATGTAATCATAGACGGAGTATGAAATTGGAAACTGTCTTCTGTTCTGTCCCTCATTGGTTCTTGGCAATCACCTCTCTTCAATACATATAAATACTGAATCACCAAATTCAGTGCTATCTTTGATTCTTTAGTTTATTGATTCCCAAGTCAAATTCTCCCCCACCCCGCTTTTGATGGTCACCTTTTCTGAGAGGATCTATTGTGTTCTTTATGTTGGGAGATGGCAACAGGGCTATGTACAAATGGAAACTTATGTAAAAAAAATCCTGTGACAACATACTGCAAGATCGATCATATAGTAAAGGGTTATAGTTTTGCATTGTCACATTTTAAGGGGAAATTTGAGTAGAATGTGTTATATATCTGAAAAGGTGCTAAAGAGAATATAACAATTATGCAAAGGATGCTTAAGGAATAATGTGTAGCTCTGTGGGAGGTCTAAGAATTTCTTTAAGTTGCTAAATTGTAACTTGTTGTATTTTCATTATGTAAAATTCTGGCTGGGTTTGCAAACAGTTGCATTTCAGCAAAATCAAGCATTCAACTTCCAAAGTACAGAATTAAACATTAATACAAATTATAAAGTGAAAATACACTCCCCTTAGTTGATAAATCTCTTTTTCTAAGAACACCTCAGTTGACTAAAGAGTTATAAAATATTAAAAGTATTAATAATATAATTGATAAAAAGAAGAGGGAGAGAGGGGGTCTCAAGCGGTATAGAAATCACTTCAAAGCCTTGTTATCATAGCCCATGGATATGAAATTTGGTAGCTTTGATTTGATTTGTGCTACTGCTTGATGTTTTCTTTCTCTAATCTTACTTCTTTCCTCATTCACCACTATTGCTTTTGCTAACTTGTTCATTGGCAAAAAAAGAATACAAATATGATGACCCATGGTGGGATACAAAACAAACACAGTCACAGAAAACAGGTGAAGCCTCTTTTATTCCTTCACTTTGCTTCCAAGCTCTGAATATTCTTGATGGAAGCCAAAAAAAACTCCCACACAAAGTTACAAGAAGAAGGGAAAAAGCAATACAAACCAGGCAAGATAAGGGCTGGAGGACATCCACAGATAACACACACTGGGAAGGATGCCAAACTCAGAGAGGAATCATAAACTAGAGATATTTCCATGCTTTGTTTCCAGCTTTCGCCCATATGCAGGTCCATACTCTTATTCAGTTGTCACAGCTACAGCCCATGAAGAGGATCAAGGCTCTCTCCTCCCGAGTAGACCATGTCTCTCCCTTATCCTCTCCTCCCTGCGTGCCCTAGGATGGATAGGAGATGGGCCTGGGTCCTCCTCTGACTGCTCAGCCGGCCTCTGCCCTTCCCCAGCCTCCTCCACAACCTTCAGAGGCACACTTCCACTCCATTAGCTCTTCCTCCTCCTCCCTCAGAGTCAGTCTCCACCAGGGGCATAACAGCCAGATGAGCTTATGAACTCTAAGTTAATCCATGCATAGCAGCAAAAGTCATCACAATGTTTTCCCAAGAATTCTAAAGACTGATGTTGAAATAGGTAGTATTTTTACATCAAGATTTAATACATACATGGATTTTTTAATTTATGCCAGTATATAGAATACATCTAGGTTCAACCAAACTGTCCCAAGAATATGATGGTGCAGTGGTTAGAATGCAGTATTGCAGGTTAATTCTGCTGACTGCTGACTGCCAGAAATTCGGCAGTTCAAGTCTCACCAGCTCAAGATTGACTCAGTCTTCCATCCTTCTGAGATTGGTAAAATTAGGACCCAGATTGTTGGGGGCAATATGCTGACTCTGTAAACTACTTAGAGAAGGCTGTAAAACACTATGAAGTGGTATATACGTCTAAGTGCTATTGCTGTAAGTTATTAAAAAGCAATAGCAACCCAATCCAACTCAACTAAATCAAATCAAGAAAGATTTTAATGTATAGTCTATAGAGGTTATGGTTGTCCCAAAGGTGCTTCTTTTTCCAGGAGGCAACTGAAGCTTCTCGTTTTTTCTTTGAAGACGTTTCACTTCTCATCCAAAAAGCTTCTTTAGTTCTGACAAGAACCTTCCATTCCCCACTATCCTGTCAGATCTGAAGAAGCTTCTTGGATGAGAAGCAAAATGTCTTCAAAGAAAAAACAAGAACGTCCAGTTGCCTCCTGAAAAATAAAGCACCTTTGGGACAGTTTGATGTATATTTATATCTAGGCTGTTTGATTTATGGAGCTTTTAGAAGATGCTAGCTTCTACCATCTCTGACTATGATGAAAGATTTAATCTCAAGATAGCACAAGGCTAGGGAAAATGGCCTAAAAGATCTCAAATCTTCTGAGATTGAGTACTTTTCATGTATTCTTTAGTTTCATATCACATTTTTTCCCTCTGCAAACAAAAGGCAACATACATAGCCCTCTCCAAAAAATTTCCCCCAAATAACGATTATGTGGGATTTATTGCTTTAGGAGAAACAGCAGAACCCAAGACAACCAGTGAGTTTTCATGATTCATGATGGACTTAAATCTGGATCATCCTCATCCTCTTCCCAAACCTGCTCCCAAGTATGATTTAAGTGTTTTAGTTGGAGTAAAAAGAGAAAATAGAAATCCTCTAAGTAAATATATACGTAAAACAGACTAAACCTGTTCAGAAATATTCCTAGGTTTCCCCCAAACTTTAAGTAGTGAATAATGGAGCACAAACAATGCAAAACAACCCATTTGAAGATTACTAGAATAGGATAATCAATGGACTAATCAAAGGGAATTGGCATTGGGCATATTTATCCTGCCTCTTTCTTCTTCATGCTAATCAATTTCAAGGCATTTTTTTTTCATAAGCTGGAGTCAAGAAACATGAACCTATTTTTTTTCTCCTTTTCTCCTTGACTATTTAAATAGGTCATCAGATAGGAGGTCTTACCCTATACTGTGATATCCTAATTTGTGATACAGGAAGTAAAGCCAAATGGAATTATTTTTATCTCTATTTTTAGGTAACACACATATTATTCATTTTGTAAATAAAAGTATAATAAACAAGATCAAAATCTAATAAGTTGGCCAGGACTCTCAACCACGGAGGAAGAAGAAGAAAAGAAGGAGGAGGAGAGAAGAAGAAGAAATATTTTTCCTCCAGACATTATGAGGTTAAGGAAAGGAAAGCAAGTCTGGTAATTGGAAATGTAATTGCAAAAAATTGAAAACTGAAATAAGTTGAGATCAATAATAGTTGGAATAGGTCTTGAAAAATGGTTCACATACACAATAATAAACACAAATAATATGAAAAATATAATTCTTTAACCTCCAAATGTTGCATTACAACTTTCACCAACCCTACTCATCATTGACAGGAAAGCTGAGACTTATGTACAGTATTTCAAAATCTAGATAGTCACAGAGTTCACAGGAAGAGAGTATAAACACATAAATGCGGGTACTTTTCCTTTTCCAAAATGTTAACATCTCCAATTTAAATATTCTGAATTCAGTTAAAATTGTCTTTGCTTCCTGCCTTCCAGAAAATGCTGTTTAGGAAAGCTGTGAAAAGTTTGTTTCCATCCTTCCTGAAAATAGAAAGTTAGTCTTTCAGTGCTTTAATACTGGTTCTCCTCATTCTGCATTGGCAAATAGATTGAAAAAATTAAATGCATTACCAAAAACAACCAACCTTTAGACCAATTATCATTATGTAGCATATCCTTGAATGTGGTTTTCATCGGAAAGACTGTTGAATAATTAGCCAAATATTTGTGATGACTATATTCCCTAGTCAATTGTTTTAGGAACAGAACAAGCTGTCTTGATTGTAAGACCTCATACTTCATAGCACTATCCATGCAAAACAGAAGAGGAATGAGTGTTATCTGTCTCTCTTAGTGAAAAGATTTTGTGTCATCAAGTGACTCATTAATATGTTAATTTAGAAAACAAGCAATTAAAACAAATTATTCTCTAAATTTAAAAAGGCTTAATTTCACATATGATTGTTTCTCATACAGGCGGATGTTTCCAGTTTTAAAGATCAGTGTTTCGGGGTTGGATCCAAATGCTATGTATTCTTTTCTGCTGGATTTTGCTCCAACTGATAGTCACCGCTGGAAGTATGTGAATGGAGAATGGGTTCCTGCTGGAAAGCCAGAGCCATCCAACCACAGCTGTGTCTATATCCATCCAGACTCACCCAACTTTGGAGCACACTGGATGAAGGCCACAGTATCTTTTAGCAAAGTGAAACTTACCAATAAACTAAATGGCAATGGGCAGGTATGGCTCCATGGCTTTTTTTTTTGTAGGCCTCTTGGCTTGAGTCATTGGCTTCTACCAATCGAGAATGATCAAGGGTGCATTTATGCAATTAGAAGGGACCTTAGAGGCCTCTTCACCCACAGATGCCAATTATTCTATGGAGTCCAAATGTAAACAGGAATAAACAGGCTTTAATTGGAGCTTTCAGATTTTAATGGACTCCTTGATGTCAAGAGAGACAGAGTGTGCTGTGGTTTAACCATCAGGGATTTTTACCTCCATAGTGTGCCTTGTATGCTGAGTTTTTACATAGGGCTTCAGAGAAGGGGAAAATGATTGGGGGTATTGAGCCTTTGTTTTCTCTCCTTTGCCATTTGGTGCATAAGTGGGATGTTGGCAATAGTCAGGTACTCAAATAAAAGGCTTCGTCTAAATGAAATAATTACTGTGCTTGCTTTTGCCTCATGATAATTATCAATATTCTATTGAATCATCTTTGGCCTTTGGAGTAATAATACAAAGTATGTACCTGTATGAGAAAATAAGTGGCATTCTCTCTGTAGGCCCTTAAAAATAAAAGAGGAAAGTTGGCTTTGTTGGCTTGTTTGTTTAATATGCATCTAGGACTACAGTGATGAACATTTTCTTTGATTTATTTTGGAATGCAGGATTAAATCTGAAAGCAAATCCATTAGCAAGCAAAGAACGAATTTCCAGCTTTGCGTATTATTTACATCTATTCTGACTTGTTTATGGCCATTTCTATACTTATCTGGGGTCCTCCAGAATTTACAAGAAGAAAACTGGGAAAGCATGGACAGCAGGAACTTTGGTTTTTGTATGTAGCAATTGTTTAATACAGATTTTCAGAGAAAGATATTTCAGCACAGCAACAACAACAACAACAACAAAGCATTCAGATAGTGCTTAGATTTCTGTTTCTTTCCCAAACTGGAACACTGTTATTTTTCTACAAAAACAATACTATCTTCCCTACATTTCAAGGTCCAGAACATTCTAATTATTGCTTAACTATTAGTTCACTTTAAAGATGATCCTCAACCAATCACCTGAGTTGTTAACATCTAAGATACCCAGAAAAGGAGTAAGATGTCATTGTGACCATAATTGAATCATTTTTTCCAGTTTCTATGCATACAGTTTCTCCTGTAGGAAGCCTAAAAACTGTAAAAGAATTGAACTATCTTTTTGTACTGACCCAGAGCCATGATCTTAAAAAAAAGTTACATTTCATTGCTTCAATTATGAGTAAGGGCAATGGAATTAATACAATGCAAGATTTCATTATTTAAACACTGAATTCAAATGGAGGGTCACTTCCTCTACCATTCAAAAGGCCCCAGTTATTTCTTCTGTCTTCCTTAACAAATTTCTCCTAGAAAAATAAAAGGTGGAAGAAGTGGTCTCAAAAAAATAGGAGGATCTAATTTGAAGGATGTTGATCTCTGGAGCCTTCATAAAATCCCAAGAATAAGACAGGGCAATCATGTATTAAAAACCTAACCTGGAATCCTTTATAGTTATGGACCATTTCTAATCAACCTGGTTTCCATCTCTCAATCCTTCTAATTCTAATATAAAATGTATTCAAAATACTCAGTCTGCTGTTACTGTTTGCAGTTCTATTCTCTGTTTACCTACTTTTCAGCTGTTTGTGCACCTACAGTCATCCAGGTAAAGTGACTAGAGATTAAATTGATCATAGTTCATTAGCAATAAACCAACTATTGCTGTTATTAGTTATTTATTTTTCCTCTCCCCCTTTTTGAGAGTGATGTGATGGGGAAAGAAGGCTTGTCAGATATATAGCCGGGCTGTCAAACTCCCGGCTTACAGGCCAGATGTGTCATGCATTGGCCACATCCACACCCGGTTTAGTAAAGGGGAAAAAAGTCCCGATATGTCATGTGATGACATCATGACGACGTCAGTTTGACACCCTGATATATAGCAATAGGCTTTAAAATGAAAGCTCCCTGACCTTGGAAATAATGGGAGTATATTGAAATGTTTGTTTAATTACAACACTTGGGCCACAAATTATTTGATTACCAGGGGTCTCATCTTGCATTGAAACCAAAGTTAACACAACTTTGTGTAATAACTTCCATATGTCACAGGTTTTTGTAGAATACAAAATAATATCTCTTCAATTATTTTTTCTCCCTTTTTCTCATTCTAGATTATGTTGAATTCCCTACATAAATATGAGCCTCAAGTTCATATTGTTCGAGTAGGAGGCCCACACAGGATGGTAATGAATTGTTCTTTTCCTGAAACTCAGTTTATTGCTGTGACTGCCTACCAGAATGAAGAGGTAGGTGGCTATCATACAAAATCAATTTATTTATTAGTGGGAATCACTTTACACTGTCCAGAGGAACATAAGTAAATTTTGTGATCCACTGCTCTTTTGTTATCAACAAGGATGTGTTCTTGCATGCTTGCTATTCAATAATCATGGAAGAGGCATTCATATGACACCAGAAGTTATCCTTCTGGATCAGGAAGTTAGTCTCTTCCAGCTACAATATCAAGAGAGAAATTGGCTAGTGGCCAGTATATTTGTACTTTGTATTATTATTCCAAAAGGCAAAGATGATTCAATAGAATACTGATAATTATCATGAGTCAAAAGCAATTTAATTCAATATTGTGCTGCCACAGGACAGATGACCCCAACCAAGTATGTTGCTTCTGATAGTGAAGGATAATATAAAATCATTATGTGATTGATTGCTTTATCTTGTTGAAAAAATTGCTTAATATTCTTTTAAAGTTGCCCAAATTAATGTTTAGTGTCACATCTCAATAGTAGTCAAGTGTGGAATTGTTTTAAATCTTTTTTTTAAACTTTGTTAAAAGGTGCAAAAAATTCTTCCTCGCCACTCCATGCATTGTTTACTAAATCTGAGAGCTATGTTAAATTATGTATGATATAAAGAATACTTTCTGTCTTCTACATTTTGTATAACTTTTTCTTGTAAATGATCAACTGTCACATTTAAAAGACTTAACAGAACCCTTCTTTCTTGAACCTCAAGATAACAGCTCTCAAAATCAAATACAACCCTTTTGCCAAGGCATTTCTGGATGCAAAAGAAAGGTAAGATCAGTTCTTCATCAAATGTATGAAATTTGTTAGTGATAGAAGAATACCAGCTAATTTTCTGTTCTTCATTCTTAGTTTGTAATCTGCATTAGAAATATAATAAACACTAATCTAATGTATGCATTATGACTAGAGATCATAATAATTCTTTGGCTAACTTTAATGACAAAAAGTTTAGGAAAGCTTTGTAAAGTTGATTAGACATTGTAAATAATAAGTAGCCCACATAATTTCATGATAGAATAAAGAAATGTCATTAGAAGAATAATTTTACCAGAATCAATGAACCTTTAATCTCCATATCCTTCAGAAACCACTCTAAGGATGTTCCAGATATTGTCTCTGAAAGTCAACACATGACATATTCTCACTGTAAGTTATAAAATAGCTTGTTGTTTATTTAAATTGATAATATGAGCTTACTGTTGACCATTGCTATTGTAATATCTGTCAGTGCACAGTATTGGATGGTTAACAGATGGAAAAGTATTTTGAATAATAGGCAATAGTATGAAACTATAACGGGCCTTGGTGGCTCAGGCTGTTAATTGCCTGCACTTAAGTTCCAGCTGCCTACAACTGCTGTAGGCTCGAATCCCACCAGGCTCAAGGTTGACTCAGCCTTCCATCCTCTCAAGATTGTTGGGGCCCAAGATTGTTGGGGGCAATAAGCTGACTGTAAAATTGCCGCTTAGTAATAAGCAGGCATATACAATGGAATGAAGGCTATTGCTGAGCACACTGGGTTGTATTCCAAAAATTGTAAGCCGCCCTGAGTCTCCGGAGAAGGGCGGCATATAAATGTAATTAAAAAACAACAACAACAACAATGTTTTATCAAGTTTCCTGCAGCTGTGATTAGGGTTTTATTCAAATGTCCTGATTACCACTTCTCTCCATTGACATATTATTCTGAGCATCTTATTTCACAGGAAAGGCAAACTTTAGAACTAGTAGCTATGTTGTTGTGAATATTCTTATAACATCACTGCCATGTTGAACTTGCCTATGTACAAATTGCTACCATGATGGTCATGGCCAATAATAAAACACTTAGAGAAAGCAAACTGTAGTGACATTGCCTCATTGTCCCTCCTTGTATGCATTCCTTTTTTATGTTCTATTTTATGTTCTATTATATCACCTTTTTCCAGAAAAAAGATAGGTTTCCTTCCAGATAATGCATTTGATTACATCAACTCATCGTTATCATTTTTAGGAATTGTGACTTTATAAAGCTACTGACCAAAGTATGTAGCTGTTGCTTGTCTGCTTAGTATTTGGTTATGATACCACCAGTTTCCAATAATGAAAGTCACTAACAATACAAATCTCTATGGGAAAACCTTGTTCCTCTTTAAAATTTAGAAGTCTATTGAAGTCTTTTTACATGTGCAGTATAGATGTTTAGTTAACAAAAGAAAGCTGTAATTAAACATTGTCTTTTTCTCAAAGATAAAATTATTACATTTATTTAGTTCAATAGCAATAATAAATACTATATAGCAATAACAAAGGTTTCTGAAGAGCAGAATTACTTAATTTCTATTATAGAAAGTTCATTTATTCTTAGTCATTGTTAAAAGATAAGTTTATTTCGAATCTAACTCAATTACTGCTCATTACCAAGGGCCTTGGTGGTGCAGGCTGTTAAATGCCTAGCACTTAATTCCAGCTGTCTGCAATTATTGCAGCCTTGAATCCCACCAGGCTCAAGGTTGACTCAGCCTTCCATCCTCTCGGGGTAGGTAAATTGAGGACCCAAGATTGTTGGGGGCAATAAGCTGACTTTGTAAAAATGCCGCTTAGTAATAAGCAGGCATATACAATGGAAGGAAGGCTATTGCTGAGCGCTTTGGGTTGCGCTCCAAAAGTTGTAAGCCGCCCTGAGTCTTCGGAGAAGGGTGGCATATAAATATGAATAAAAATAAAATAAAATAAATAAATAAAATTTTGTGATTGGTCCATACAGTTTTCTTGGCAACATGATGGAAATAGCGTATCATTGAATTCTTCCGTGGTATAGTTCTAGTATTCCTTGGTAATTTCCCATTCAAATATTAACGAAGCATCCCTCTGATTAACCTTTGGGCCTAAATGAGGTCATTTAGATATTGTCACTTGCTAAGTTACTGTATTTTGTTTTACACATTGAGTAATAAGGAGTGATTATGGGTCAGTGAGCATTCTTTGTATACACAGAAATAGCATTACTATTTATTTATTTGATTTTTATCTTACCTTTATAATTTACCGTTATAAGTAACTCAAGATAGCCAACATACACAATACCCCCTTCTTCTATTTTCCCCAAAGCAACAACCTTCTGAGGTGGGTTGTGCTGAGAGAGTAACTGGCCCAAAATCACCCAGCCATCTTTCATGCCTAAACCAGGACTAGAACTCTCAGTATCCTAGTTTGCAAGTCAGCATCTTAACTACTAGACCAAACTGGCTCTCTGTATCAACCTCCAAGGGATTGCTAATTTAATCTGATGAGAGAACTCAGTCATTTAAATGATTCTGATAATGAAGCCATAAGGAGTTTGCACTCCTAAAAGGGTCACCCTTGCTAGTAAGATCATGAGAGAGCTGAAGGAAAGGCCAACTCATAACATGCTCTATGGCCATGAGAAAAGCCAAGCCATCTAGACAAAAGATTTCCAATCTCAAACCCAGAAGAATGCCAATGGCAAATAATTCCAGCAATGTTGCCAAGAAAACTATGGGCATAGCTGAAACATGTGGACAAATCTAAGTACTAAATAATTTGACACACACATTAAGGTTGCAGGAAATTTAATTGCTGAAAAACAGCATTTCATTTTTATTAATAGATTCTGAAGTGATAAAAAAGATAAACCTCAAGGAAGCTTGATCACTGATTGAAAAATAAATTCATTATTTTACAAGGATGCATACAATTAAGATTTAATTGTGGGAGGTAAAAGTGAACTTAAACTTTATATAGATCAGGGCTGTCAAACTCTTGGCCCATGGGCCAGATGCGTCACACACTGGCCACGCCCATGCCCAGTTTAGCAAAGGGGAAAATGTCCCAATATGTCACGTGACACTACCGCAACAACATGAGTTTGACACTCCTGATATAGATTATGGATTCCAACTATCTATTAGTCCTACAGGTGGAGTTCTTGATAAAAAAATGCTTGCTCATCAAGGAGTTGAAGTATATAACTATACTGCTGATAGAAAATAGATTCCAGTCTTCTAATATCAACATTTTTGCTATCAATTTGTTTCTGTTAATTTCCAAGTTGTTGGCATATTATGCATGGAATGAAAAAATCTACAAAATCATTCCATCTTCCAGAATAAAATTAATTTGTGAAAAAAATATCTACAAAAGGGAGCCACATCATATAAATCAAAGTAGCATTTTGAACACCATATCTATGTCTAATTAACTGAACCATCAACAGTAATTTTATTGATAATAAAACATGTGACATTTACTTTAGAATTTTTAATTTAGAGTAGTCAACCATTCATTAATAATTATTATATGGCTATTAGTTTGTAAAAAAACATGTTAAATCCTCAAGTACTAGAATATTAACAGATTTGCTCAGTATGATGTTTCCTTGCTAATTTTGATAAATCAAAGCTACACATTTCACATATAGGTTTATTAGTAATGTACTCAGAGTATATAATGTACTGCAGGCTATTAATTGACTATTGATTTTAATATAGAAAACACCAATATCATATACAAGTAGAGCCACTTTCTGACCCTCACCTGTATATCTCAAACCATAAACTTCACTCCTGTGCCTAATTACCCAAGGAGAGCAACCCTCCAGTAAAAAGGACTTAGATTAGATGGTTCTTATTTCCATTCTTTTTCTTTGAGATGAAAAGATTATTTAGTTATCCTATGTTTTTGAGTATTTTAGTGTGCATGACAGACTATGTATGTATGTATGTATGTATGTATGTATGTATGTATGTATCTTTCTCTCTCTCTCCCTGTATGTATTTGTGTATGTATATATGTATGTATATTCCTGTTTCCCTACTTCAGCTTTTTTTAAAAACTCAATTCTCAATATTTCCGTAGTGGGTGGCTGGTTGATTTCCAATCCTGATGCTGTCTGTGCAGCAGGAACTTCCAATTATCCATATACGGGGAGTTTTTCTCTGCCTGCTCCACATTCTCATCATGGCTGCGAACATTATTCAGCTCTTCGAGGACATAGAGCCGTTCCATATCCTGCTTCGTACATGCAAAAAAATAATTATCCAGGCAAGTTCTTGTCATGTTTTGCATGCCAAATTACATCACATGAAATGATTAGCCAGTGAATCACAGCAAAATTTTTTTGAAAGGATAAAGAAGATGTATAACTAACTATTCTAGCTGTCAGTCAATAATCGAACTGCTGAACTGCTGGCAGCCGGCAGTCAGCAGAAGTAGCTTGCAGTACTGCATTCTAACCACTATGCCACCATGGCTCATTTAAAGGTGCCTTCTTGTGTCCCAGTTAGCAGGAAGTAGATACAATAAACCAGGAACTGGCAATGCACAGGCTGAGGTCCCTTGACCCATAGCACTGCAAACTCTTAAATAGAATTGTACTACAACATTACATAGAAGTATAGTTTCATCAAAAATCTTGCCAAAAATAAATAAAATAAAAAAATCTGAATATGTGAAATTTTAGTTGTTCGTTATTCTTGAATGAAATGTCATAGATGAGACTGCTGATATCTCACAAGACTCTGGGTTCTTTTTATATTTTGGTTTTTTTATTTTATTACGGGCCCCAAACCATAGTTGCAGGATAGTTCAACAACTCCTGAAAAGAGTCATATTCTCAGCCAAACTGAGAAGACAAACTGCACCTTGTGAACATATCAAGGAGTGAAAGAATAAAGGCTATCCATTCAGCTCAAAGTTCTGCCTTTTTCTGTTTTATTTAATACTCAGCCTGATTTGGTAATCTTGCAATGGTGCTGAATCCTTTGTGTTTCCTACTCTAAAGTGAATCTGTCAGAAAATGCCAACAGCGATTTCCAAGTGTCCCCAGGCCATGAAGGTTGGCCTACAGGATCCTCCAGTCACCACAACAACCTGCTCCCAGTGCCACACAATAGTGGTACTACTGCTCCAGGGCCCAGGTAAGCAAGCATCTTCTCAGTGTGCATGTTGTCCTAGCAGCAACACCTCAGCAGTCTCAGCAGAGCAGCCCTTCTTGTGTTCAACGGGAAAGAAAAATAGGTCAGATTTTACTATACACCACCTTTTCTCCTTTAAAGACAAATAAAATAAAACAGTTATGTTAACTTCCTAAATGACAAGAGATTAGAAAGAATGTTTATATTTTGCTGACATAAATATCAGGCAAACAGTCTAAGTATTTGAGACTGGTTTGTCTCCGAGGATGCAATTTAAAACTTGGTCTGGACTCAGGAGTAAAACAGGGTCTGGCCTGGTTAGTACTTGGATGAAAAACCACAAGAAAATGGAGAGGCTGTAGACTGGTCTGGGAAATTGGGGAAAAATATTGTGGAAGATGAGAGCAAAGTATTTCCAAACTGTTTCCAAGATAAATGTTCATGAAGTCACCAGGAGTTTGGCTAGATTCAAAATACACTCTAATTGTTGCAAGAAGTGTTTTACTGAAAGGACTGATTTATCATACAGCTGTGCTGTAAATTGTAGCCCAATCAGACCATTTATTCTCAAATCCAACAAAGGGAGGCTTTGGGTTAAGTTCTCAGGTAATAAGAAATATGGATAAAACAAAATGAAACAAGTTAATGTTTTGAATGCTATATTCCTTTGAACCAAGTGCAGACGATCATATTAAAGGCTTCGTGTGGTTTCTAAAAATTTTTTAAATTTTTTTGAATCTTAGAGCTTTAATAAATTGTTTCACCACAATAGGCTGAAGCATCTAAAGCTGCAAGAAACTCTCTCCAACCTCGCCCTAAGTTAGAAAGAAATGAAAAATGGGCACTATATACATGCATAAAATCATAATTCTGGATTATAATAATTTCTTTGCAAGACAAATAATGCATTGAATAAAGAAATACAATTTTCAGCTACAAAATGATTATATGTTCCTGTCATACATCAAGCAATGATAATGGTAGCTGCAAATTCAGTTGTGGTT
Organism: Naja naja; assembly: GCA_009733165.1. Lineage (NCBI taxonomy): Eukaryota > Metazoa > Chordata > Lepidosauria > Squamata > Elapidae > Naja > Naja naja. Next base: position 30,824,302 of record CM019152.1, read on the forward strand.
TTTGTGTGTGTGTGTGTGTGTTGCTTTGTTGCAGTCACTATCCTTGCCTCTGGACTGTCACTAACAATGCTGTCAACGTCTCTAACCTGGCAAGTGATGTAAGCAGCAGTTCCCCATTTCTGCGAAGCAGCATTGCGTTGCCTGCCACATCCTCATCTGGTTTATCGGGCACAGTTGCCAGCAACATGGACACACAATTGGAACCTGCTTTCTCCAGATTAACTGATTCAACCTGGACACCTGCCACCTCTCATTCTTTCTAGTGGGCTTTGGGAAGGAGCACATGATCACCCAACAACAGAACTGGAGGCTGCCATAGCATAGGAAAAAGCCACATCTAATAAGAAATTCTGGTTTTGCACAATCTGTTCTTTTTGTTAATAAAGGAATTAATCAATTATTATAATATTATTCCTCAAGAATGCATAGTAATAGATAAAGCAAGCATGAATTGGTGAAGTCTTCAAGTTCATTTCATCCCTTATAATACTGTATAGAAAACAATATTCTTTGTGGCACAACATGTTGCTTTTAGATTAAGAATGGCAAAAGATCATTTAGGTGCAAGATGAAATTGGAAAACCAGCAGAGACTGATAGCTCTATTTGTTATAGCAGATATACTAATGGTAACCAAAGAGAAAGCAAGTAGTCATCTTTCTGATTCTGACTCAGTCACTTCTGTCTTGACATACCGTTTTTCCTAGTGGAAGGAAGAAAATGAAATTCGAATGAAATTCCAAAAGGCAAGAATTCAATCCCCAAAAGCTTGCTTGCCTTTGCACACATTCAATTTGTCATGTCAAGGAAAAGAGGGAAAAAGAGGGAAGGATACAGGGCTGCTATTGATTTCAACTTATTGCAGGATACAGCAATTCTGTTTAACTGGATTATTGCTCAGGACAGAGAAGATATTACATCTCATTAATTTTCTTAATCTTCATAAAAGGAAATTAGCTTTCTTCAGAATGTTCATAATGTTTATAAGAGTGTCCAAAGTAGTAACAATATTTTTCTTTGAACTAATTCATTGGTGAAAAGCTATCCAATCCATCATCATTGTTTTTTGCCCTTCCATTGTAGGCTGTCAATCTTTAGTAGTGATGATAACTCTACCCAGCATCCCTATTGGCATCAGCTAAATGTGTAGGAATAATCATTTAAAAAAGAGAATATTGTATTTTTGTTGCATTTTCACCGACATCCGATGGGACTTCATTTGATCCACCCTGCTGGCTGGAAGTTCTTATTGTTTCACATTCTTGGTAAATGTTTTATGCTGTAGTTTTTCTGTGCCATTTTGGCTTACCTGAACAGTGCTCATATAGACAATTGTGTATGTGACCCCAGAAGGACAGTTGACATTTCTGTGACTCAGTCTCTTCTGATAAACAGAAAAGTTCAGCAACCACATAACTGAATTAATAATGAATGAATAAAATTAATCATATGGATTACATGTGTGATTCTTTTAATATGTTCTCATACAAAAAGGAAAAAGCATGACTTAGATTCTTCTTCAATGTTACTTTGTTTTCTGTGTAATGTTTATTAAAAGTACCACCCATAAAATTACCACACCACTATAAGGAGTGCACTTCAACATCAAACATGAAACATAAAACCAAGAGATTTTATGTGCCTTAGTGGTCCTGAGAATTAACTAATGTTGACTGGAAGAAACAATTTTAAAATCAGTTTGGTGGGGTATTATTACATTGATTAATTACACTCATTTATTTTTAAAATGAACAATTGCAAATAGTCCTCAACTTACATTTGTTTAATGACCATTCGAAGTTATAGTGGCACTGAAAAAAGTGACTTATGATCAATTCTCACACTTCCGACCAGTGCAGCATCCCCATGCTCACTTGATCAAAATTTAGGGAACTGGCATTTATTTTATTTTATTTTATTATTTTATTTTATATTTGGATTTATATGCTGCCCCATCTCCAGGGGGACTCGGGGCGGCTTACACAGAAACATACACAGTATAAAACTTATTCCAAAATCCAATCCAAATAATTCTAAAATATTAAAAATATCCCCAAAATTATGAATCCCAACCCCGCTCCTTCCAGGCCGGCCTGGGAAAACAACCAGGTCTTTAGATCACGGCAGAAGGAGCACAGGTCAGGGGCCATATGTAGCTCCAGGGGTAGTTGGTTCCAAAGGGTGGGCACCCCCACAGAGAAGGCCCTCCCCTGAGGGACCACCAACTGACATTGCCTGGCTGACGGCACCCCCAGGAGGCCCTACCTATGGGAGCGTATCGGGCGATTGGACCTCGATGCTGGTAGGAGGCACTCCTGCAAGTACCCTGGACCCAAGCCATGCAGGGCTTTATAGGTTAACACCAGCACCTTGAATCTTACACAGAGGGCAACCGGCAACCAATGCAAACCGCGCAGGAGGGGTGTCACATGGGAGAATCGGAACAATCCCATCACCGCCCGCGCGGCCGCATTTTGCACCAGTTGAAGCCTCTGCATAGTCCGCAAGGGCAGCCCCAGGTAGAGAGCATTGCAGTAGTCAAGACGGGAGGCCACGAGCGCATGAGTGACTGTGCATAGGGAATCTTGGTCCAAGTAGGGGTGCAACTGGTGCACCAGGCGAACCTGGGCAAAGGCCCCCCTGGCGACGGCTCCCACCTGCTGCTCCATATTGAGCAGGAGGACACCCAAGTTGCATGCCCTATCCACGGGGGGCAACACCTCTCCCCCCATGACCAAAGATGGAATTTCTTGGATCCAAGATGCCAGTATGCACAGCCACTCAGTCTTGTCTGGATTGAGCTGGAGCCTGTTCCTCCCCATCCAGATCCGCACTGCCTCCAGGCACTGGGACAGCATGGGGAGGGCATCACTGAGGTGGCCTGAGGTGGAGATGTAATTTTATGACAATTGCACTGTCCTGGGATCATGTGATTACATTTCTTACTTTCCCAGCGGGCTTTAGACAAGCAAAGTTCAATGAAAGAAGCCAGATTTGCTTAAGGACTGTTTGATTCACTTGGTAACTGCAATGATTCACTTAACAACTGTGGCAGAAAAGTTGTAAAATGGGGTGAAACTCAGTTAAGAGCCACCTTACTTAACAATGGAAATTTTGGATTCAAAGGTGGTTGTAAGATGAGGATTTAACTGCAGTGATGTGATTCAATTTTTTTTTACTACCAGTTCTGTGGGCGTGCTTGGTGGGTGTGGCAGGGGAAGGATACTGTAAAATCTCCAGTCAGAGGTGGTATTTGCCAGTTCTCCAAACTACTCAAAATTTCCACTATCGGTTGTCCAGAACTGGTCAGAACCTGCTGAATACCACCTCTGATTACCTGTATTGATTTCAATTTTCCATTATTTAGAAGTTTATATTTCCTTTAAACAAACCTGCTGCAAAAGATACAACTTGCCAGGTTGAAGGAGTATTTCCCCTTCCCTTTTGGGGAATTAATAAGAAAAATGTCCCACCTCTCAATTGATAAGAACTCCACTGCTACTTGTGATAGAATACCAATAACCATACTGATATACAGACAGGATCACACAGAGTAATTATAAATAACACTAAGCTATTGAACAGAGTGAGATGAATCTCCTTGTGTCAGTGGTGGGATTCAATTTTTTTTTACTACCGGTTCTCTGGGCGTGGCTTGGTGGGCGTGGCAGGGGAAGGTTACTGCAAAATCCCCATTCCCTCCACACTCCAGGGGAAGGATACTGTAAAATCTCCATTCCCAACCCATTCCAGGGGGAAGGTTACTGCAAAATCCCCATTCCCAACCCACCCCACTAACCTGCTTTCCAGCTCCGTTTTGCTGTGCAGGGCAACAAAAGAAGACCCAGCCAATCAACTGGGACTTGGGAGGCAGAGAACAGATGAGGGCGGGGCCAGTCAGTGGTGGTATTTGCCAGTTCTCTGAACTACTCAAAATTTCTGCTACGAGTTCTCCAGAATACTACCTGAATACTATCTCTGCCGAGGGGGTCAAAACAACTTCATTAAACATGCAGCTTATTTCTAAAGCTTAGTACAGCATGTATTTCAGTAATACCTCCCTTGCAAAAATAGTCACAGGAACAGCTATTTCTGTGCAACTTCCTTGTCCCCCTCCCTTGCAGTTCCTTACTTCATCATTGAGTCCCTTCTGTCCCATCAACCTTACAAACCAAGGTCATCTCAACAGGTGCTGGTCAGAGACTGAGGGGAGTTGCCAAAGAGATGCCAGAACACCTAATTGGACAATGTGACCTGTAACCATGAGGGAGAGAATGAATTATCTATTCTTTAATTATCCTGAAATTGCAGGAAATATTTAGAGCTGGTTTTGTTTTCATTGGTGCTGAAATGATGAACTCAATAAAACAGCTTCTGAGAAAGCTGAAAGTTTCTGAACCTTGACACGGGATTAGTGTGGGCTGTTGTTCAATAAACATGCTTTTTTAATTTGCCCTAGTTTCCTCTGCTGATGAGGATATCCAGGATATTGTTTTCTTCATCTGTTGTGAATTTCCTTTGACAATGTTGTTGATTGTTTTAAGTGTTTTCTCTAGAGTATGGCTCTGGTATGTAGATGATACTTAGTTGTAAAAAAGGAACAACAGCTGAAGCCACAGTGAGGGCAAAATAAACTGGAGCTTGCAGCAACTGGGAAAAACTGTCATCAGGCTGTTAAGCCCACTTGTAAGAAGCAGTGTTTGAGATAAAGAAATCTAAGAACTTAACCTAATGCTCATTGTGAGGGAAGACATAAAAAGAAGCAAAAGGAACAGATACATATCTTTGGAAAGGATCATAATAAGCATGAGAAAAATTTAATATAGATATTGAAATGAAAATAATAAAATTAAAAATACTAATAAAAAATAAAATTATTGAAATTATAGGCAAATAGAATAATTGCTATAGTAAATAAGTATAGAAATGTAATCTAACCATATACATATAGATATATAGATATTTATTTAAATATAAAATATATACTCGGCTGTAGAGCAAGATTGGCATTAATTTTGATAGTGTCATTATAGGATCATAAACATTAGAACAGGTTCAAGAAAAAGCCAAAGGCTCAGGCACACAAATCTTAAGAAGAGAGACTGAGAGAAAAAACAGGAGTGATCTCAGTTTTTAAATAATATCAAAGACTACATTGGAGGATTTCTAGTATTCAAATGTTTAAAGATAATCTCTGAAATTCTCCAGACAAAAAGTGAAAATTGGGATATATTATGGCTGGTTTAATTTTAATTCAGCCATTAGCATGGCTGATCGACCAATTATGTGATTTGTAAGCAATTTCATCTTAAGAAATCTTTATTCAAACTAAGTTAGACTTTATATGTAGTTGCTTTTTACCAACCTGGTTCTATTGATATAGGAATTGTAAAATGGAAGTTCTTTGTAATCCGGGGGCCTAGTCTTGCTCTATACCAGTGGTTCTTAACCTGGGCGATATTGCCCCCCAAGGAGCGATTTTGTTTTTCAGGGAGGCGATGGAACGAAAAGGGGCGACATGGGGGCAAAGGAACGGAAGGGGGGTGATATAGGGGTGATGGAGCGAGATATATTGAGAGAGAGAGAGAGAGAGAGAGAGATCTATATTGGTAGATAGATAGGTAGGTAGGTAGGTAGACAAAAAGACAGACAGGTAGGTAGATAGATAGGCAGGAAGGCAGGCAGGCAAACAGACAGACCTTTTGGATGGATGGATGGATGGATGGATAGACAGACAGAAAGAATGCGAGAGTGGCAGCACTTTGGGAAAGCAGTGGTGGCGGCTTTCCCCAACATGCTGCCGCATTCGAGGTGCTGGTTCAGGTGCGGTACAACAGTGAACGGGGTGAGCCTGCAGGGGCGCGCCTCGAATGCCCCCTGCTGCCTCTTAGCCCCTCTGCTGGCCCCTTGGGACGCTAAGAGGTGGCAGGGGGACGGTTATGTTGGGGAAGGGGGCGATGACAATTTCCTCAATGGCTCAAGGGGGCGATTCTTTCAAAAAGGTTAAGAACCACTGCTCTATACTACAGGTATTTCAGTTTAAAGAAATGCTATTTTAAGTAGTATTTTCACATTTTATTGTAACATTTTAGACACTAGATGGCAGCCTAGGTCTAAAAACCCCAAGAACAATGCTATCATTAGTTAATTATTTTTCTACTCATGCCTTGGTAATAGGTTTCTTTGGATAATTAATAATAACTGGTTTTAAAAGTCTATACAACTACTGGACATATATTATCTAGTTTTTCCTCAGTCACAGAAACAGATCAGTTATGATTTGATTGACCCAAATGATTGCTGTATTTAACAGCAGGCTTTTTTTTAATGCTTTAGCTGAAAGCTATGTCTTCACTGATTGATTTTTGGATGTCATTTGTTCCAGATGTAGAAAGGGCAGGCCAGAATAACATCCAATAATGGAATTACCTTTAGAAGCAGGTGGAAGAGCTGCAGATTAGACAGATTATGGTCTGGTAAACAAAATTTGACTCCACAGAAGAAAAGTGGGCATAGCAAATATCTCAGAAAGGACTGTAAAGGTGAAAAGGGAGACCGAGGTACTTCCAGACTTGCAAGATTAATGTCAACCTTGTGAGGTTAAACCAGGCAAGAAGAAAAAACCCAGGAATAGCAGCTCTACTTTATTGTAAGGCTTATTAACAGAATTTGAGTCTGAAAGTACCTCTTTTCCCCACCACTTTTACAAACTCTTCTGGGATGTGGGATATTTGCCATGCCTTCCTTCCTTCTGCAGACTCAGATTTCATTTATCAGATGTTGTCCAGGCTGCGGTTCCTCCATCAAGGACACATACTATGACACAGCAGAGTGAGATGAGAGTGGGATATAAGGGAAGGCACCACAGAAGGAGGGAAGGCATGGCAAACATCTTTCCACATTTTCATAACACTCAAAGTTGAGGTGAAGGGCAAAATCACAAAACTGTGTCTCATTTACTTCACAAAACTGTGTCTCATTTGCCTTTTTTTTTTTACAAAATTAACATTAAAAACATTGAACACGGTATGACTTTCCTGGCAGTTATTTTGCCATACATACTACAACATGAAACCATATACAACAGTTGATCTCCTATTTATCTTACATTGCTAAGTTGGTGCTATTAACATATTGACATACTGATTTTCATTTATATTCGTATTTACAGCATAATTTCCTTTCACAACAATATATTTAATGATACATGTTATAACTGCTGCAAGACTGGAAGATTGGAAATATCCCTGCTGAAAGTGAAATTAAAAAAAATTGGTCTGTGCAGAAATGGACAGACTAACATTAGAGATTAAAGATAAGGATGAGTCAGAATACTATGAAGTCTGGAACAAATGTACAAGTGGTTGGAATCGAGGAAAAGAGGTCAGAACAAAAAGTCCAATACTGTATAGGATTAAAGGTGGAAGACATTTAGACTAAAGATAATGAAATATAGTGGATTAAAAAAAAGGTATCTCACTTACTTTGGCCATGTCATATGGGGGAATTCACTGGATAAAGCAATTGTGTTTGGAAGAGTTAATGGTAAAAGGAAACCAGGCCAGCAACGAACATGGTAGCTAGATACCATCAAAGCTGACATCAGCTAGAGCAGTGGTTCCCAAACTTTTTCAGTCCACTGCCCCCTTGGTGCTAAAAACTCATCCTCAGTGCCCCCCATCCAGGGGTGGGATTCAAATTTCTTAACAACTGGTTTTATGAGTGTGGCCCAATTTGTAGAAATGGCTTAGTGGTCATGTGACTGGGTGGGCATGGCTTGCTGGCTGGGCATGGCTTGGTGGTCACATGACCGGATGGGCGTGGTTTGGTCATGTGACTGAGTGGACATGGCCAGGTGACCATGTGACTGGCAAACCAAATATAAGTGGTCCTTGCTTAATGGCCAGTTGCTTAGCAAGTGTTCTAATTTATGACTGACCTCCCCAGAGCTACTTGACCTATTTTTGGAGTTTTGACAGCCATGCACACACACACACACACACACACACACACACACCCCACACAAATGCATACACTCCCTTCTAACCCTGCTGGAGCAGGTGGTTGGACTAGATATCTCATTCACTTTCTCCTCCTTCCTCCTCCTCCTCCCTCCTCCTCCTCTCTCTCTCTCTCTCTCTCTCTCTTTCTTTCTTTCTTTTTCTTTCTGTCCCTTCCTTCCATTCCCCCTCTTTCTTTGTTTATCCTTTTCTTCCTTTCTCTCTCCCTTTTTCTTTCTTTACTTTCTTGTCTGTTCCTTCTCTTTCTCCTTCTCTCTCTCTTTTTCTCTTTTCCTCTCTTTCTTTCTCTCTCTCTTTTCTCTCTCTCTTTTCTCTTTCTTTTTCTCTCTCTTTCTCTCTTTCCCTCTCTCTTTCTTTTCTCTCTCTTTCCCTGTCTCTTTCTCTCGTTCCCTCTCTCTCTTTCCCTCTCTCTCTATCCCTTCCTTAACCTATCTACCTATTTTCTGCCCAGGCAGGTGTGGCCTAATCTGTCAAAGGCCTGGGCTAATCCTGCATCATCCTGTTTCCCCTTTCAGATGCCCCAGTCCTTAATCTCCCCATTTCCTCCCCCACGACCGCCTCTTTCATCATCCCATGGTCGTGACTTTACCTTCCTCCTGCAGCTGGCTGCCAGGGAAGGCAAGCCAGGGCTGAGCCATTCTTGTCGCTGGGCTCCCCGCCAGCCCACGTCACCCTTGTCACTAATGCCTGCAGCCGTCATGTGTTTTTGTCATTGCGGCTGGACTGCAGCTGCACCAAAAAAAAAACAAACAAACACGTGGTTGGAGGTTTTTTGCAGTGAAAATTACTGACCTCCTGCTTTGCTCTGCTTCTCCAATGTGCCGTTGCAGCCATATTCTATGTGCCAGGCCCGCAGGTCCACCCCATTGAGCCCACTGCACCAGAGGGACTTGCCCAGGCAAGTCCAAGTAGGGTGGTGCAGCAGTCAATGGGGTGAGCCTGTATGGCCAGTGCCTAGAACACAGTGGTGGTGGTGTGTTGGAGAAGCAGAGCAAAGCCGGAGGTCAGAAGTTTTCACTGAAAAAAACCTCCAGATGTTGCATGTTTTTTCTGGTGCGGCTGGACGGTGTCTGGATGATTTTTGCAGTGAAAATTACTGACCTCTGGCTTTGCTTGCTCCGCTTCTCCAATATGCCGTTGTGGCCATCAGCGATTGTTGTGCATGCACACGATGTTGCGCATGCACAATCAGGACTGACTGGACAGGGAACAGAGGAGGAGGCTGAGAGGAGCAGGGCCAGCCAGGGACCTGTTTTACCGCTTCTCCAAACTACCAGGAACGGTAATGAACCGGTAGAATCCCACCCCTGAATTGCGCCCTGCGAGGGGCCCATCTCCAGCACCCCCCTGCTGCCTCTTACCACCCCCTGCCAGCCCCCTTGCCTCTTAGCACACCCCTAAGGCATCCCACCTTCCCCCAGGAGGTGGTACTACCCACTTTGGGAACCACTGAGATAGAGCATAGAATAACTCAAAGAAGTAGTGCAAGATCAGAAGACGTGAAAAGACCTGGCCCATAGAATTGCCAAGAGTTGGACACAACTGAATGGACATCATCATCATCATCATCATCATCATCATCATCATCATCGAGAATGATTCTATACTGCCATCTCCCTTGTTGCACAATTATAAAATGCCCAGAGTCTTGCATCTTGCTCAACCTGTCCGCTTATGCCCATTTTTATGTGAGAATGGTATACTTCTTAGGTCAATTGCCTGGGGCCCATTTTCTCCGAAATTTGTATCATTCTTCCTTGGAGAATCCAGTAACACAACTTCTAGCTCAGGATATCGCCTTTAGATTAAAATTTAACTTGGAGATACATTATGAGTATCAGGACAATATGTCTGGAAATCAATCTTCTCACCCCCCTCCATCCTCTACCCCACACAATATGGGGCAATTCAGGTTAATCAGCAATAATTTAATATCACAAATAAAATCATTAAGTCCAAAACTTTATGCTTTTCCTCAAAACCCTGAGGTACCAATGAAAGCATACAGTATCTCTTTGGATTCACATACCATTAATTCTAATAGGTGGTCAGCAAGAATGAAACCATTGTATGAACTATGCACCAGCGAAGTGAAAACACAACAGTATAATCAATGGTCAATGATCAGAGCTGAAAGATCTTAAAAGGACCACTAGATAGAAACAAAGAAATACTGCAGTCCATCTTTTGGCCATCACCTACTGATCACTTGGAATATTGCAGTCCAAATCTAATAGCCATTCCTAAGTAGAAATTTGTTGTTAGCATACTGTACTCTACAATTATAATAACATGTATTTTGCAACTCCATCCAACAAGCAAATAAACTCCTTAACTATGAGATATAGACAGACATACAGACAGCAGACAATAGAAATAACAAGAGTATATATTGTATTATTGGCTTTTATTAATGCAAATTAAATAAGTAAAAGAAACATATAATTAGCCAATCCTGCAGGATAACTCTAAGTTCAAGGAAATATGCTATCAAAGGGACTGTGGCTGCTAGAGAAGCAAAAAGTATCCTAACTCTGGGCCATGGCATAACAGGAAATGGTTAAATAAAGGTTGATTCCAAATAAAAGAGCTCTGATGTTTTAAACCAACTGGAATTTACTTCTGGATAAACATTTCTTGATATCTTAATGCTTGTGTTATGTGATATTTAAGGGGAGTAAAGTACCATATTTAGCACTGCATGAGATGATAAAATTAAGCCTCTGTCTGGATATGTACTGATAAACAGCTGCCAGCAATATTGAAAATCTTTATTACAAAAATGATTTTGGACTCTGCTCAGGACAAGAAAATGTTATATATGCTCAGAACTGTCTTGCATTTTCTAGAATACAAGTGGGATATGTATACACTCTGTACATCTTAAGAAAAAACGGCTTTAATGTATTTGGGGATACTCTAAAATGCAAATTTTGGCACAATATTAAAATAAAATTTCAAGATTTAAGAAATCAGACTTGACATATTTGCAAGAATGAGAAATTGAAAGACAGACGTACCGACGGATTTACTAATCTCTAATTACAAAGCATGTTTAAACCACACGTCAGTTTTATTATCAGTGCCTTTATTGAGGTTTGCAGTATGTAATTTGCTCCCTGCACAAAAAGGCCGTTTCCTTTCATGTTAACTATTCTGAGTAACCTAATGGAAATGTGACACATTACTTATGATATTGTAAGATGAGACCACCCACAATCTGGAAAGATGACAGCTGAATATAGGAGCTTCTCGTGGTGAAGGAGTTTGAAGGAAGATTGAAGAGGAAGAAGGAGGGAATGGAAAGCTTATATGTGTGGGTACTCTGAGAAAGTTAAAAAGCAACATCAACCTCAAAATTTTGTTAGCCTTTCTTTCAGGGTTAAAAAAATGTCTAGCAGAAGGCCAGGTCCTCCTCCTCTGACTGTCTCATGCACCAACATGGAGAAAAGAGTCACAGGTTTACACTGCCTGCCCCCATTCATTTCCTCTACACTGTAGGTTTTCAGCTATTTTTTTTTTAGTGAATCTCCATTCAGGTGCAAAAGACAAAACAACCTAGAAAATATTATGATTCATTTAATGTTATACCCCACAGTTCATTAAATTATTTTAAAATTAAAATTTGCCATGAATAAATAAATAATTCTGGGGGAAAGTAGGTTGCCCAGATGGAAATATGAAAGTCTTGATTGTGAGTTTGCCCATGCGGCTCTTGATAATCTCAGCTGCATCACAAATGTCTGATAGCTGATGTTTATCAGCAAGCTAGTTATGAATCATCCATCAGTTGATTTCTAGTACTGATCAAAAGACCTTTTGGCTATCTATATCAAACTCAATTCTTTACACACACACATATACAGTATTTAGTTTGGATGCCAGCTACAAATGGTCTACTTAGTATTTCTGTATTGTTGTCGATTTCTTTCAATTTTTCTCTCTCAATATATAATTCTGTGTGCAAAAACAAGAGATCTGGAATAAATTTTGCTTCTTTAAATAAATCACCTTTGGAAGGGCAGGTGGGCAAAATGGTCTTGCTGTGGATCTGCAGTACTTCCAACAAGACTGCATTGGATAATTTGAACAGAAAATATGTGGAGAGAATAATGGCTGATGCTTTGCTTGCGCAGTCTGCACTGCTAATGTATGACTCATCAGTGTCCAGAGAGATTCCTGCAGCAAAGAAATGGAACAACTGAGAATTGCAATCTGATTACCTTCACTTTAGCAACCTTATTTCCTTGTATGACTTTAGAGGAAAATGGGTAAAACCAACATGAAGTAGTAAGTAAGTAGATAGTAAGTAGACTGGGGGGGGGGTCGCGTGACATTATTTGGCTGAGAAGAGGGCAGGAGGAGGAGGAAGAGGGCAGGAGGAGATTGAGCAAAATCAAACCAGTCCCGATACTAAAGAATTACTATATCACAGCTGAAAAAACGTTATGTCTAATGCCTTTTACTATGATTGCAATACATTATTCTAAAATTTAGACTTACATTCCCCTAGGAAAATGATATATGAGTGTGATATAAAAAGAAAAAGAAATGTCCTGCTTGGTGAAAAATGGTAATTTATCACTAGCTGCCTTCCTTTGAATGCATGTGGACACAACTAAGAAAAGATGATTATTTAATTCAATTAATTAAGAATTATTCAGTTCTGTTCAGTTTATTTTCCTTGACACACTGATGTCAGATACTTTACTGATCACTGATGCTTTTCAGTGTTTTCCAATAAAAAATAAATTAGCACAGTTCAGTTATCAATTAGAACAATGAAACAAGTAAAATAACTAGGATTAATATTAAAAATTAATAGTTCAAGCCAGCATTTAAAAGTATGCAGACAAATATCTGCTGTGAGGGTCTTTTAAAAAGCTCCAAACAACCCACGCTGCATTGGGTCATCATTTCAGAGACATTCCTTTACTTAAACAGACAAACAGAATCAGCACAGTGGGCAAAAGCAGTGGAAATGGGAATGACTTTTGATTTCCTGCTGGTTTCTCCATTGACATTCCTTGTAGGAAACTGGCAGGGAACAATGGAAGTGATGATCACGTGATCTTGGCTTACCGGAGTAGCACAGTAGTCACCAGTAGGTAATATGGCGCCATTGAAGCAGCCATAACTTTGCCAAATTCAATCCAATGGGAATCATGTATTGCAGATTTCATTCACATTCTGTAAGTAAACCCATTTGAGGTATGTTGAGTCAAAAATTGATGCCTTATGATGTATTGTTTCATCCAATTGAAGGTTACAAATAATCAAACAGACATGAGAGTTTTAGTAGCTATTGAGCTATATCATACATATGAAAAATATGTATACCCAGTACAATAGCTATAGTCTTATAAATTTTTGTCACAGCAATCTAGATGGAATTATTTTTTTCTCTTCCATAATAAATGTCTAGCAATACATTAATAATATTATAAATAATAACATTATTAATTAGACTTGCATGACTGCATGTAATCATGCAAGTGATTCTAGGTCATTCAGATTAAGTAAAAATAATTCAATAAAAGCCAGCTTAAAAAACCAACATCAAAAACATAAAACTATCATTCATTTCAAACAAAAATAATCATGGCCAGAGGCAGAATCCATCAGCTCAACACAGATACTGTAAAAGCTTCCCACCATTGCTGAATCCTAAAGGCCAAAACGTTTGAGTTCATTCTAGGTTCTGGGAGTGCCACAGTAGAAAAGAGCCTCCTCTTGGAGCCTGCCAGATGGCACTCTTTCATAGACAAGGTCTGTAACATTCTTCTCCTGCTGCTCCTGATGTGACTGGGGAGAGGCACTACTTCAAAGAACCCAGTCCCATGTCATGTAGGTTTGGTCATTTCCAGCCCTTGAGTTTATTTATTTATTTATTTATTTATGAGACTTGTATGCCGCCCCATCTCCGAAGACTCGGGGCGGCTCACAAATAAAACAAGGAAACAATAAATAATTAAAAAAGAATTAAACTAACAAGCCCCATTGAAATATAATTACATAAATACATAATAAAACCATGATAAAACCGCCCCCAAAGGGTCACAGCCCGGCTTGGTTAAATAACCAGGTCTTCAATTCACGGCGGAAGGCGCGGAGGTCAGGGGCCAGACGGAGCCCGGGGAAGCTGATTCCAGAGGTCAGGGGCGCAATAGAATAGGCTCGTCGTCGGGGGACCGCCAACCGGCATTGGCCGGCCAACGGGACCCCAAGGAGTCCTTGCCTATGTGATCGCACAGGGCGGTTAGTACTTGATGTCGGCAGGAGTCGCTCCCTTAAATATTGCGGACCCATGTCATGGAGGACTTTGTATGTTAATGTTAACACCTTGAATCTCACCCGGAGCACAACCGGCAGCCAATGCAGACAGCGCAGGAGGGGGGTAACATGGGAGAACCGGGAAACTCCCATCACCACCCGCGCCGCCGCATTTTGCACCAGCTGCAATCTCCGGATAGTATGCAAGGGTAGTCCTAAATAGAGAGCGTTGCAGTAGTCGAGTCTGGAGATAACAAGGGCATGAGTAACCGTGCGCAGGGCATCGCGGTCCAGAAAAGGGCGTAGTTGGTGAACCAAACGGAGCTGGGCAAAAGCCCCTGGCGCGGCCCCCACCTGCTCCTCCAATCGAAGCCGTGCATCCAGGAGGACCCCCAGATTCGCGCCCTATCCACAGGGGCAACACCACTCCCCTATGGTTAACGATGGATAATCCTGACTGGGCCGCGATGCCGTACGCACAGCCACTCAGTCTTGGCGGGTTGAGACGAAGCATGTTTCCGTCCATCCAGATCCGTACCGCATCCAAGCACTGGGTCATCAGGGAGAGGGCATCACCGATCTGGTTCGGGTGGAAATATACAGCTGAGTATCATCTGCATATTGATGAAAACTCACCCGAAACCACGGATGATCTCACCCAGCGGCTTCATATAGATGTTAAATAGCAGGGGAGAGGACCGACCCCTGAGGGACCCCACAAGAGAGCACCCTCGAGGTGGACCTCTGTCCCCCGCCAGTACCGACTGCGACCGCCCGAGAGGTAGGAGGTGAACCACTGAAGTACAGTGCCCCTATACCCAACCCCTGAGGCGTCGCAGAAGGATACCATGGTCGATGGTATCAAAAGCCGCTGAGAGGTCTAATAGGACCAGGACGGAGGAAAAACCCCTGTCCCGGGCCCTCCAGAGATCATCCATCAGTGCGACCAATGCCGTCTCCGTGCTGTAACCAGGACGGAAGCCCGATTGATACGGATCCAGGTAGTCCGCTTCATCCAGGAAAAGTGGAAACTGCCGAGCCACCACACTCTCAACAACCTTCGCTAAAAAGCGAAGGTTGGAGACTGGACGAAAGTTATCTAACACGGCGGGTCAGGGCAGGCTTCTTCAGGAGGGTCTCACCACCGCCTCCTTCAAGGCGGCGGGAAAGACACCCTCCCTTAGCGGCGTTGACAACTGCCGGAGCCAGCCGCAGGTGACCTCCCTGGCGGCATAAGCTAACCAGGAGGGACACGGGTCCAACAAACATGTGGTGGAACTCAGGCGCCGCATAATCCCGTCCACTTCATCCTCAGAAACAGGATCGAACTCATCCCAAATCACACTGGCCAGACTACTTGCATCCCGATCCTCAGACCACTGCAAATCAGAGGACAACCCGCCCGAATTGACGATCTTATCCGACAGATATTGGCCAAACTCCTCAGCTCTATCCCGCAATGGGTCCGCTCCCTCCCCTAAACGAAGGAGAGAGCGGGCAACCCGAAACAGGGCGGCCGGGCGGTTATCTGCGGACGCTATGAGAGTGGAAAGATAAGCCCTTCTCGCCACTCTCATAGCAACCAGGTAAGTCCTAACATGGGCTCTTAGCTGGTCTCGATCGGCCTGGGAGCGGGTGGACCTCCACCTGCTCTCTAAGCCCCTCCGACGACGTTTCATCTCCCGGAGCTCCTCCGTATACCAAGGAGCCAACCGGGATCCACAACGTGTGAGGGGTCGCATGGGGACAACCCTGTCGAGGGCATCCGACGCAGCCTGTTGCCAAGCAACCACCAGATCCTCGACAGAGCTGTGGGCAAGGGAAGGGGGAAAAAACCCCAGTTCTGCCTGGAACCGCTCCGGGTCCATAAGGCGTCTGGGGCGGAACCACCTAAGTGGCTCCTCTCCCCAGCAGTGGGGGCGGCCTGTTGGAAGACCAGCCGTAGGAGATAGTGATCAGACCATGGACGGGCAGAGCTGTAGAAATAGCTTGCCCTCTGTCACTCCGCCACTGCTCAGAGACAAAAACGAGGTCAAGAGTATTTCCCCCTCATGGGTAGGGCCCTGAATTAATTGGGTCAGGCCCATGGTTTCCATAGTCGCCATGAATTCCTGGGCCAATCCCGGCACCCCCAGGGAAGGCAGGTTGAAGTCCCCAGAACTACAAGACTGGGAACTCCACCGCCACCCCGAGAGACGTCCAGAAGCCCAGGCAGGGCTGCTGTCACACAGCTGGGGAAAGGTATGTGAGCAGCAAGCCCACCTGACCATTAGGGCCCCACCTCAGGAGGAGGGTCTCACTCCCACCTATCTCTGGCATAGTGACCTCCCTTGGAAACAAGGTCTCCCTAATAACCACAGCCACCCCCACCCCTTCCCTGGGCCCGTGGCGGTGCACAACCTGAAAACCTGGAGGGCATAATTCCACCAGAGGGACACCACCCTCTGGGCCCAACCAGGTCTCGGTGATACAGGCCAGATCTGCAGCCTCCTCCTCAATGATCTCCGGAGGAGGGTAGACTTGTTAGCCACAGACCTGGCATTAAAATACACCAGCCTGAGCCCAGGGGTCCCAGTTCCCATGCCCCTAGGGAGGAGGCCATAGGGTCGGAGCGAGCAACCGCCCGTAGCTGGCGGGTGCGCGCTCCCAACACAGGATATGGCCCTATGCCTCGCGTCTCCGCCAACCCCAACCACCCTGGGAATTGCGGACCCCACCTCCGACCCGGAGCCCCCGCCCCAACCCCGCCCCCCCCCCGAACCGGGCTGAGAACAGACCCATCTACCCCCTCCTAACCCCTTAAGACAATCAATTAAAAATTTCAAAAGTTTCCCCTTCCTTCCAAATTTAAAATTTGGCCCATTAGTCGCAACATGCCACCTCTCGGGATCCCAAGATCCGTCATTAAGGTAAGCTCTTGATAGCATAGGGGCCACTTCACAGACTGGGGAACCGTCTGGAGGGCCCGTAGCTCTAACAGGGAGTAGGCAAGCATAGCACAAACATCTCAAGGCAAGTCGATACAAGAGGTAATGGATTAGATGGACATATTGCAGAAATGGAATTACAATAAAAGGACAGGCCATAAAAATAGTCAGGAAACAATCCACAATCAGCAGTTCTCTCACAGCTGCTGATGGTTAGAATCCAAATAAACCAATCACTGCTCTGCCACCACAGTGACTTGTGGTGAAAATCCTGAACAGCCCCAGCCCTCTCACTGCAGGGGGTTACATCCTCCCATTGCCCTCTCACTACAGTGGGAGGCAGCCAAGTCCCAGAGAGAAAGGCAAAATATAAGTCCGGGCAAATGGTATAGATGGTAAATGGTACAGATGAACCGAGTACCAATAGTGTCAAACGAGTCCCAGATGACAAAAACAGACAGGAAGACAGTGATCACAAATAAAATGCCCAGGTAGCATAGGGCAATCAGGTCCATAGGAATCCAGAGAGAGTCCAACATCAGCATACCGGCCATGACCGTGGGTCCAGAGCCATAACGCCATCCCTTCTTGGGGGGCCATCTCCAAGGACTCAACCCACAACCCCGTCCGGGAAGGCTGGTTCATCCACCTCAGGCCAAGGCCAAGACCACGAATGTGTCCCCTTCGGATCCTCCAGACCTGCAGGCCTCCACGCCGCCCCGTAGATCTATTCCTCCCAGAGCTCTCACTTCTGGGGAAAGGGAAGGAGGGAGCTCTTCGGGAGGCTCAAAAGTCCAAGCCCCACGGAACGCCACTCCAAGCCAAAACGGAGAAGGGGGCATTGAAGCACCGTCTTGCTGTCGGGGACTCCACAGGATTACCTTCACGGCAACCACGGTACCAGAAGCCACAGACCGCCGCTGTTGTCGCCCTCTTCCATGGAGCCAAGCCCCAGCAACGCAGCAGAATCGTAAACTGCCCAGCCAGCTGCAAACGCCGCCGCCATTAAACCCCAGCCGCCACGCGTCTCCAGCAACAGCACCAACAGCAGCTGAAAACCACCGCAAGCAGAAGCATCGGGTCCACGGAACCATTGAAATGCCGTCGGTGCCGAAGTTTCCTGGCACCAGGACTTCGAAAAACGCGGCGTGGGGTGAGCGAAATTGCTGTTACGCCCCTTTTTATGGCCGGGGAAAGCTGCGGATGGAGGAAAGGCCGGGGAGAACGAGCTCGACCACGCTGAACCGCCGGCCCAATTTTCTGCCGGAACGGCTCTGGCGGCACCCCCACTTCCCCAGGGAGGGTTCCAGGAAGAGAGGGAGCTACAAGCGAGCCCCTCTCTCAAAAATCCATTAAACCTCCGACTGCCGAGAGAGCCCTCTCACCAACAAACTGCCATCTTCGACATGCGCAGACAAAACAAAGTTAAAAATTGGAAGCATGCTCGCAACCAATACAATTCACAGATTGAGAAGTGCACATAACTGCCTGTACATTTTGTACTAGCTGCAGCTTTTGGCTGACTCCCAAGTAGAGTGCATTACAGTAATCCATTCAAGAGGTGATCAGGGCATGAATGACTGAGCAGAGCCTCCCGGACTAGAAATGCTAATAACTGGCACATAACACAAGACTCAACTCAGGTTCAGTTAAAGCCCATGCACAACCTGATTGTCTCCAGACCTTGGGAACAGCATTCACTGTGGTGGAGACAAAATAGAGTATCATTAGCATATTGATGATATGTCATCTCATGGCAAAATTGATGTCACCCTGTGGCTTCATATAAATAAGTTAAACAGGAGTGAACAAGTGCTGTATCCTGCAGAACCTCACAAAGCAGAGAGTCTTTCCCAACACTGACTAGCGTTACATGCAAAACATGCTATTAGCAATCCTTACTTCCCATGTCCTTAGGTAGCCAAAACATAACAGCCACCCTCAAAACACATTCAGCCTCTGTTTGGAGACACCAGCAAAGTTTCATCCTACTTTTAAAGGTAAATAAAGTAAGTGGAAAATGTTTCCTAAAATTGAAACCTTGAAGATGCTCAGTAAGTGGGAATCAACTGTTCAAAGGTAGAGGGTGGAAAACCCAAAAGGAATGAAGGACCTATGGAAAAATATATTTAATCCCTCCAGATATCCAGCCAGTTGTTTCTGTAATGTAGACTCTCCATCAACTGAAGTCCTCCAAGTCTCTACAATGTCAAAGAATCAAGATTTCCTTGATTTCAGCTCCTTCATTTTCAACATTGACTTGAAGCAGAAACTAAACATGAAGTTTAAAAGATAACACCCCCATCATCCAAAACAATATCTTTAGTCTTTGCTTCTTGAAATTTCCACCACATTTTGAATGCTTTCATGCATTTTTTTTTCTTGTTACACTCCAGCAGATGGTGACAGGTGGCAGTTTAATGACTCACACTCTGGTGGATGAGGAAAGGAGATCATTCTGGCAATAACAAAACTGAGAGACATTCATGTGAGGCTGTTGGTTTGGCAAGAATAGATGTAAAATATAGAAGATGATTCAGGCAGTTTAATTCCATTATTTTCTTAATCAAATGTATGCCGTATATGGGTACTAAAGTATCCTATCTATGTTTAGGCTGATAACTATAGTTTTATATTATAGAAACAGGCTAGTCAGTAAAAGAATGCTATAAAATTCCAGTGCACTAAACATAGGTTAGCATGTATATATGTGTGTACATATGTATGCAAACATATAATTCTGAGAGAGATTTACATGGACTTGAAAGCCAGTTCCATTATATTCCAATAAGTGAATATGTTTAGCACCAGCATATCAATTCCTGATATTTATTTTTATTTGATTTTGTTCATGACACTTAGCTGATATTTAGTTTGTAGTCAAGTTATCTGCATGGAATTTTTCCACTTTATCTTTGAGTTTGTATCCAAAACAGGAGAAACCCCAAAAACTTTAACCTTAGACTGTCTACTATTGACCTCACCCCTTTCCTAAGAGGTCTGTACATAAGCGCACCAATGTGCCTACCATCCGTGTCCTATTGATTCTTTTTATTATTTTTATTTTTCTTATATGTATCCATTCCATGTATTCATAACTATGTTTATACTTATACCTGTTATCTTATAATCGCTTGACAAAATAAATAAATAAGAGAGAGGGGGGCCCTGAAATCCCTAATCCCACATGGGCAGACATTATGGGCCAGTGATATTACTAATTGCAGGAAAACAGTGGTGGAGTAAGGAGACTGTAACTTACCTTGAAGGCTTTTTGAAGGCATCTGGTTGACTTTTTCAAAAAACAGTGTTTGGAATTGCAAAGGTCTTTTGATTCGGTTCAATAGGGTGAAACCTGCCCCTCCCCAACAAGTATAACTAGTTGCATTATCATGTCATTGTGCAATTTTCCCTAACCGGATATTTTTCAAATGTTGTAATTCAAACTTCATAAATTCCAATAATCCAGGATTGTTGGAGTTAAAGTCCAACATATCTGCAGATATATAATAGTTTCATTGCAGGTAGTGTACCTTCTAATTTGGAGCTGAGTAGAAATAGTTGGTTTCACATTTGCATACGGAAGGAAAGCAAAAGTATTCTTATGGCTGAATTGCTATTATGAATTTATATTGGTGGATAAAGGACATACAGAAGTGGGTGAAGCAGACTAGAAAAGATGATTGCTTAATCATAGTCAAACAAAATGCATTAACACTGAGTGCACAATTCAGCTCAGATTTCATGCATTTGCCATGGAGCATTAGGAAAGTAGTTTGCTAATATTCTCCAAAATGGTATGAGGGAGGCCATAAAAAAAGAAAAATTCCTCAAAATAAGGCAATTTTTTTGGAGGAATTTCAGCCAGTTTTACAATCCTACTCATTATGAAACCAAGCAGGACTGGGAAATTTCTGTTTGCTTCTTCCTTAACTTGACTTCTTAAGACTGTGATTAGATTACATTTTTGTCTAAAACAGGGGTCCCCGAACTCTAGGCCTTGGCCCACTACCAGCCCTTGAATTGTTCAGAACTGGACTATGCACACCGCTTGTGGAAATGGAGCGGTGTGTATGTGCATGCTTGCCCACCACTGGCGTGGAACCATCCTCACTTCCTGCCCCCCACCAGTCTGCAAAGCCGGAAAGGTTTGGGAACTCTGGTCAAAAAGATTTAGACTATACATTAAATATAAAATGAATTATTGTAAGTCCTCAAGCTGCATTATTACTTTGTTTTAAGTTCAGACAGTATGAAAAAAAACCCTAGGTGTTTTCATGTTTTATTTACTTTCACATTGAATTGTGGGTACAATAAGTATAAAACATGACAGAGCATAGAACTGGTTTCACATTAAAGAATTAAAATGCCATTTAGAATATCAGCATTTTAATATTTACAATGTGGAATAATGGGATGATTAAAAAATTGAAATAGCAATCTACACACACATATGAATTCATAAAATGTGTTCATACTCATATTATTATCTGATTTATGAAAGCACATTTTTTTCTGATGAAGTTTCACATGTCAAAAATGAAAAGTTTAGTCTATCCCTGTTCATCAGGGATTCTCGTACTGTTGATCGGGATCAGTCCCATGCACTCAGGATCAATGTGGGGTGAGGGATTTCAGCTCCCCTCTCTTCCTCTCTCCTGTTTTGGATAGAAACTCAAAGACAGAGTAGAAAAATAGTGAGAAGGAAAACAATTTAACACCTTGCGCTACAGTCCTCCATTCAAACTAGTAGTCTTTTGTAGTTGATGTTCATTAAAAAAATGGTTTAGGAAAATATTACTATCTGTTAGTTTGGTTCCTTTCTTCCTAGAATCTTTCTGCAATAAAAAGCAGAAAGAGACAGGTAATTTTTCAAGGAAATATCATTTTTGTGCCCTATTTCATCCACTTGGACTTAATATAAATCCATCCGCTTGGCACTTAATAATGAAACTGAAGTGGGCTTTTGCTTCATACTGAAGACCAAGCAAATGTCCTCTCCTTTTTATTTTTTTATTTTTTTGAAAAAAGGTTTTTATTTTTAAGACAAATATACAAACAAAACATAACAACATAAAACATCTTCCATTTTATATACATACAGTGTGTCAGTTGGTTGCAAATCTTTTGTGCTATCCTTTTTGTCGTCATCACTCACAATTTATATAAACTTTCACATTGTCAAGCTAACATATGTTTATATATTTATCAGTTATTGATCATCTATGACTAGACTATTTATTCAATCATTTTATATAAGATATTCCAAATTTTATGTTAAAATTTATATTATACTTTCATCCAATGTTTATATATGTCTACATTATATTTTATATCAATCTATTAAACTTCTATTACAAAATTATCTACTCTATTACATTACCAATTCTTTTTGTCCAACCATTGATAAAACAAATCCCATATCATATAAAATTGTTTATCTTCTTGTTCTCTAATTGCAAATGTCAATTTACTCATTTCAGCACAGTCCATAATTTTCTTAATAACTTCCTCCTGCATAAGTATTTTATCATTTTTTCCAATTCTTAGCAAATACAATTCTAGCTGCTGTTAAAACATTTACAATCAAATACTTCAAGTCTTTATTGTATATTTCCGGTATAATCCCCAATAAAGATATCTCTGGTTTAAAGTCTATATGTTGTTTTATCATTTTTTCCAACCACGTGTGGATATTAGTCCAATACCTTTTTGCATCCAAATACGTCCACCACATATGGTAATATAAGCCAGGTATCTGATGACATTTCAAACATTTATCCGATTTGTTCTTAAACATTCTCGCAATTCTCATCGAGCCTAGATGCCACCTCTAAAACATGTTATACAAATTTTCTTTATATGCAGTTGACATTGTTATTTTATAATTTTGAGACCACAATTTTTGCCATTTCTCTAAATCAATCCCATATCCAAAATTTCCCCCCCCAGCAATCATTGTTTCTTTAACGTGTTCTTCTTCCAATTTAAATTCTAATAAATGTCCATGAAGTTTTTAAATTACCTTTTCATCAGTATCCATCAAAATTTTATCTAAATCAACTTATCATAAATACCTTCTGTTTTAAAATCTTTATCCAATCTAGATTGTACTTGCAAATATGAAAACCAATTCATTTTTACACCTTGTTCTTCCAATGCTTGCATAGATTTAAGTTCACCCTTTTCATTCAATATCTCACCATATCTAACTGTTTGTTCCTTTTTATACATTATTGGATATGAAAAAGCTTCAATAGTAGATATCCATAATGGAATTTTTAAATAATATTGTCTTTTTGTCTTCTCCCAGTTCAAAAACGGTGCCTCTCGAATATAATGTCTTCTGAAATACCCCTGTGTTTTAGTTCCCTTATACCAAAGGAAAGCATACCATCCTAGCAGCAAGTCATGTCCTTCTATAGTCAATAGTCTAGTATTTCTTAATGTTATCCATTCCTTTACCCACATCAAACTTGTCGCCTGGTAATATAGCTCCCAATTGGGCAAGGCAAACCCTTCTCTTATTCTTGAATCTTGTAACAGCTTAAGTTTTATTCTTGCTTTCTTTCTCTGCCAAATATATTTCAACACAATTCTGTTTAAGTCTTCAAAAAACTCTTTCCCTAGTCGGACTGGAATTGTCTGGAATATAGAATTCTAGGCAATACATTCATCTTAATTGTAGATATTCTCCCAATCAATGATAATTGTAAATTTTCCCATTTTGCCAAATCTGTTGCAATCTGCTGTTTGAGTTTGATATAATTGTCCTCCTTCAGTGTGCTACATCTTGTTGTAATGTGTATCCCTAAATACTTAACCTTATTTGTGACCTGTATTTCTAAAACTTCTTCCAACTCTTTCTTTTGTCTTGCTAACATATTTTTTGTTAATATCTTTGTTTTATCTTTATTTATTTTCAAACCTGCTACTTTTCCATATTCTTCTATCTTTTCTATTAATTTAGGTGCTGTTTCCAATGGATCCTCTAAGATAAATGCCAGATCATCTGCAAAAGCTTGCAATTTATACTCTTCCTTTTTAATTTTCATTCCTTTTATTTCTTTATCTTCTCTAATATTCCTATTCAACACTTCTAGTGTTAACACAAACAGCAGAGGCGACAGTGGACAACCTTGTCTTGTCCCTTTTATTATATCTATGGATTCTGTTAATTCTCCATTTACCATAATCTTTGCAGTTTGTTCATAATATATCGTTTCAATGGCTTGAGTAATTTTTTTTACCAAAGTCCATTTGTTCCAATTGCAATAACATAAATTGCCAACTCACGTTGTCAAAGGCTTTTTGTGCATCTAGAAACATCAAAGCCATTAGCTTTTCTGGATGTGCCTCATAATATTCCAAGTATCCAGAATTATTCTCACATTATCTTTAATTTGTCTCTTTGGCAGAAATCCATTTTGGTCAACATGTATAAAGTTATTTAAGCATCTTTTCAGTCTTTCTACCAAAATTGAGGCAAAGATTTTATAATCTGAATTTAATAAGGATATAGATCTATAATTTTTAACTTGTTGCAGGTCTGTATCCTTCTTCGGTATAAGCATAATATATGCTTCTGACCATGTTTTGGGTATTCTTTTCTTTAACATAACTTCATTCATAACTTCTAACAAATGGAGATTCAGTATTTCCTGGAAGGTCTTGTAAAATTCCGCTGGCAATCCATCTGGACCTGGTGCTTTTCCAACATTCTGTTTTTTTAAGGCTTCTATTAGTTCCATCATCGTTATGTTCCCTTCTAGCATTATTTCAATATCTTTAGGTATCTGAGGTAAATTCGCTTTCTGTAAGTATTGCTTCTTGAATATTCTCTTGAAAATACAGTTTTCCATAGTAATCTTGTATATTTTTTTTCTTCTCCTCATTTCCATAGCAAACATATCCTTCTTTATTTATTAATTGATTAATCCTTCTTCATTCTCTTTCCTTCCTCAGTTTATAGGCTAGCCATCTGCCTGGTTTGTTTGCATCTTCAAAGTAATTCTGCTTAGCATTTTGCTAGTTCTTCTTTTTCCATTATTCCCATTTTATGTTTAATTATATCCATTTTATTCTTAATGTCTTTTTTTGCGGGAGCTTCTGTAACTCTTTTTCCAGTCTTTTATAGTCATCCTCCAAAGTTTTAAAAATCTTTTTCTGTTTTATATTTCTTTTCCTTGTATAGTCAATTATCAAACCTCTTGTGTAGGCCTTCATTGTGTCCCAGAGATTCTGTAAAGAAGTATCCTCCTTTCTATTTTCTTGAAAAAAGAAAACCAATTCTTTCTCTATTTTCTGTTTGAAGTCTTTTTCCTTTAGTATCGTATTATTTAAAGTCCATCTAGATTTCCTCTTATATCCTTTCCAAATAACTGTCATTCTTTAAGTTAGCCCATTTGAGGTACTTTGGTTCAAAACCTATTATCCTATGTGTACAGTTTCATTCCCTCCCTCCCTCCCTTCTTCCTTCCTTCCTTCCTTCCTTCCTTCCTTCCTTCCTTCCTTCCTTCCTTCCTTCCTTCCTTCCTTCCTTCTTTTATGATGAGATGCTAATCTACATTTATGGGGCTGGCATCCAGGAGTTGTTAAATCCAGTAGTGATTACATCATAACAGCATGTGTAGTCTGAATGGGCCTGCTGCAGTCTTCATCAAAAGAAGAGAGAGAGAGAAAAAAAGAAATCTTGCGTGTAGAATTTGAAGCAGCCCACAGCCAGCCTGACATGTTTTAAATGCTTGGTAGGAGTTCTCTGACTTGGCTGCATTATCTACCCAGCTCACAGTTTTATAGGACCTCTGGGCAGACAAAATTGATCAGCAGCAAGAGGAAAATTGCTGTTGCCTCAGCAACCAGTAGATGACTCATCCTAGGTAGCAAGCAGCTGAAGCTGAGAGGCTGCAGTAATTTTCCAGATGCTTAATTCAGTCTTTCTTCTTTTGCTTGCTTCATTTTCTCTTGTGCTAAAAAGCAGGGATCTCTTACCCACCTTCCCTTCCCTTAAACCTGCACACTCCATATTCTTCTGTGATGCAGCATGCAATCCTTCATGGAGGTCACATAGCCACAAGGTCACAGTGAAAAGCTGAATAATGCAATAGTCTCAATAGAATTTAAAAATGCCTAGGAGGTGCGCAGTTCTCTCCAGGCCAGCAGTGTAATGTTTCTAATAGAAGATCAGGCCAATCCATCTCTTAAAGTTTTTAAAGACACAATTGTAAAATGAAAAAAAAAATCTGCCTCAGTTGACAGAAACCAGGGGGTAGATGTCTAGACTAAGTAGCCTACCCTGAACCCATTTAAACCATCATGTTGCTTTGAAGTGGAAGAGTTGTTCTGTCCCACTTCAGGTAGTGAAGCGAGCTTTATATGGAAATTGAGTTTGCATTTTTAAATGTTTTTTACTATCTAGGTCTGTGGTGAATTTTGGATTCAGGATTGATTCAAAAGCAGTATGATTAATTTACACATTCAAATCAAAGTTTAGAACTGAACCACTCAATAAATGCAACACATTAAATCATATTGAGTCAACTCAAAGAGTCAATGGATTTTTGCTAAACTGAATAAAATGATTGCACAAATCAACTTTTTGAATTGATTAAAAAAATAAGTTGGACCACATTCCTATTTATAAAGTTCCAGCCTAATTAGGATTAAGAAGATAGTTATGCAAAAAGTCAGCTGCCGACTATTTTGTTATCAGTGAAAAACTTACCTACCCGATCACAGGAATGCTGTAAGAAAGAAACTAAATAATTTTGTATTGTGTAATGTTTGGGGGGAAAACTGTACTAAATAAATACTTCAGTTGCTGAAATTTATATTATATTCTTCAGCAGTTGCCTTGTTGGAAGTTAAAACCCACCCCTCTCCTAGGAAAATGAAATATTTTGGGTTAGGATATACCAAAAAAGCAGAATATTTCCCTTAAAAAGAGAAGTAAAAACTTAGAAGCAGAAGCTAACCTCAGAAGCAGAAGCTCACCCCCACCTTTGTTAATGGGTGGGCCATTAAGGCCTGGGTCAGAGTATTCTACATAACAAAACCCTCTACCCATCTCACCACATGGCATAGGAAATTTGCATCAGCCAGTACTCAGGTGAAGCCATGTGATCCAGACCAGGGGTCGCCAACCTTTTGGATCTCAGGGACTACCAAACTCATAATTTTAAATCCCGTGGATTAGAATCCCTGGGAAAATCCCCAAAAAAGTCTGCAAGAAAATTCCCCACCCCATTTTCCTATCGACTGATCATTCTTTATTTGGGATTGCAGGATACCATCTCCAGCTCCATTCTCAGGGAGGGGGGGAGGGGGGGAGGGAGAAAAAAAAGAAGAAAGAGAGAGAGACTGAGACTTTTGGCTTCATGCAAGTAAAGCAGCAGAAGCAGCAGAAGTCTTTCTTTCTCTTCCCCAAACTCTGGCAGAATGTTGCAGCCTCTTGGAGCAGGATGCCTTGCTGGGTTCCAAAGACTCATTTCTGGCAGAGTTGGGGGAGAGAAAGGAAGATTTTTGCTGCTTTCCTTGCATGCAGCCAAAAGCAGAAGAAGAAAGAAGTGGAAAGCAGCAGCCCAGTGGCCAGGCCAGGCATGTAGGGCAAGTGGGGCAAGTTGCCTCTCTCTGGCCTTTCTCCTTTCACCTCACTGCCTTGTGTTGTTCACAATGTAAGCAATGCAAGCCTTGTGTTCCTGTGGGCTATGTGGGTGGCGCAGCCTTGTGTTTCCATGCAGCCTGGATTAATTGCTTTGGGGGGTTCTTTGGGGGTGACATTTCTCTGTGGACCACCAAAATTTTCTCATGGACCACCAGTGGTCCCCGGCCCACTGGTTGGCGACCACTGCTCCAGACCAAGCCTACAAAGTTAGCTAAAACCCTCACCCCTAGGAGTCCGACAGCCAATGGGATACATTTCTTACACAGGAACAGGAAATACTAAGGTGGGGCCCATCAGAGGGTATAAAACTAAGGTCTCTCAGCATCTCAGCCCTTCATTTCCTTCACGCAACATCTTGAAGCATGTGATCGTCCTTTTTACTTTGGAGCTCCAAGCCATGTGGTCCTGTCCACCATTAAACCATCTTTTCAAACAGCTTCCATGTTTCCAGTGTCTTTTTCCCCATTTGGAACTGAACCCAGAAGGATAATTCTTCCATCAGCCTTAAATGGAACTCACCCCCACAGCATTTTTACAAAGCTTCCTTCAGCCACATTTATTGAAATGTAGGGGATGGCAATTATAATAATTACGAATGAAGAGCCTGCAGATAGACTTTTGGATATAGTTTAATCATATGCTTGATAAACATTTGGCAACAGCTTTAAAGGTTGATAAGATAAACGGCAAAGACACAAAACAGAAGACACAGAAACTAAACAGCTGCTTGCTGTTTGAAGAGGAAAGAATCTTCCAATATCCAGTGATTCAGCTACTACTTCATTATGAATAATAATGTCAGACTTTCTTATTTAGGTTTTCTGTTCAATTTCTCTGTATTAATATTCAAATGCTGAAACATTCACTGTTGATTGTACAATATTTCACAGTAGACTTGTTGCAGATGTCCTGCACCATAGCAATGAAAGGGAAAACTTTTTTTCCCTGTTATAGTTTTAGCCAAAATAATTTCCCTAAAGTGAATTTAAAGGGAAGATCTTATTCGCACTATTGGAGATTTTTCTTGTAATATATAATAATTTCAAAGAAGGTATTTTTATTTGGGCTTTTCCAGAGAAAGAAAAATATGGATATTTCCTACCCTGGAAACTATTACTTATACAATACATAACCAAACCCAACACATAACATCATTAATTAGCTGGGTTTTTTTTGCAATTTATGAGACATTTAAATCACATTCTTTTTAGCTAATTAATTAATATGTTTAGCATCCGTGTAAACCTGTAGCTTGGCATCCCCAATTTGTAAAATCTAATTGCCTTACACTTTTTCCACTTTCTGCCACAGAGTTTCTGTTCATATTTGAACAGGTGGTATGCTAATAGATTCAGTATGGATAATTGTGTGGGTGTGTGAGAGGTGGGGGGGGAGAGGAAGAGATTTCAGCAGCATCTATAGGCTGCAGGTTACAAATTGCTATGTAACCCTTTTTTAAGAATACTTTATTTAGCCAAGAAATTTGTCTCTGGTCCAGAAGCTTCCAGTGTACATGAAAAACAAGTGAATAATAACAATCGTAATAATGATACTAATAAAGGAAGGTAGTAGAGAAGATGAGAAGGATACCACATGGCAATTATACTTAGAGATAAGACAGTACTGTGGGAATTAATGTTCAGCGGAATGATGGAATGAAGGAAAAAACTGTATCTAGTTGTTCCTTTCAAATATATCAGGTTTGTATAATTTTGATATTGTGCATGGAACACAAATTAATCTCTTGCATTAATTCCATTTCCCTTTACATTCTTTGCCATTGTTTTTCCCTGATTACATTTATTATAGACTTTAAACTATTTTTTTTGAAGCAAACCAAAAGAAGATTAAGGCCCACATCTTAACAAAACAGTTTTTCTCCACCTACAGTTCACTGCTTATGGGTATATACACTGAACATCATGCTTGTAATAATAATCATCACAGCAGCTTGTATAACAGATGTGTGAAGATCTCTTTTATTATAGCCACTAGCAGAGGTGACATTTTTCAGAGTTGGCTGGTTTTGCAGCAGTGTGAAAGCAGGGACCTAACAAAGCACTTTCAGGATCTCAATAACATACATTTTAGTTGTCCTTGATAGGCACTGTTAGGTTTGCATGAAGAGACAGACGCGGAGTGCTTCAAGCTCTTTTGTTTTATTAGTGACTACAGCGGAGTGCTTCAAGCTCTTTTGTTTTATTAGTGACTATTTCAGCAGAGATTAACACATCATCAAAATAAGGCACTACCCCTGGCAGTCCTTGGAGTATTCTTTCCATAAGGCTTTGGAAGATGCCTGGTGCCACACTTACTCCAAACTGTAACCTTTTACGTTTGAAAGCACCTCTATGAGTCACAATGGTTTGGGCCTCTGCAGTGGCATCATCAACTGTTAACTGTTGATATGCCTGGGCCAGATCCAATTTGGCAAAGACTGTGCCCCCGCCAAGAGAATGTAATAAATGATGCACCACTGGAGCTGGATATGCGCTCTGTTGTAGTGCATGGTTCAATGTCCCCTTGTAGTCTCCGCAGATTCTCACAGACCCATCAGCCTTGACTGGTGTGATTATGGGTGTCTCCCACCTGGAGTGGTCAGTGGGCTCTAAAACCCCTTGAGCTATTAGTTTATCTAATTGTGTATCAATTTTTTCCTTTAAGGCAAATGGGACCCTTCTAGGCTTTAAACGGATTGGTGGCACCTTGGGATCTAGATTGAAAGTGATAGGGGTCCCCAAGTACTTGCCTAATCCGTCGCTGAAGACCTCTGGAAACTCAGGCTTCAAGGCCTCCTCCCATTCAGTGTTGCTCACGTGATTGATGCCAGTCACCTCGATGCCCAGCGGGTTGAACCACTCAAGTCCCAGCAAACTTGGGCGATCCTTGTCCACAATGGTCAGGGGCAGGCGTTTGGTGTGGCCTTTGAACTTCACGTTGAATTCTCTTGTTCCAACTACTGGAATCTTGTTCCCTTGGTAGTCTTTAAGAGTCAGCTTTCTTCTTGAAATGATTCTTCTGAATGTTTGGGAGTAGTCTGTGAATAGTGTCCCATGACACCATAGACAGATATGAGCTTGAGTCCACTTCCATTTGGCAAGGCCTTCCTTCAATAAGTACCTTGACATGCACTTTTCTGTTATTGATAGAAGATGAATGACCAATAGTTACTGTCTGATGAGTTTCATTCTTCCCCTTTGCTTCTGTGCTGCACCCCATTTTCTCACTGAAATTGTTGGGCTTGAATTTTTTGTCTTTGTTTGCAGGAAATTTCCTTCTGTTGGGTGGAGTTCTGGATGATTTGCAGACTCTTGCTAGATGTCCTCTTTTTTCACAACGGAGGCAAATGGTGTCTAAAAACTTGCATTCAGTTCGGGGGTGGCTTCCCCCACAACCTCTGCAGTAGAAATCTTGCCTCTTCCTATCCAGGTCTTTCTTTTTCCGCTCCATTCTGAGTCTGTAAATTCCCTCTTCCACCTCACTACAGTCTGACTCAGAATCTATTTGCTCACAATGAGTTGTTGTGGACTTTTCCACATCAGGATGGTTTGTGGCCTTGTTAATCTTTTTCATGGCTGCTGCTGACTTGGTAGCTTCTGCTGAAGAGGCTTCTTCTATTGCTTCTTTCAGCGTGATCTTAGGTTTCATTAATAACTTGCTCTGTAATACCTTGTCTTTAAGGCCCAGAATGAATCGATCACGCATGGCCTCTTCTAAACTGTTAAATTCACATGCACCCCCAATGTCTCTTAAACTTGCCACGAAATCATTTACGTTTTTGTTCTCCCCTTGATCACGACGGTAAAACTCGTGTCTCTTAATGAGGCACAATACTTGTGGCGTGTAATGGGCTCTTAACAGCTTTTCTAAGTCAGGCCAGTCCATTACCTTCACGTCTGCAGCTCCCGCCAATGCCTTCAGCATCTTGAAAACTGCCGGACCGCAGTACGTAAGAAAGACCGCCCTCTTCCGCTTCTCGGAAATGTCAGCTAGATCGTTTCCTTCCAGATACATTTGGAAGCGCTGCATACGACTCCCAGTCTTCTGCCATCGGATCGAACGGGGCTGGGGGGGTGTTCAGCGCAGTCATCTCGCTCTTCTTCTGTTCCGCGTTGCCTTCTCTTCAGGGAAAATCCCATCCTTGTCGCCAGTGTTAGGTTTGCATGAAGAGACAGACGCGGAGTGCTTCAAGCTCTTTTGTTTTATTAGTGACTACATCTCAGAACGGACCCAATTTGGCTGGGCTGCGGCTGCTACTTATAGCCAGCAGCCGCAGTTGACAGCCAATCAGCAGGGTTTTCCCGCACTTTTAAACCAATCATTTCTGACATTTTACAAGAATAGTTCAAACTAAACCAATGACTTTAAACCTACATACATAACAGGCACAATGTTCTCAATCACATTTTTTAGGGAAAGCTGAACGGATGCCTTTCTCCCATGAAATAATATGTGTTAAATTAAGCACATTTTAATAACTGTGCTCAATTAGATGAGTGCAGAGCTGCTCTCTTTCATGCTGTTCATGAAAGTAGGCAGGAGAAAACTGGAGGGGAACAAAGAGAAATGAATGCCTGTAACATTCCTTTAAGAATTCACAGGCTCTCCCCTGCTGTAAATTTATGCAATCAACTACATAGCATTGATCATTGCAGAATAATTGATAATGAAACTAAGAGAAAATTCCTATTATTCAAAGTCAACCACTCCTTCCTGGGGAGAGAGGATTTAGAGAGTTACCTGCTGGGTTGCTATGTGAAATATGTAAGGCATCTCTTGGATAAAGTCCTCCAAGTTGGACTCTAGCCTTCAACCAGGTCCTATGGAGGTGACCAAGATTCAGTCTAGCTTCCTGTTAGAGAATGGGATAGCCAGAGATAGGATGATAATTCCATTTTGCTGGCCTCATTCCTTAAGGAGTTGGAGAAAAAGTTTTGCATCTCTCCCATCCCCCCAGAATAAATTGTATGTAAGTCATCTTCCAGTCCTCTCCCTGACTGTTTTGATTAGGTAGCTAGGGTAAGAATCCAATTTACAAATGGAAGAACTAAGATATGTACAGTATACAGGTAGTCTTCGACTTACAACAGTTACAGACCCCTCACATCCCGGACATAAACTGTTTCAAATCCTTCCCTCAAAACGACGGTATAGAGCATTGCACACCAGAACAACTAGACACAAGAACAGTTTTTTCCTGAAAGCCATCACTCTGCTAAACAAATAATTCCCTCAACCCTGTTCAACTATTACAAAGTTTGCACTAATATTACTGTTAATCTTGTTATCACTCCTTCCCACCCATCCCTTCCCACTTGTGACTGTATGACTGTAACTTTGTCGCTTGTATACTTACAATTTATATTGACTGTTTCCTAGTATGATTGATTGCTTATTGTACCCTATGACTATCATTAAGTGTCGTACCTTATGATTCTAGACTCCTGATGAATGTATCTTTTCTTTTATGTATACTGAGAGTATTTACACCAATACAAATTCCTTGTGTGTCCAATCACACTTGGCCAATAAAGTATTCTATTCATTTAGTGATTGTTCAAAGTTTCAAGGGCACAGAAAAATGTGACATGACCACTTTTCTGTGGTCATGTGATCCCACCTTTTGTGACCCTCTGACAAGCAAAATCAATGGGGAAGTCAGATTCACTTAACAACCGTGTCACTAACTTAAAAACTGCAGTGATTCACTTTGCAACTATGGCAAGAAAAGTCATAAAATGAGGCAAAACTCACTTAGCAAATGTTTCATTTAGCAACAGAAAATTTGGGCTCAATTGTGGTTGTATATTGAGGACCACCTGTATTCAAGGCATAATCTAGGGCAAATAGGGGCTAATTATGTTATTATGCTTTAAATGCATCTCTCACAGATCATCAGCCTTCCAAAAAATGATGGAACATTTAAGCCAAATGATATGCTATATAACAGTGATGGCTAACGTTTTTGGCAGCAAAAGCCCAAAGTTAGTGCGCACATCTTCAAAATGCAATATGTGCACGTCCCCTGTGCATGCACCCTTCCCCATGCATGTTCCCTGCCCTCATGCATCTGTGTGCATCCCCCACACATGCGCCCCACCCCCCACATGCCCCCTGCCCCCTGTGCATGCGCGGCAGAGATCCGAAGGCCAGCTGGCTAGTGGGAGGTGCATGCGTACAAGCGTGGCAGAGTTGAGCTGGGACGACGGCTCGCGTGCCCACAGAGAGAATAATACAATTAACATGTATTTGTTATACATGGAGAACAGTAGACAAATAGTTCTTTCTGTCTGCCGATGCATATGAGGAAATTTTTATCAGAATTAGCAATATGCTTTTGAAATAACCTTTCTTCTTTTCTTTTCACATTTCTTCCTGAGTGGATTGATGAATTAATGATATGCCAAAGAAACTGAAAATCATATGGCAAAGATTCATTAGAAATGAAGGAATAGTTTGTTCTGTTTTGTGCATCTGTAAAACATTTCTCCATTATGTCATATCATATGTAGATGGAGTTTAGCTGGCTCCACTACTACTTAATATTTTATCATTATTTTGTTAATGGCTTGTTATTTGTTACTCACTGTCATGTCATAATCACAGGCTGCTTCATTCAAGTCAAGATTTTACCTTGATGTTTATGAGGTCAAGGAATCCTGGTAAAAAGGAATTTTATATAATATCTGTTATTTACATTATGAAAAAGTATCAAATATTGCTTTGCACATAAAACAGTTATTCATTTATTCCCTGGGAACAAAATTTTCAAAGATAATATATAATAAGAAAGTATCTAAGTTCCAAACCTGTTTGTCAGTCATGATCCTAATATCTAGGGGTATGATGATTGTCATAGTATTTCTTCCCATTGCACAGAAAAATAATATTTAAACCTCTAAAAAGCTGTTAAAAATTCTATCAACCTGGTTATGAAGTTTGGAAATGAACAATCTGTCAGATTTTAAAAAGACTATTCTTTCTTCTTGGATTACAAAAATATTTTAATTGCACATTTTGTTTTTAATTTCTTTGCTTATAAAAATAAAATGGATATTTTAATATCTGCTACATTGAAATCAACATCATTATCTCCACTGCCACCATCAACCCCACTATGCAAAGGTTTTTATTAAGAAGAATGAAAGGGTTATTATGATTGGGGGGGGGGGAACTAGCTAATTCTCTTGTAGAAATTTCTAATTATCTGAAACTCCATACTAGTGCATAGCACAACTTTTATGTATAGTAGTTCTATTTAGTCAATGTGGATTTGCTAGGAAATTGGAAAACAATTCATAATATAATGATGAAAAAGTCCAAAAAGACAAGTATATCTAACTATAAAATGTTTTGAAATGCATTTGTCCATGGATTTTTTAAAAAATAAACACACATTGATAAGATAGAAAATTAGGAGATAATATAGTCCACTGAATAATTCTGAAATGGCATAAAGAAGTTTAAGAAAAAAATTCTATCTCCCAAATCTATGTTATAAATGTCTGATGAAGGGAATGTAACCAGCCTATGTGTTCAATAGCAACATTTACTTTCCACATATTCTAGTTTAAGGCTGTTTTTTTTTCATCTTGGGAGAACAGCTATCAACTGCTATCCTATAGAAACTGAATTGACCAAAAATCCAAGCTATAAAAATTGATTTTCAGCTAAATATCACAAACTGGCCCAGCCATGAGAAAAAAGAAATCGACTTTAATTTTTACAGTCTGCTCAGGAAAAGTTGAACATTTTTTAAAAATTTTTTGAGATGAGTAGAATAAGGCAAAAAAAAAGATCAGGGAATTGTGCTGAGGCTAACCTAATCCATCTTCCAAAGTTGGAGGTCCAGTGCATTTGTTTATTTAATTTAATCATTCTTTCCTAACTTACTTCGTTTACTTTGTTTACTTTATGGTCATTACACCTCATACAACGAAATCAAACACCATCTTCAGTGCACAACATGACCATGAAAATAAACACAAACACACATCTTTCACACTCCACACATTGAAGTGAAAACCCTCAACACCGCACCAACACTGCACTATACAGCAGAATTCAAAAGAGCTACTGCCCTGGGATAGAAGCTGTTTTTCAGCCTATTTGTCCTTGTTTTTATTATTCTGTACCATCTGCCAAATGGTAAAGGTAACTTCCTTCTTTACACAATAATTAAACACTAATCATAACCATTGAAATACAAATACAGCAACCCTAAAATAATCCATAAGTACATAAATCAGAAGGAACTAGGATATTAAATTAAACAAGGAAGCTTTTGTATTCATGGGAACACAGAGGATTGTGGACCAGATACAATAGTGTAGAAAGTTAGCACCCACCCCTCTTCTAGAAGAATGAAATATTCTAGGAAATGTTAAAAAGGCAGAATATTTTCCCTAAAAGAGAAATAAAAATCTTAAAGGAAACAGAAACAAAAGCTGCCTGTCCCCAGCAGATATTTTGGTGCCAGCTTATCTATAAGACAAAAGATTGGGGCAGTCCATCTACAAAAAAAAGACCTTAGCTCCAGGGTGATGAGATTATCTTTCAGGGCAAAGCTGTTCAGCTACAATAGGAAATTGTCCTTCATTGCATCACCCAGCAAGATTCAATCAAGCCTGGGACATAGACAATCTCAGTTATGAATGCATAGCCCCATGGGAGTCTGAATGCAACCAATAGGATACATGCCCTTACCACAGGAACAGAAAGCTCACATTCAAAGCCCAAGAGAGAGTATAAATCTCTCTTTCTCTCTCCTCCATGTGATCTGTTATGTATGTAGGTTTGAATGTTATTGGTTTATTTGAACTGTTCTTGTAAAATGTTAAATGGTATTGGTTTAAATAGTGCGGGAAGAAACCCTGCACTCCCATTGGCTGACAGCTACGGCTGCAGGCTATAAGAAGCAGCCGTAGCCAAGCCAGGATGGGTCCATTCGAGCTGTAGTCACTAATAAACTCTTTTGCTGGAACTCCTCGCGTCTGACTCTTCATGCAAACTTAACATGATCAGCTACCCAGAATAACACATGCTTGATGGTTCTGCTTCACCATTAAGCCATACTTCCAAGCAGCCGCCATGTTTCCAGTGTCTTTCTTCCTACTTGAAACTGAAGCAAGATGGATATTTCTTCCAACAATATGAAATATACATTTATCAAATGTAATATGGTGTCTGACAATGTTTTTTAAAAAATGTTCAGCAATAACTTTCAGGAATGAGTGTATAGAAGGGAACTTTTGAATTTATAAGCATGATTTCTCAATGTTTGTCAAAAGTTAAAACTACCTAAAACTACTAACTTTAATAGTACTTTATGTACTATTTCCCACAATCATGACTTCCAAATAAATCTAAATTTACTCTTTCTCATAACATTTTTTGGCATTGGATGTTTCTGGAGAACACAACAGTTTCAACCAAGAGAGGGCTTCTAACTGGCTTCATTTCTCTTTAATCTGCTAATCCTGACTAGAACAGTTTTATATTCCTATATTTTCCTTTGTAGCTTTCTCAATCACTTGTAGTTTCCTAGTTGCATATCTGAATTTAATGAGCACTTACTATAAATACAGAACAGCTGACAATATAACAAATCCATGACCCATATGGGAGGGAGGGAGAGAGGGAGAGAGGGAGGCAGGCAGGCAGGCAGGCAGGCAGGCAGGCAGGCAGGCAGGAAGGAAGGAAGGAAGGAAGGAAGGAAGGAAGGAACCAGATATGAAAAAGATATAAGATATCAAAACCTCACTGTGCCAGGAACTGCTTTATAGAACTGGCACTGACATATTTTTTTAAAAATCTTGTATAAATTGAGAAGACCATCTGATCAGATTAAAGAATATGCTTGCTTATCACATAATTTTTATCAAAAACATTGCTCCGTCAACTCCCTCTAACATGTTGGTAAATGAATTTTGATTGCTTGGATGTTATGTTAATACTATCCAAGCAATATTATTGAGGTTAATGACTATTAATGTTAATAGTATTAATAATAATAATACATTGTTAGGTTCTACTCAGTATTTTAATTTTTCTCTCCACTAAGAAAAAATATCACTTATCCAAACTGATATAAAGAAAGTATTTCTTGTAGCAAGGACTGTTCCTTAGATACCAAACCAGTATGCATTTATCAGTGGAAATAATGGTTGACATGGAGACCATTGAGAAAAATAACTGAGGTGAAAACAACCAAATAATGAAAGATCTACTGTATGTAGATCCAAAGATTAGGAGAAAGTGATCAATAGTTCAAGCCAGTATTAAAAAATAAATAAAAAATTCTTATTCAGATACGAAAATGAGAGCTTTGAAAATGGATTTATTTTTATTACAGCAACTGTATCTCATATATACATACATACATACATACATACACACACACACACACACACACATATATAAAGATGCACAAATTTGAAGAACTCATAGAAGGAAATATTTCCTTTCTGAGTTCCTCTATCTTATTATGGAATTTAACTAATAACCAAATTGATCTAAATTAAATGCATACTCTTTACATTTTTCTATAAGTGGTTAAACTAAAATAATAATAGCATACTTATGTTATGGAACCTGGTGACCATGGTATATCTGATCTGAAATTGTGTTATATTGGTGTGGAAGAATTCCTTCATTCTGCACAATCTTCTACCAATTGTGCCTTACATCCTCATCCTTATGATATGCCAGTACTATCTTCTGAGCATGTTGTAGTACTAAACAGATGTGATCTCTGCTTAAAGAGCTGAACTGATTGTCAAAATGCTTCTTGCAACAATCTATATGCTATGCTGCATACCCAATAACTATTCCTTTTTGGGATAAGGAATATTAAGTAAAATAAGGAATCACAAGGAGAAGAAATTAAAAGCTTAACATAAGAGAAAAGGAAATATACTTGACATGAAAACCACTCTCTTCATCTCTTCCTATCTTTCTTTCCATCATAATCATGTATTCAATTCAAACTCATTCATTAGCCACCTGCATACCCATCCCTCTCTCCCTCCATAACTCTATCCCTATTTTACCAAGTTGTGTTATATTGGCGTGGAAGACTTCCTTCATCCTGCACAGTCTTCTACCAGTGGTCATGGTCATTCTAGAATATGTTTCCCACTTCATTCTAGAATATGTTTCACATCTATTGTGCTAACTTCTTTGCTTTGTGTCTACTTATCTGCTATCTGATTGTAATCCATGCAGTGGTTCAATATCACACCAACTCATGGGTTGTTTAACAAAGCATCAAGCTTGATTTGGAGACTTATTTTTTTCTTACTGAAAAATATTCCTTCTTATATCCTGTTCTTTCTGTTGGTTACTATTTCTTAATCTTTTCTTGAGTTTTGCATAGCACTGTGTGCACCAAAATGGAATGGCAATGGATCTGTATATACTGAATAACCAGTTAGTTGGATTGACACAACTGAACTACACACTTATTTCTTTTTTAAAAGTAGGGATGGGTTCATACAACATAAAAAGCTTAAATCTAACAAATTTTATTTTGAAAATGTTGTCTGAATACAGTGTAAATCTAATTATTTTCTTTTCCCTTCAGCAAATAAGCTTTTTTCTACTTTTTCTATAAACAATTCTTTTACTAATAAAGGAGACTATTTGTAGCTCATGATTGAAGTGAGGACTTTGGTGCTCTCTGAGCTTGGTTGTTTTCTTGCAAGATGTTTTATTACCCAAACTAGGTAACGTGACTAGCAATGATGACGTTATCTAGTTGGGTAATGAAATGCGCAAGAAAACAATTCAACTCAGGTGCATCAAGGACCCCACAGTTCTTTAAAATCATTACATTTAACCACTAAATAATGCAGTACAATCATCTGGTAAAACAATTGAGTCAAATGTACTCAGAGGAAGTTTTTCTACCATCAGATATTTATCATGAGCAGCAGCATTAAGAGGATTTGTGCAGCTTGTGCTGCTGCTAATGGCATTCCCTTTTTCTCTGCCTCCTATTCTTCTTTTTAAAGCCATATTTGAAAACTGCAGGCAAAATGTTCTAGGCCATTAACAACACCTTAGTCTTTAGTGCTTCAGCTGTGTGTTAGGATGCAATTGGAAACTGCTTCAGACACAAACTGGTTAAGCGATAGGTGCTCATCATGTGAATTTTAAGCAGCCATAAATGGATGCTAAATCAAGATTTAGCTTCTACAAAAAGAAAGTACATGTGATTACAACACTGGGTGCATAATGTTTAATTTATTACAGAAACACAGGTGGCTTTCCTAAGTTATTAAAAAAAGAGAGAAACATTGTAATTGTACTTTTTTTGTGCTCCCTTCTCCCCCACTGAGGCTCAGGATCTGGCTTTTGCAAAAAAACCAAAAACCCCAATGGA
Organism: Naja naja; assembly: GCA_009733165.1. Lineage (NCBI taxonomy): Eukaryota > Metazoa > Chordata > Lepidosauria > Squamata > Elapidae > Naja > Naja naja. The sequence continues at coordinate 30,864,570 of CM019152.1, forward strand.
CTGTTCCCAATTTCCTTACATGATTCTTTTAAAAATAAATCTGGTGTTAATGTGATGCCTCCATCCAGATTGAGGGTTCTGTTGGATCAATTTCTAGCTCCCTCTCTGAAAAATCCAATAAGAACTATTTTTTCACTGTCAACAGCAAACAAATGTACAATTTTACAATTTAACAGCAGAAAAAGAAAAGCTTTCAGTACTGAAATAGAATGAAGAAGGAAAAACCCTATTAGAAATCAATATTTAGTTTCTAAAGCTGGAGATTGTGCTGCACAATTAGCCTTTAGCTTCTTTATTTCATGCAAAACACATTTCCAAAACAGTCACAAACATTTATAGGATCTTGCTGCTTTCATCATTCTGACCCATTGCCTTCCCCTCTGCCATAGATGCCACTAAAATCAACCTTCTGTCCCAGGGATGCCTTTGAAAGCTGTCTCTGATATGGGTTTTCAATGCTGCGAATGCAGTGCATGTCAAATAAGTTGCACTCTCCTGAGTCAACAGCTGAAAATCCTTTTTTCTCTGTAGCCTGTCTTGTCCATGATGCCTCCATCCTGATTTTGTTGTCCAGGGTTGACTCAGCCTTCAATCCTCTCAGGGTAGGTAAATTGAGGACCCAAGATTGTTGGGGGCAATAAGCTGACTTTGTAAAAATTGCCACTTGGGGGGGGGAGCAAAAGCCCTAGTAATAAGCAGGCATATTGGGTTGTGCTCCCTTAAATATTGAGGACCCATGTCATGAAGGACTTTGTATGTTAAAACTAAAACCTTGAATCTCACCTGGAGTGCAACCAGCAACCAATGGAGGCAGCGCAGGAGGGGGGTAACATGGGAGAACTGGGAAACTCCCATCACCACCCGCGCTGCCACATTCTGCACCAGCTGCAATCTCCGGATGGTATGCAAGGGCAGTCCTAAATAGAGAGCGTTACAGTAGTCGAGTCTGGAGGTAACAAGGGCATGAGTAACCGTGTGCAGGGCATCTCGGTCCAGAAAAGGGCGTAGCTGGCGAACCAGGCGGAGCTGGGCAAAGGCCCCCCTGGTGACGGCCCCCACCTGCTCCTCCAACCGGAGCCGAACATCCAGGAGGACCCCCAGATTCCGCACCCTATCCACAGGGGGCAGTACCACTCCCCCTATGGCCAAAGATGGACACTCCAAACTGGGCCAAGACGCCGGTATGCACAGCCACTCAGTCTTGGCTGGCTTGAGACGAAGCATGTTTCCGTTCATCCAGATCCGTACCGCATCCAAACACTGGGTCATCAGGGAGAGGGCATCACTGATCTGGTTTGGGGTGGAAATGTACAGCTGGGTGTCATCAGTGTACTGGTGGAAACTCACCCCAAAACCACGGATAATCTTGCCCAGCGGCTCCATATAGATGTTAAATAGCGAGAAACTCGAGAAACTCAGAGAAGTCCTAACCAGATTCAAGGAAGCGGGGTTAAAAGTCAAAGAAGAAAAGTCAAAGAAGAAAAACTTAGAACTGACAAGGTAGAGTTCTTAGGCTATATGATTGACAAACATGGTATTCACCCCACCGAAGCCAAGGTTCAGGCAATCAAAGAAGCCCCCAGGCCTAAATGCAAAACAGACTTGCAAGCTTTCCTGGGACTCATTAACTTCTATCACATGTTTCTACCTCAGAAGGCAACCATTGCAGAACCACTACACAGATTACTAGACAAAAAGTCTGCATGGGTCTGGGGCAGGAAAGAACAAGCTGCCTTTAACACTATTAAGAGAAATATTACTTCTGATTCTGTACTGATACAGTTCTCTGAGAATTTGCCTGTTGTACTGACTTGTGATGCATCCCCTTTTGGAGTGTGTGTGGGGGTGTTGAGCCACATGCTTCCCAGGGGGAGGGAAGCCCCTATTGCATTTTACTCTCGCACCTTGATTAAAGCAGAGAGAAACTAGAGCCAACTGGACAAGGAAGCCTTGGCAATTGTTGCAGCTGTCAAGAAATTCCATGAGTATCTATATGGGAGAACATTTACTATTGTCACAGATCACAAACCTCTTTTAGGCATTGTGGCAGGGGACAAACCAACACCCACGATCCTGTCACCAAGAATGCTGAGATGGACTGAATTTCTTGCTGCTTATTCATACAAACTCATCCACAGGCCTGGAAAAGACATTGGGCATGCAGATGCTTTGAGTCGCTGCCCACTTCCTTCACACACTGAGGATCCTGCTCCTGAGACTTACACCTTTTTTCTAGAAACTGTTGCCAAGCTTCCAGTACACGCTGCTGAAATTGCCAGAGAGACTGCCAAAGACACTTTATTGGCTCCTGTTATAGGCTGGATTAAGAAAGGTTGGCCACTTCAAGATCTACCTCAACTTGTCCAACCCTTTAAATCCAGGCAAACTGAATTATCTGTATTAAGAGGATGTATTTTGTGAGGTAACAGGGTGGTTATTCCTGCAAAACTACAAAAAGAGGTTTTGGAAATGTTACATGAGAGGTCTCAATGTACACGTAAGAGCCCCACCTATTTAAAAGAATACATTAGATAGATGGGGTTTGAGTATGGACTGAACCTAGTGGGGAGGGGTGTTATGTATGCAGGTTTGAAGTCATTGGTTTAGTTTGAACTGTTCTTGTAAAGTGTTAGAAATGATTGGTTTAAAAGTGCGGGAAAAACCCCGCACTCTGATTGGCTGTCAACTGCAGCTGCTGGCTATAAGTAGCAGCCGCAGCCCAGCCAAATTGGGTCCGTTCTGAGCTGAAAGTCACAATAAACTTAAGAGCTGAAGCACTCCGTGTCTGCCTCTTCATGCAAACATAACAGAACTCATCAAGGATTTCCCTTATCTTTTCTAGTACTGAAAACGATGATCTATTTTATTAGACCAACCAAGAATTTTTGGCTATAATCATGACTGAGTTTAATATAAACTGTTTCTGTATACTGATAATATATTAAATGTCATTGATTGCTATATATTTTCTGTATCTAAACACTGATATCATGCAGTGTTTTTCTAATTATCAGGTTATTCAGTTAACTGAAATAAGTCCCATAAAGGTGTTACAGGCTTAAATTCTATAGACATTTGTAATAATTAACAATTGGGATTTCAATTGCTTTAATTCTTTAAAATATGTCTTCACTTGTGGCTATCAATATATAAAAGATTTTAACCCAAATGAAATTGATTTAAGTGAGTTTACATGGGAAGATGATTATAGTAAATATGAGTATTCACAATTGATGTCTATATTTAGATAGATTTTTATGTTAATAACTAAATTATTTCAAACAGAATGATAAGATGTTAAAAGATTGTTTTATTGGAAGGAAATTCTCCTACATTTTCTTTCTATAAATGATTGTTATCATATGATGATGTAGGCTTCAACTTTCCTATTTCAGCTTTAGCAATTTTGATTTCCAACTACTGCCAATTTTCTGTGGATATATTTAATATTTTAACTGCTGTTGATGCTGACATTACTTACTGCAGCTTGTAATCTCTGTCAGCAGCAAGGACACTGCATTTCCTTTCCAGATCAAGCAAGAGGAAGAGCATAGAACAATAAAACAATTTTTTAAATTCATATTTACCTACCATAAAAATGTAGACATTAGCCGAGTCATGATTATCAGACTTTCTATCAATAATTTACTTCTGTAACCCTAAGCCAAGCCTCTGGAAATCCAAAATCCCTATGACCAACATGCTCCAGTCATTTAATTCTCCAGGAAAATCAGACACCAATATGGGAAGGAACTCACTGGAGCATATCATCAAACAATTCCTGTTCTAGGAGAAGAATCCGAGACCGTCTTGGAAAAGTAGGAGGTGGCTTTTTGATATCCCTCTATCTCACTTTTAACCTTTATGTCCTGAGATTGGCTGCAGAATGAGACCAGAAAAGTTATGCAACAACTGATGGTACCATATGATTTTTTTCAATTCTTACTGTAGCAAGTTGAGGAGACAACACATTCTAATTCCCATTTTATGCATGGGGCACATAAAATGAAATGGAGTTACGTTTTATGGAGATATGATAAAAATAAGTTTATGCAAGAACAGCAATGTACAAATGTCTTGTTTCACTAATTTTCAACCTTGATTTTTAAAATTAAAAGCAATATTTATATGATCCTGAGCAGTGGTGGGATTCAAAAATTTTTACTACCAGTTCTGTGAGTGTGGGTTGGTGGGTGTGGCAGGGGAAGGATACTGTAAAATCTCCAGTCAGAGGTGGTAATTGCCGGTTCTCTGAACTACTCAAAATTTCCACTACCGCTTCTCCAGAACTGGTCAGAACCTGCTGAATACCACCTCTGGTCCTGAGAAAGTTAAATGCAGTGAGAAGAAATGCTAAGAAATAAATGGGGAGAACTGCAGACAGGAAGATATAGTAGCTAAATACTTCCCTTTTTATAGCTTACTGAATATTCTTCAGACTAGCACTCTATGTTAGGAGCTAGCTTTTTGGAATTTTTAAATTTTAGGTATAACTTGATATTGGGGATTGATATATGGAGCTTTCCCCCACTTGCATCTAACCATAGTATGAACATACCTTGTGAACCACATTTATCCTCCATGTCCTTATATTGTTACCTTCATTTGCTTCCTGAGCTGGCCTATTCCACAGAACCATAAGTTTTTCTTAGCTGCTCTGGTGTCCCCAGCTATTTTATTGATAGTGTGCCAGGTCACCCTTAGGGACTGGGAACAACTTAGCATTTATTGGGCACTTTAGTCAGGGATGTGCTATGAAGCAGAAGAGAGAAAGAGAACTTGTACAACTCTTCCAAATCCTTGTTGAGATTATAAACTATTGAGACTGAGCCAGATTTCCTGACGAAGATTAGTTCATAGATTTGGTGGGAGTCTTTTCTCTCTTGGCCTGCCATCTCAGTGACTCAGGCCACAAATGGGGAAAAGAATTAGCAGTGAAGAGGGAACTATTTCTTACAAATGTTTAAACCTGCAGGTTTAGCAGTCTATCAAAACTCTCCCAGAGTGGTGTGATTGATGGGTGATTTTCCTGCTGGTTGGTGATTTTGAAAAGCTGTAAGGAAGGCAGATATCCCTGCAAGGCAAATAAGGAATGAAGCTTGACAGCATTGCAAGTTCTATGCCAATTTAATTTTTCTGCTGGCTCACAGATAAGAGGGGAGCACTGAGCCATACAGAAAGCAAACAGGGCTGCTCGTTAACCATAAATAGAAATTATGTGGCATTATTTCCCACTACCGAATTTAATTTGATCTGATAAAAATATTTTGCTTTTAAATAAGAACAAAAATTTAAAGAATTTTTTATGGATGCAAGATGTAAAATCACCGAACTGGTAGTTATACTGGTCGGATCCCACCCCTGATTATAATGACTCTACTACAGAACATAAACTATGAAACAATGCTCTTCTCAAAGAATAGCATTGTTCTTCAGAAGTGGTGGGTATCTGGTATCTTCATAATGTGTGTAAAATTTACAAGACAGCATGATTAATGCTAAGAATTCAGGAATCTGAAGTCTAACATTTTGCAGTACCATAGTTAATGGTAAATACTCTATATTTTTCAGGTGCTTCCTAATTCAGAATTGAGATTGTTTTTTCTCACAAATAAAAGTGAATATAATGTTTCAGGATAACATTGCAGGATCCAATCTGGGTCAGTCACAGGAATCAGAGGTTTTGTCTTCTGACCTTTTGGACGTATGCTGGAGTCCATCCTCCAGAGAAGTGTCACACAGAGTTTAATTTTATTTAATTTAATAATGGGATTTCTATGCCATCCTATCTCCCGAAGGACTCATGACGGCTTACAACAATAAAAACAAGAATACAAAATTTAAAAAACTATTAAATAAGAAACCCCAATACTCATATTAAAACATTAAAGTTCCATGAGGATGGGCTCCAGCATGAGTCTGAAAGCTCAGAAGACAAAACATCTGGTCCCAGTGACTGACCCAGACTGTATCCTGGTAATTTTTCTGTTAATTTTCAGCAATTATAACTAGATAAACCTCCAAGACCCATGTGGCCTTGGGTTTTAAAGTAGAACTTTCCTTGGCATAGTGTGAGGTGTACAATAAATTAATTCATAATCTGGAGAGATATTCATAGCAATTCAGATTGATGGAATAATCAAATCTTTACCAACGTTCTGAAAACTAGATGTGATAGGGCCATTTCAGCACAGATTTGGATGGGGAAACAATGAGAGATTGAAGAATTTTATGAGACCTAACATTTAATTATTTCATTTAAAATTAGTTTTAAAACCCAGTTTTCAAACAGTAAGAAGGTGATGTCACAGCATCTTTGAAAATTTGGTAGGCAAGCAAGTATCATCAATTTAAGCAAGCAATTATTTTCAGATTAATAGATTTTTCATCAAAGTAATACAAGCAGTCTTGTACAAGAGCAAAAAAGAATCTTTAAAGTAGAATACAGAATGGGGAGTGATCTTTTGGAAATTATTTTCCTGCAAAAATCAACATTGACATAAATGTTATACATCATCTCACATTTTCCTTCCTCCCCCCACTTCCTCCCTTCCTGTTGAAAAAAAAATAATGTATGTTTATAAGTCAATCCTATGATCGACTTATTGTTTAGAGGATCTTGTTAAACTGTCTATATATTTAAATTGTACAAAGATGCTGAGCCCAGTTTGATCTTCAAACCAAATCTTTTATTGTACAAGCAGCTCAATTCAAATAAAGTTACAGAAAGACTTTTACCAGTTTCTTGTGCCTTCTTTAAGTTTCTTTTCTCTCAGGTCTTACTTGGTTTCTCTGTCTACCTATGTAGTTAGGATTTTCTCAGTCCTTTATGTTAAGTTTGCATGAAGAGTCAGACGCGAAGAGCTTCAGTGAAGAGTTTATTCAGTGACTACAGCTCGAATGGACCCGAGTTGGCTGGGCTACGGCTGCCTCTTATAGCCTGCAGCCGTGGTTGCCAGCCAATGGGAGTGCAGGGTTTCTTCCCGCACTATTTAAACCAATACCATTTAACATTTTACAAGAACAGTTCAAATAAACCAATAACATTCAAACCTACATACATAACACTTTAGATAAGGATAAACCCTAAAGAAACTTAGACCTCTTTAAAGAACTTAAACTGTTTCAAGGCTTTTCCCTCTCTCTCTCTCCTTTCTCTTATGGCAAGAGGTTCCTCCACCTCAGGCTTCTGAGACACTCAAGCTGATTTTAGAATAATGTCAGCAAGAGCAGGCAAGGAGAACAATGGACCCCAGTAGAAAGTTTCTCTTCAGTAACTTCTCCTAAGATAGATTTCCACAGATTACTGTTTAGGCCTCTGACCTCTGTTAGGCCTCTAACCTCTGTTTAGGCCTCTGACATCCCCTTTAGGCCTCTAACCTATGTTTAGGCCTCTGACATCCCTTTAGGCCTCTGTTTAGGCCTATGACCTCCCTGAGGTAAAATGCCAGTTAGGCTGCCCCTTTTATACTAAGGGGCGTGGCTTGTGATGCCAGTACAGGGTATGTGGTGCCACCCTGTCATTGGTGGATTTGATCTCATCTCAAATCCATACAAGTTGTAAACTGCATAGCAACACCAGAAAGTTCCACTTTCTGACACTTCCTATTGATAGGAAAAAAGATATTCTGAGGATCTTAAATAAACTGTCCTTGGGTATCTATCATACCCAGGTTATCCTGACAGATCTGTTCTCCTTTCCTCAGTTAAATCTGGACCTTATTGTTATATGCTCATTTAATATAGGGAGAATTCTACAATGTTCAGCATCATGACTTAGGTAACTTCTAAAAAGTTGTTTTAAGCATACACATCCAGCATGAATCAGAGACTTTGTCAAGCAAACAAAACACCAAAATGGAGTTTAGATTAGTTGTGGACATGGATTGATGGGCTTTAGTTTCCAAACTCTGACCCAATAGGACCAAATAGCATGTTGTCTAGTAATAGCATTAAAAAAACACTCACACAGCTTCAAATAATTTTACTTGATCGGTTTTTATTGATCAAACCTTATTTTTATTCTTTCTCTGTTCCTTAGTTGCCAAATTATTTTTCTGAACTGGAAAGGTTTATTTCTAAATTTAATATAAATAAATGAACACAGTCATAAGAATTTCTCTTACTTAATTATTTTATGCTTTTCAGTGTGATAAGCCAGTCGATAAGGTGTTTGAAGACATCCCTCTAGTGTTTGGGTGACATAAGGAAAAACTGAAAGATCACAGCAAATGATCTCTTCAAGAGATATTTTTACATTGACAGGATCAGGAATTTAATGTGTACATTATGAAAAAAAAATTTTGCACCAAAATATGCTGTTGTTTAAAAAATACTGAGAATATATTGACTTTTGCATGGTTAGGACCCTTCATGAGATTACATTATATTGATATGTTGTTGTGTTTGTGAAGCTGAGGTTTATGTCTGTTTCTTAATAAGGCCATTATTCATTACTTGTTCTATAGCATAAAGGATTAAGCTAATCATTACCAGACCTTAAGCCAATGGTTTTTCAAGGTTATTGTGAGAGTAGGTAGAAAGCATGAAATTGACAATTATAGCCAGACAATAATATATACAAAACCCATAAAAATAAATCAAAACATTTGGAGGGCAAATGTATAAACCTCAGCATTATACATTATGTTTAACGTGGATTCTACACTATGAGCTTTTATTCTTGTGATTCCACAAATCTAGGACTCAACCTTACCTGCCCATTCCTCAAGACCTTGGAAAAAGATTTAGCATTCCTTGATCTATGTTCAAAGTGATTGGTTTGATAGGTGGCTATTTAAACCACCCATCTATGCTAACTCGGACCCTGTTTCCCCACACATTAAATAAAACAATTATTTATTTTTCCATTTTTAAAGATAATTTTATTGAAAGGGAAACAATGGCAGGAATACCCACCAATTGCTTTCCTTGACTTGTACAGGTAACCTCTCAGCGGTCTTATTCCTGAAGGACTCAGTCATCGGATAACAAATGATATGCCAGCATCCATTTTTGTCAGCCATACTGCACTCTGATACAGTCATTCAGGTGTGACCATAAAGACCTTTCACAAGATGACTGAGTGCTGCATAGTTTCAAAGATGGTTATCTTGTGATGTTGGTAAGGCTTCCAGAAATGCCATCAACTCCCCCTAGCACACACATATTGTTCCTAAACAGCCTTGTCTGATCTCGTGTCCTCCAGATGGGTTAGACATCAATTGCTACACCCTAACAATAATGTGTGTGTGTGTGTTGTAAATAAAGTACATTTTGATAAGTCACTTCAGCCAGTAGTAGCCGCAGATTTCTTCAGCTCATGCTAGTTCTTGGCTGTCTCTCTCTCTCTCTAGGTTGAGGTGAGCATATAAATGCCAACTGGCAAAGGCTGAAATCTATATAGATCAGGTCTGGGCTTGTGACCCTAAAAGTTCAAGAAAGGAACACTTTTAATCTAATGAGAAGAAAGGAACAGTTAATGAGGCATGTCTTACTTTGAAACCCAGCTTGTCTGCAAATGTCTTTTAGGGGCGGGGGGAATAATTCCTGTGAAATAACTGCTGGATCAATTTGCTTGAGAAAAAAAAAGTGAAACTATCAGTGGTTACTCGAAAGGTGATTACTATGCTGAACCCACTTATGAGGAAAAAGAGGAACAGAATATATATTCAGTTTTCTTCCAAGATGGAGCTCCTGGCCAAATTCATGTATGCAGGGGTTACCTAAGCTTTTATCAATCTCTGTTATAGCATCTGAATGGGCAGTGCTTGCTCAGTGTTTGGAAGCTTTAAAGGTCTGGATGGGGAGAAAGTAGCTGTGACTCAACATAGCAAGATGGAGTGGTGGTGGTTCTTGGATTCCCAGAATCGGGAAAGTAACATCCTTTCTAGACAGATTTGGTGTGTAGTTTGGATATTTTTATTGTCTTGTGACTCCTGCTGGAAAAGCATATGGTAGCCCTGGCTGGCTGGGTCTTTGCACAAATTCATTTTGTCTGTCTTTTGCACCCATTCTTGTACCAGAGGCCTTCCTCGTGGTCTTTCATGCGTTAATCACCTCCTAGCAATGCACTCTACATGGATCTATCCTGAAGCTACAACTGGTCAGAATTCAGCTGCATATGTAATTCTGCATGGTCCGCTATTCATTCAATTACACCATTGCTACATGAGCTGCACTAACTCCCAGTTGCTTTCTGGATAGAAAAAAGCCTTATGTGACATATGGTCAAGTTATTTGTAGGACTTCCTCAATGTGAGGCTATTTACCTGTCCCACTAGGTCCATATGATGGGCATATTCCAGGTCTCCTCTCTTAAATGCTGTCATTTAGTGGGACATTGGACTATCAGTAGTTCCCCCAGCCCTTTATAATAGCATCATATCTGAGATTTGAGGAAATATCTTGAAGATGTGGCTCCTCCCACCAGGGGTGGGATGCAAATACTTTTACTACTGGTTCTGTGGGCATGGCTAGGTTGGCCACGTGACTGGGTGGGCGTGGCTCCTTTTTTTTGCAGCATCCCCTCCCCGTGCTCCGTTGTTTTGTTTTTTTGCCTCCTGGGCCTCAGGGAAGCCTCCTGGGTGAAGCAGTAAGACAATCAGGGGGCTTCTGGCACAGCTGATCATTGGAACAGCTGATCGTTGGAAGGAAAAAGAAAAGAGGAAAAAGAATAGCTGTTTTTTTACTACCGGTTTGGCCAAATGGTAACATTTTTTACTACCGGTTCGGCCGAATTGGGCCGAACCTATAGAATACCTGTAGAATGCCCCCCCCCCAAATGATGGGTTAAGAAGGAAGTTTAATCAGGAGGCTACATTCTGCTTAGTCCGGGACCAGGTGGAAAAAATTGTTTTGTTTTTCTGCTTGTTTTTATTTGTTGTGGTGCTGCCTAGGATCATTATATGAGACAGGTGGTTATATAGGTTTCATCAATCAATCTCTTTTACCTTTTACTTGACAGTTTTTCAAGGATGGGAGCATATTTTAAAAAATAGTTATTTTATCTATATTTCATTTCCATCCTGCATTTGGGCAAATTATAATTAAAATTGAAAGCTATGAATTGTAGGCAGACTTCTAAAGTTGTTGTGGAAACATGCCAAGGCCACTAAAAACTGATTTCATTGTTCAAATTATACTTCAAAAAAGTGGGACATAAATATTTTAGTGCATCAATCTCTCTTTAGATGTTTTCCATGTGATCACAGTAGTATAAATAAATGAATGAAAGAAAAGTTACTTTAACAAAACATGTTCCATAGCTTTGTTTTCAATATTCCACATTTTGTTTTATGTTAGTTATATCTGCTGCTTACGACTCTCTCTGGCACAGATAGATATGTGTTCCAAATCACCATATAATTATAGTGTTGTTATTTGCAATAATTATAATGTTCCTGATTTATTAATGTAATAAATATATTACCATTTGATTCACCAACTAATTCAAAAATAATTAATGGGTGACTTAATTTATTAGCATGGGAATAATATTTCATTTAAAAATAACTCTAGAAAATGGAGAATAAAACAAAATTGTACCTGACTAATCTACTTTATTTTTTTAGTTCAGGAAATTGCAACTTTCCTTTTTAAGTCAGAAACTCCTGCGTTCTGATTTTTGGAAAAGCAGCCATGGTAAACTGATTTCATGGTTTGCTTTGCTAGATTATTATTTGCAGAAGCTGAATCCAGGAACCTTGATGTTTGTGAGTGATGCACTGGGAACTATTCTTTAAAATGAGAGTAAGAGCCATAAGAAAGAGCCACCAAGATAAATTGAAATATGATGCAACTAAAATGGAAGTAAATAAAAAAAACCAATACACTAACTACTATAGGATCACTCCCCTTTCAAATCATAATTCTCTTGTGTTACATGAATAATTAGAATTTAATGATAACCTTTGAAGAGGCTTAGGCAGTTTGCCAGAGCTTTGGGTGCTTCAGCTTTTTTGAGACTATAGTGTTCTAATTTGAAACAATTGATTTGTCTACTAACATTTTGTGAAAGAAACCATACTTTTAAATGAAAGAATCTGAGGGATACCAACAACCTACAGAATCAACTATTTATGGCACCTACAGAGAAAGTTCAGAACCAGAAAGAACAAGCTCACTTAATGTGAATGTCAGGAATGGCATTGTACTAATGCATTCATTAAGAACTACAGATGACTGATAAATGGAGGTCACATTTGCAATAGGATGATTACCTGAATAGCAATTTTAAGATAAGCAATAAAATTATTTTTGTATAGTCACTAAAATAGCTGAGAGTCAGATAAGCCATTGAGCAAATATCTGTTCTTTAGAGGTAGTTTGTCTAGTTGATTAATTGGAGCTCATTATTAGGCCTAAAATTCCCAGAATGCCCTTATGTTTAGTCTGACATTCCCAATAACAAGCACCCAAATCAATCTACTATTGATTATAAGTTAATAATAAGAGTAAAATATTTGATTAGATAATTGGCTTGCCCAAAGGCTCTGAAACACAACCTATATTACAAACACTTTTGTATTATTTGGTAATTGATCCAGAATACTAGCATTTCATTCTATATCCATAAATGCTAGTATAGGTTACCCATAATTTGAAAATCATCACAAACCCAGAACAAGATCCCTTACCCTTTGTAACATGTAATTATTTAAAATAGATCAAATATTTTACTTGATTTACATAAGGTATGATTTAACTTTTGGAATAAATATATAAAGTTGATATGGTTTATATAAATAGTATGGTTTAAATAGTACACAATGGTGTATAAAATGAATTATGAATTATTAAACTTCTTATATTCTTGTACAATATCTAAGGACTTTTATATTTAATTAACAGTTCAATAAGTATAGTCAAAGATAATGAATACACGTAGTTTTCTTATTTGGATTGTAATGGGATTGGTTAGCTATTATTAATGTGGTAAAGCAGGTTTTGGAATGCAGTTAAAGATTAAAAATGTTAATGTTTTGTTAACTTATCTCTCCCAAGTCTGAAATCTTTCAATCTTAATGAACTTAATCAATTCTTGGCCTTCAAATACAGGTAGTCCTTGACTTACAACAGTTCATTTAGTGACCGTTCAAAGTTACAGCGGCATTGAAAAAAGGGGTTTATGACTGTTTTTCACAGTTACAGCCACTTCAGCATTCTTATGGTCATGTAATCAAAATTCAGATGCTAGGCAACTGGTTCATGCTTATGGCCTTTGCTGCGTCCCAGGGTCATGTGATCAGCTTTTGCAACCTTCTGACAAGCAAAGTCAATGGGGAAGCCAGATTCACTTAACAACCAAGCTACTAACTTATCAACTGCCTTGGTGGCTCAGGCTGTTAATTGCCTGCACTTAAGTTCCAGCTGCCTACAACTGCTGTAGGCTCGAATCCCACAAGGCTCAAGGTTGACTCAGCCTTCCATCCTCTCGGGGTAGGTAAATTGAGGACCCAAGATTGTTGGGGGCAATTAGCTGACCTTGTAAAAATGCCGCTTAGTAATAAGCAGGCATATACAATGGAATGAAGGCTATTGCTGAGCACATTGGGTTGTATCCCAAAAATTGTAAGCCACCCTGAGTCTCCGGAGAAGGGCAGCATATAAGTGTAATTAAAAAAAAAAAAAAACCTGCAGCGATTCACTTAATAACGGTGGCAAGAAAGGTCGTAAAAAGGAGCAAATATCACTTAACAAATGTTTCACTTAACAAAGATGTTTTGGGCTCAATTGTGATTGTAAATTGAGGACAACCTGTAAGCTTTATAATGAAGATACAACACTGAACAATATGAATTTGATTAGCTGGGTTTAATTTATTCTTTACAAATTGAATCCTAATGATGAAATTGAAAATTATACTATTTTAAATTATCCATCCATCTTTCCATTTACTTATTCAAATGCACTTTATAGTGTATCCCCAATCCTATAATTTGCACGTAGACACTTACTGATAATGAGTGCAGTTCTCAAAAGATAAGTGTGATGCTACTGAAACAGTTCTCACTACCAACCTATCTGTTGTCTCCTTCTGCACCAACTTCCTTTTCAAAGACAGCACATTATAGTAGTGGAGTCTGGCCATGATAAGGGTGTGAGTCACTGGATTGCTGTTTCAAAAAAGGGCTGGAAATGGCTTAGAAGTCAAAGCTGGTCCAAGATATTCTTGGCCCCAGCCTCTCTTTCACCATTTTAATAAACAACAGAAGGGTGTTCTGCTTGTGCAAGATCCAAAGTGCTTTTGAATCATGTTCAGAATGCAAACAGTTCTATTATTTGCACTTGTGGAGAACATTTACAAATGTGAAATGGAAATCTGATTATCTGTGGAAACAATGATTCCAACTGTTTCTTTTTGGAGAATGTAAAGAATTAAGTCTGATTTTGAAGATCAGTGTCACAGATGTTTTTGGTGTGTGTGTGTGATTTCTTACGATTTGATGAAAAAAAGCAATACAAAACATTTCTTGAGACTTTTTTTCTTTATTATTCAGACAAAAATCTACTTCTGGTTTAAGCAACACTTCTGATAAAAATTATTTATAGCTAGATAAGCGTAGCTCTAACTCTCCCATTTTCTCCTGCCTATTTCTGTATTAAGAGGAAGGAAACCATGGTTTGAGATTTAAAATAAACTATGTAAATGAAACTCTTGTTTTCCAATAGAATTAATATACATTCTTGTCACATGAGTTTAATATGTATCTATATATGCCCCACTGTTCTAAAGACTCTGTCTATTTAGAGTTATGGAAAAGGCTAAAGATATTGACTCATAATCTTCTTTTCTCAGGCTGGCTATATGGTTCTGTGTTTATAAATGCCATAAATGAATAAAACAAACCTCCAATAGTCAGCACTGTCCAGATATATTTTAGACTCCTAATCATCATACCTTCTAAAGTTATCACCAGAACTCCTTATATATATTTGAAGTAATTCTTTAATTGAATTAGAAGATGAAAGATATTATAAACAAAGCATTTGTAGCTCAGTGTTTAATTGTGGGATCCTTGGTGCTCTCTGAGTTCAGTTGTTCCCTTGCAGATGTTTCATTATCAAACTAGATAACATCATCAGTGCTACTAAGGTGTATGTCTTTAATCTATGCATCAAATCTGTTTGCTGTGTCTTTAATCTATGCATGAAATCTGTTTTTAAGACTCTGCCTTCCTTTGTCAGCTCAGCAGCCTCCCTTATCTGTATCCCTTATGAAACTAAGTTAACTGTTCCCAGGTTCAATTAAAATAATCTTCACTAAAAATAATATTTCTTTGAGTGTCTAAGCTTCTTTAATGTCTCTGTGACAAATTTACAAGGAGGTATGGCCTCTCATTTTATGTTTGGTGTCTTGCCCTGTCATTGTTGGTAGTTCCTTGATTAGTTATTGTTTACTGTTAGCTTGCATGGCAGTACCTTTACTGGGGTATTGTTTGCTTCTTGATTGTTGGTCTGCTGTTAATCTTGGTATTAAACTTGCTCATCTGGGTGTTGAGTGCTGTTGATAAGGTGTTTTGGTCTTTTTGTTTTCTTTTCGGCTTTTTAATTGTCTCTTCATAATGTTATTAGTGTCTATGTGCCTGTTGATGGTCAATTAGTCAGAGTGCCAAGCTTCCAGGAATTCTCTAGTGTTTTTGAACTTGGCTTGGGCTAGGTTTCCCAATTCACAGTTTCCCAATTAAAACTGTGATTAAGTCTGCCTAATATGTTGTGAAATTTAGGAGTTTTGATCAAGTCTACTGACTACTATCGTGTTTCCCCGAAAATAAGACCTACCCCAAAAATAAGACCTAGTGTAAATCTCCAGTTCCAGGAAGACTTTTCAGGGAGCAACCGTGCACCCGCGAAACACCCCCCCTACACACTCACACCCACTATTTGGCACCATAAATATATAAGACCTACCCCAAAAATAAGACCTAGTGTGTTTTTGGGAGCCAAAAAAAATATAAGACAGTGTCTTATTTTCGGGGAAACACAGTAGATGATGTTCGTGGATGCACTCAGCTGGTCTTCTGCTTGTTGCTTGAATTATACAATTAAAGTTGAGTGTGCCATTGACAGACAATTGCAAAATGCATTAAATTGTCTTAGAATATTAAAAAAAGATTTTGATTTGAACTTAATGGGATCTTCACTATATTGCTATTTATTATTGTTTATAATTATACAAAACAAAAAGAAAGAGAAAGGGAGTTAAATATTTGAGTTCTGCTTCTTCTTTATATTCCAACCAATTTGCAGTATTTACAAACAGATTTCCTTAAAAACCTTACTGTGATTGTATCTACCTTGCTGGATGATGCATTGTGTGTATATGGAAAAAAATCTTGTTTGTCTAAGCTTGGTTAAGTTTCTTTTTGGATATATCTGTTAGTTTTGCCATTACTGCATGTTCTTCAAGTTTAAGTTCCCAGTCAGATAACAGCATTGTATCTTTCCTACAATATTGGGAAAAGATTATTTTCACAGCCATGAGCATTTATCTCAATAAAATATGGTGGTTTCTTGTTATAGCAATATATTCTGGAATTATATGTAGTAAAAATGTGGTTTCATTTCAAATTTAATTTCTAAAACTTTCCAAATAGTGCTATGCATATTTTTTCAATACTTTAAAGTTTTCTGTATATCTATCACATGTGGTAAAATGTTCCTTCTGTTTCATGGCATTTCCAACAGTTGTTACTGTATGATATTTCTATTTTGGAAATTATTGGAGAAGTTGTCTACCATCTGTAAAACATTTTATGCTAATTTTGTTTAAGATTATAACTTGGATTGAATTTTAAATGTTACATATTTGATCTATAGTTCCTCTCATCATTGTGTTGTGATTGTTTCTATAAAGTTCTGCATCCATTTTATCATCCATTTTTTAATTTCCCCTCATCAAAACTCAGTAGTTTATATATCACCCTGAGAGATGATGTTGGCTTTTTAAAAAGTTTCAATGAGAGTTTCACTTGAAATGACAGATTCTATTCAATATTTCTTTGGATATTTGAGCTTCCTTCATGTCTTTATGATAGATTTACAGAAGGTATGGCCTATAACTTGTCTTACTCAGTTTCAAGTATACATACTAGACTTGTAATGTATTTTATATGTCCAATTATAAACAAATGGACATACACAATTAGATTTTTCAGGATTCTGAAAACATTACCAGGTTTGGTGTAAGTTTAAAAATCAAGTTTCTATTTGTTCTCCTATTTTCAGCCATTTTAGAGCACTGTTTTTTAAAAAAGATTTTTATTTTTTAAGACAAACAAGTACAGACAAAACATAAAAAAACATAAAACCATCTTCCATTTTATATACATACTGTTAAGTTTGCATGAAGAGACAGATGCGGAGTGCTTCAAGCTCTTTTGTTTATTAGTGACTACAGCTCAGAACGGACCCGCTTTGACTGGGCTGCGGCTGCTACTTATAGCCAGCAGCCGCAGTTGCCAGCCAATCAGAGTGCAGGGTTTTTCCCGCACTTTTAAACCAATCATTTCTAATACTTTACAAGAACAGTTCAAACTAAACCAATGACTTCAAACCTACATACATAACACCCCTCCCCACTAGGTTCAGTCCATACTCAAACCCCAACCTATCTAATATATTCCTTTAAATAGGTGGGGCTCTTACGTGTATGTTGAGACCTACGTGGTTCAGATGTTTTAATGTTCTCACCCAGTGAGAGAGGAAATGTGTCTGCTGACATTTCCATACTTGGACTTCTAGTAATAGTAGAACCTGTTTGGTTACTACAACCTGGTCTCTCCTCCCAATCCATTTCCAACCCAATGTCAGCACCTAAGTCAGGTAGTGATGTACAGTCTTCCACTTGTAAGGATGGATTTTGGCATTGTGACAGGTTTTGGGATGGTTCCTGTCATGTTAGCTCGTTACACATGGGGTTGATTCTTGCTTGCTGATCATCCTCATGATCCTCCCCTTCCCCCCTAGAAGATGTACTAGCGATGGGAACCAGAGAGGAGCAATTGCAATGTTTCTGAGGTAATCTGGACCTAAGCAGATCAATGTGCCTGCTCCAGAGGACACCATCCTCTGTTTGTACCCTGTAAGACCTAGGGCCTGTGATTTGGGTTATCTCAGCAGGAATCCATAATGGTTCACCCATAAGGTTCTTAGCATAAACAGAATCACCCACAGTGAATGTGCGAATTTTGCTAGTGGAATCTAGTGGTGCATTGGGTGCGTAAGTGGGATAGAGGCAGTCAAGGGGAGACCTGAGTTTCCTACCCATCAACAACTCTGCTGGGGATAAGTTAGTTGATGGGTTAGGAGTGATATGCTGGACACTGAGTAGTTTTTCAACGTTCTCAGTGATGTCCCCAGGACCCAATTGCTGAAGTTTTTCCTTGGTAAAGCGTACCATGCGTTCAGTCCGGCCGTTAGCCGAAGGGTGCCCAGGGGCTGTCAGGGCATGTCTGATACCCTGCTGTGCTAGATATGATTCAAAAAGGTTGGACGTAAATTGAGGACCATTGTCAGAAATGAGGACATCAGGTGACCCATGAGTTACAAAAAGCCTCTTAAGCTGCTTGATGACAGCTTCAGCTGTGGTGGATGCCATAGGGATAACCTCTAGCCATTTGGAATATGAATCTACTATAATAAGGAAAGTGTGCCCTCTGGTAGGGCCAGCAAAGTCAATGTGAATCCTGGACCATGGGCCCCTAGGACATTCCCATTCCTGTTTGGGGGCGAGAGGTGGGGCAGGCCTGACTTCCTGACAGTTGGGACAGGATGCAACCCAGTGTTCAACCATTTTGTCGATACCTGGCCACCATACATAACTCCTGGCCAATCCCTTCATTCTGACAATTCCTGGATGACCCTCATGTAACATTTCCAAAACCTCTTTTTGTAGTTTTGCAGGAATAACCACCCTGTTACCCCACAAAATACATCCTCTTAATACAGATAATTCAGTTTGCCTGGATTTAAAAGGTTGGGTGAGTTGAGGTAGATCTTGAAGTGGCCAACCTTTCTTAATCCAGCCTATGACAGGAGCCAATAAAGTGTCTTTGGCAGTCTCTCTGGCAATTTCAGCAGCATGTACTGGAAGTTTGGCAACAGTTTCTAGAAAAAGGTGTGAGTCTCAGGAACAGGGTCCTCAATGTGTGAAGGAAGTGGGCAGCAACTCAAAGCATCTGCATGCCCAATGTCTTTACCAGGTCTGTGGATGAGTTTGTATGAATAAGCAGCAAGAAATTCAGTCCATCTCAGCATTCTTGGTGACAGGATTGTGGGTGTTGGTTTGTCTCCTGCCACAATGCCTAAAAGAGGTTTGTGATCTGTGACAATAGTAAATGTTCTCCCATATAGATACTCATGGAATTTCTTGACAGCTGCAACAATTGCCAAGGCTTCCTTGTCCAGTTGGCTGTAATTTCTCTCTGCTTTAGTCAAGGTGTGAGAGTAAAATGCAATAGGGGCTTCCCTCCCGCTGGGAAGCATGTGGCTCAACACCCCCACTCCAAAAGGGGATGCATCACAAGTCAGTACAACTGGCAAATTCTCAGAGAACTGTATCAGTACAGAATCAGAAGTGAGTTGTCTCTTAATAGTGTTAAAGGCAGCTTGTTCTTTCCTGCCCCAGACCCATGCAGACTTTTTGTCTAGTAATCTGTGTAGTGGTTCTGCAATGGTTGCCTTCTGAGGTAGAAACATGTGATAGAAGTTAATGAGTCCCAGGAAAGCTTGCAAGTCTGTTTTGCATTTAGGCCTGAGGGCTTCTTTGATTGCCTGAACCTTGGCTTCTGTGGGGTGAATACCATGTTTGTCAATCATATAGCCTAAGAACTCTACCTTGTCAGTTCTAAGTGTGCATTTTTCTTCTTTGACTTTTAACCCTGCTTCCTTGAATCTGGTTAGGACTTCTCTGAGTCTCTCGAGTAACTGAATGTCATTTTCAGCAGAGATTAACACATCATCAAAATAAGGCACTACCCCTGGCAGTCCTTGGAGCATTCTTTCCATAAGGCTTTGGAAGATGCCTGGTGCCACACTTACTCCAAATTGCAACCTTTTGCATTTGAAAGCACCTCTATGAGTCACAATGGTTTGGGCCTCTGCAGTGGCATCATCAGCTGTTAACTGTTGATATGCCTGGGCCAGATCCAATTTGGCAAAGACTGTGCCCCCGCCAAGAGAATGTAATAAATGATGCACCACTGGAACTGGATATGCACTCTGTTGTAGCGCATGGTTCAATGTCCCCTTATAGTCTCCGCAGATTCTCACAGACCCATCAGCCTTGACTGGTGTGACTATGGGTGTCTTCCACCTGGAGTGGTCAGTGGGCTCTAAAACTCCTTGAGCTATTAGTTTATCTAATTGTGCATCAATTTTTTCCTTTAAGGCAAATGGGACCCTTCTGGGCTTTGAACGGATTGGTGGCACCTTGGGATCTAGATTGAAAGTGATAGGGGTCCCCAAGTACTTGCCTAATCCATCGCTGAAGACCTCTGGAAACTCAGGCTTCAAGGCCTCCTCCCATTCAGTGTTGCTCACGTGATTGATGCCAGTAACCTCGATGCCCAGCGGGTTGAACCACTCAAGTCCCAGCAAACTTGGGCGATCCTTGTCCACGATGGTCAGGGGCAAACGTTTGGTGTGGCCTTTGAACTTCACATTGAATTCTCTTGTTCCAATTACTGGAATCTTGTTCCCTTGGTAGTCTTTAAGAGTCAGCGCTTTCTTCTTGAAATGATTCTTCTGAATGTTTGGGAGTAGTCTGTGAATAGTGTCTCATGACACCATAGACAGATATGAGCTTGAGTCCACTTCATTTGGCAAGGCCTTCCTTCAATAAGTACCTTGACATGCACTTTTCTGTTATTGATAGAAGATGAATGACCAATAGTTACTGTCTGATGAGTTTCATTCTTCCCCCTTGCTTCTCACTGAGATTGTTGGGCTTGAATTCTTTGTCTTTGTTTGCAGGAAATTTCCTTCTGTTGGGTGGAGTTCTGGATGATTTGCAGACTCTTGCTAGGTGTCCTCTTTTATCACAACGGAGGCAAATGGTGTCTAAAAACTTGCATTCAGTTCGGGGGTGGCTTCCCCCACAACCTCTGCAGTAGAAATCTTGCCTCTTTCTTCCCAGGTCTTTCTTTTTCCGCTCCATTCTGAGTCTGTAAATTCCTTCCTCCACCTCACTACAGTCTGACTCAGAATCTATTTGCTCACAATGAGTTGTTGTGGACTTTTCCACATCAGGATGGCTTGTGGCCTTGTTAATCTTTTTCATGGCTGCTGCTGAGGACTTGGTAGCTTCTGCTGAAGAGGCTTCTTCTATTGCTTCTTTCAGCGTGATCTTAGGTTTCATTAATAACTTGCTCTGTAATACCTTGTCTTTAAGGCCCAGAACAAATCGATCACACATGGCCTCTTCTAAACTGTTAAATTCACATGCACCCCCAATGTCTCTTAAACTTGCCATGAAGTCATTTACGTTTTCGTTTTCCCCCTGATCACGACGGTAAAACTCGTGTCTCTTAATGAGGCACAATACTTGTGGCGTGTAATGGGCTCTTAACAGCTTTTCTAAGTCAGGCCAGTCCATTACCTTCACGTCTGCAGCTCCTGCCAATGCCTGTGCCATCTTGAAAATGGCCGGACCGCAGTACGTAAGGAAGACCGCCCTCTTCTGCTTCTTGGAAATGTTGGCTAGATCGTTTCCTTCCAGATACATTTGGAAATGATCTGCATACGATTCCCAGTCTTCTGCTGTCGGATCGAACAGGGCTGGGGGGGTGTTCAGCGCAGCCATCTCGCTCTTCTTCTGTTTCGCGTTGCCTTCTCTTCAGGGAAAATCCCATCGTTGTCGCCAGTGTTAAGTTTGCATGAAGAGACAGACGCAGAGTGCTTCAAGCTCTTTTGTTTATTAGTGACTACAGCTCAGAACGGACCCGCTTTGGCTGGGCTGCGGCTGCTACTTATAGCCAGCAGCCGCAGTTGCCAGCCAATCAGAGTGCAGGGTTTTTCCCGCACTTTTAAACCAATGATTTCTAACACTTTACAAGAACAGTTCAAACTAAACCAATGACTTCAAACCTACATACATAACACATACAATGTGTCACTTGGTTACAAATCTTTTGTGCTATTCTTTCATAGTCATCGTTCACAGTTTATATAGATTCTCACATTGTCAATCTAACATATACTTATATATTTATCAGTTATTAATTATTCATGACTGAACTATTTATTCCATCATTTATGTGAGATATTCTCAATTCTGTTATAAAGTTTATATTACATTTTCATCCAATGGTTATATATATTTATATTGTATTTTATCTCAATCTATTATACTTCTATTATAAGATTTCCTAATGTATTACGTTGCCATATCTTTTTATCCAACCATTGGTAAAACAAATCCCATATGATGTAAAATTGTTTATCTTCTTGTTCTCTAATTTCAAATGTCAATTTACTCATTTCCGCACAGTCCATAATTTTCTTAATAACTTCCTCCTGCATAGGTATTTTTTCATTTTTCCAATTCTTAGCAAATACAATCCTAATCCTAGCTGCTGTCAACACATTTACAATCAAATATTTCAATTCTTTATTGTATATTTCCGGTATAATTCCCAATAAAGTTATCTCTGGTTTAAAATCTATATGTTGCATTATCATTTTTTCCAACCACGTGTGGATTTTAGTCCAATATCTTTTTGCATCTGAACACATCCACCACATATGGTAATACGAGCCAGGTATCTGATGACATTTCCAACATTTATCCGATTTATTCTTAAACATTCTCGCAATTCTCGTCGGGGGTAAGTGCTACCTATAAAACATCTTATACAGATTTTCTTTATATGCAGTTGACATTGTCATTTTATAATTTTGAGACCATAATTTTTGCCATTTCTCTAAATCAATACCATATCCAAAATTTCCCCCCCAAGCAATCATCGTTTCTTTAACTTGCTCCTCCTCCAATTTAAATTCTAATAAATGTCCATAAAGTTTTTAAATTACATTTTCATCGGTACCTATTAAAATTTTATCTAAGTCAGTCAACTTATCATAAACACCTTCTGATTTAATATCTTCATCAAATCTAGATTGTATTTGCAAATATGAAAACCAATTCATTTTTATACCTTGTTCCTCCAATGCTTGCACAGATTTAAGTTCACCCTTTTCATTTAGTATCTCACCATATCTGTTTGTTCCTTTTTATATATTATTGGATATGAAAAAGCTTCAATAGTAGATATCCATAATGGAATTTTTAAGTAGTATTGCTTTTTTATCTTCTCCCAATTTAAAAACAAAGCCTCTTGAAAATGGTATCTTCTGAAGTACCCTTGTGTTTTGGTTCCCTTATACCAAAGAAAGGCATGCCATCCCAACAGCGGGTCATGTTCTTCTAGAGTCAATAGTCTACTGTTCCTTAATGTTATCCATTCCTTTACCCACATCAAATTTGCCGCCTGATAATGTAGTTCCAGTTGGGCAAAGCGAACCCTCCTCTTATTCTTGAATCTTGTAACAGTTTAAGTTTTATTCTCGCTTTCTTGCCCTGCGAAATATATTTCAACACAATTTTATTTAGATCTTCAAAAAACTCTTTCTCTAATCTAATTGGAGTTGTCTGGAACAAATATAAGATTCTAGGCAATACATTCATCTTAATTGTTGATATTCTCCCAATCAATGATAATTGTAAATTTTCCCGTTTTGCCAGGTCTGTTGCAATCTGTTGTTTGAGTTTAAGATAATTATCCTCTTTTAGTGTACTACATCTTGATGTAACATATATCCCTAAGTATTTAACCTTATTCGTGACCTGAATTTCTAAGACTTCTTCCAACTCTTCCTTTCATCTTGCTAACATATTCTTTGTTAATATCTTTGTTTTATCCTTATTAATTTTCAAGCCTGCTACCTTTCCATACTCTTCTATCCTTTCTATTAATTTAGGTGCTGTTTCCAATGGATCCTCTAATATAAATACCAGGTCATCTGCAAAAGCTTGCAATTTATACTCCTTTTTAATTTTCATTCCTTTTATTTCTTTATCTTCTCTAATATTCCTATTCAACACTTCTAGTGTTAACACAAACAGCAGAGGTGACAGTGGACAACCTTGTCTAGTCCCTTTTCTTATATCTATAGACTCTGTCAATTCTCCATTTATCATAACCTTTGCAGTTTGTTTATAACATATCATTTCAATGGCTTGAATAAAATTTTTACCAAAGCCCATTTGTAACAGTTGCAATAACATAAAATGCCAACTCACATTATCAAAGGCTTTTTGAGTGTCTAGAAACATCAAAGCCATTTGCTTTTCAGGGTGTGCCTCATAATATTCCAAAGTATCCAGGATTATTCTCATATTATCTTTAATTTGTCTCTTTGGCAGAAATCCAGTTTGATCAACGTGGATAAAATTGTTTAAATATCTTTTCAATCTTTCTGCCAAAATTGAAGCAAAAATTTTATAGTCTGAATTTATTTTATTTTATTTATTTATTTTATTGGACTTATATGTCCAATAATTTAATAGGGAAATAGGTCTATAGTTTTTAACTTGCTGTAGATCTGTGCCTTCCTTCGGTATAAGTGTAATATATGCTTCTGACCATGTTTTGGGTATTCTCTTCTTTAACATAACTTCATTCATGACTTCTAATAATTGAAGATTCAACACTTCCTGAAAGGTCTTATAAAATTCTTCTGGCAATCCATCTGGACCTGCACTTTCCCTATATTTTGTTTCTTTAAAGCTTCTGTTAATTCCATCATTGTTATGTTCCCTTCTAACATTATTTGAATGTTTTTGGGTATCTGTGGTAATTTTGCTTTCTGTAAATATTGTTTAATTTTTTCTTCTTGAATATTCTCTTGATACTACAATTTTCCATAATAGCTTTGTATGATTCTTTTCTTCTCTTCACTTCCGTAGCAGACATGTCCTTCTTCATCTATTAAGTGGCTAATCCTTCTTGATTCTCTTTCCTTTCTCAGTTTATAAGCTGACCATATTCCTGGTTTATTTGCATCTTCAAAATAATTCTGTTTAGCACTTTTAATCTTTTGTGCTAGCTCCTCTTTTTCCATTAATCCCATTTTATGTTTAATTATGTCCATTTTAATTTTAATGTCTTTTTTTGCGGAAATTTCTGTAATTCTTTTCCCAGTTTCTTGTAGTCATCTTCCAGTGTTTTAAAAGTCTTTTTCTGTTTTATATTTCTTTTCTTTGTATATTCTATTATCAAACCTCTTGTGTAGGCCTTCATCATGTTCCAGAGATTCTGTAATGATGTATCCTCTTTTTTGTTTTCTTTAAAGAAGAAAACCAATTCTCTCTCAATTTTCTGTTTGAAATCTTTTTCCTTTAATATCGTATTGTTTAAAATCCATCTAGATCTCCTCTTTTGTCCTTTCCAAGTAACTGCCATTGGATTGTGGTCTGCCCAAGTACTTGCTTCTATTTCAATTTCTTGTATGTTAGAAAATAAATCTGCTGATATCCATATCATATCTATTCTGGACCATGATGCATGTCTATTTGAATAGAAAGTATATTGCTTATTTTCCACATTTCTCTCTCTCCATGCATCTTTTAAATTTATTTCCTCTATCATTTGAAAAAAGGATTTTGGTAGTGTCTTTCTTGTTTTCTATGTTGATTTCTGTGTTTTATAATCCAACTGCTCATTAAATATTCCATTGAAATCTTCCATCATGCAATCATTAACATAGTCCAGTTCAATTATTTTCATATGCAATTTCCTGTAAAATTCTTCTTGATTATCATTTGGAGCATAAATTGCTATTAGAAGTGTCTTTACATTATTGTCCATTATTTCCACCATCAAAATCCTTCCATCATCATCTGTATAAATTAGTTCTGCCAGAATTGTATCTCTAATATATAAGACCACACCTCTTTTTTTACATTGTGCCAATGACGTGAATAATTTCCCTAACTTTTTTTGTTTCAATATGTATTCATGTTGTTTTTTAATATGTACTTCTTGCAGACAGATTATATCAGACTTTAATTTCTCCAATTTGTGGAATACTTTCCTTCTTTTAGTAGCTAAATTAAGTCCATTTATGTTCATCGTAATTAATTTTCTCTCATCCATTTTAGATTTTGTAAGAGGATTTTATTGCTCTAGTAGATCTTACTTCTCGTTGCTCTCTGGGTGCACCACCTACTGTACCTTCTTCTTTTTCTTTTTCAATTGCTGCTATACACTCCTCTTGAAATTCAGTCAGTCTCTTCTTTTCTTGTTTCTTCCTCCTTTCCTCTGAGATATTCTAAGGAAAATAACTCTGCTTTTTCAACCATGTCTCTTCTGTCTCTTTGTTCCTGCGAAGTGAACAGGAGACCTTCTGGTATCAGCCATCTGTAATTTACTCCTCTTTTAAGTAACTCTTTGGTCAAAAAGCGGTATTCTCTTCTCATCTCTTTTACTCTTCTTGGTACTTGTTTCAGTACCACAATTTCTTTATCTTTATACTTTAATGTCTTTTCTCTTGCCACCTGCAATATCTGTATTTTAATAGATTTCTTAATAAATCTAATATGAACTTCTCTTGGTAGCTTGTTTCGCATTGCATATCTTGTATAGACATGGAACACTTCATCCATTCCATCCATCATTTTCTCTTCAGTTATCTCTAATGCCTCTGCCAGTATTTCTGTCATTTTTTCAACAAGGTTTTCACCTTTTTCTTCCTCCACATTTTGGAATCTCAGGTAGAATTCTGACCTGTCAATCTCCCACCCCATTGGTTCACTCCTGCCTTTTTCAACTTTGCTCAATCTGGTGTTGATATCTCCAATTTTCTTGTCTCTTCATCTTGTTCTTCAATTTTCTTAAGTCTTTCCTCATATTTCATCATCATCTGTTGAATATTCTCAACTTTCTCATCTGTCTTTTCAGTTCTTTTCTCAGTATTCTCCATTCTCTTTTCAATATTATCTGTTTTTGCTTGTATTTTTTGGATTCCTTGCATAATCATCTGTAGTGTCACTTCCTTCTCCTTCTCCTGTTGCAATATCTTCTATATTGATTGTTGTCCTCCAGGTGATAAGGAGGAAGCAGTTGGTATTGAAGAAGCTGGAGCTGTTGTCTTCCTACTCATTTTGTAGTTAGCAATTAAAAAAGAAAAGAAAAAAGAAAAAACACGAGCAGACAACTGCTACCCCAATAAAAAAATATAAAAGAAAAAAATAAAAAGAGGGGGGAAAAATCTTCAGGCACTTGTATATCTTAATCTAAATGATTCCAATTGTGTGCTAATAGAAAAAGGGGGGGAAAGGGGGGAAAAGGGGGGAAAGATAAAGGGGAAGGAAAAAAACAGTCTATGTATTTCCCTTAATATATTAAAAAAAAGCAGAAAGAAAGGAGGAGGCAAAAATATAATCTAGTTCCTGGATTAAAGGGCTAAAATCCAAACATAAAAATCCAACTAGAGGGGAAGTGAAAAAAAATAGCAAATAATTCTTCTGACAAAAAGTGAGTCACTGCTAGTAAATATCCAAGGCAAATCAAACTTTCCAGTTCCAGTATTTTCAAGGTCACTTCAATCTTCTTTCTTTCAGCTTCAACTCCAGACTCTGGCTATCAATAGTTCCACAGAAGAGCACCTGTATAAACAATCTACCATGCTCATCCCACTATCTTTTTCAGCAAAAAGCTCAGAGTCCTTGAATGTAACTCCAATACACAAACAAGTAAAAAAAGAAAAGAAAACAAAATATGTAAGTCTCTAGATGGCAGTGCTACTTGTTTTCCTTCACTTTCACTTCCCCTCATAAATCCAAAGCCAGGAATAGATAAAAAAGTAAAATCTTTTCTTTTAAAAAAGAAAAAAATCTCAAATAAAATTAAAGTCTTAATCAAAACAGACTTTCAAGAAAGTTATTAAAGAAAATAAAAAAATAAAAAAGCCCAGTCCAGTTAAAAATTGAGAAGCTTTGCCAAATTCCAAGTTCTAATTAAAAGGGGGAAAAAACCTTCAGTTTAACTAGCTTAATCTCGCTGTTTAGCCACTTTTATCTTCACTTTTAATTTCACTTTCAATCTTTTAGGGTGTTCTTTCCAAAAAATAATAAATAGAAATCATCTCACCAAACTGACACTTTCTTATGATCTCTTCCGTTCCGGAGCTGTCCCAGCTTCAGCAGCTTAAATGGCTGCCTCTCCGCTGTCGGCAAAAAGGGCTTCTCCTGGATCTACCAGGGACTTTGTGGTGTCCCTGGGATCAGCAGGATGTGCCCTTATCAATCACTATCACTACAGGATGGTTTAGGTCTGGTGGGACTGACCTACAGCAGAGATATCGACGGCGATCTTGGAACATCAAGATCGCATATCATACTGCCGTGATGCCAGCTCCGCCCTCCCATTCTAGAGCATTGTTGATGTGAGTTGCAAAACTTCTGCTTCCATTAATAAATTCTTTTGATTTCATAGGACATTTCCTAACAGAGGCGATGACTCGAAGACAACAAATTCAACACTTGAGACATCTGCAATTTTTTTTGCTGCCATTTGACAGTAACTGTAGTCTTCCTTTGTTAAATGTGGAAATAGCTTTCTAGCATAGAATATTGCTGCAGACAGAAATAACAATAACAAAGCTGGATTTATGAAGATTTATTAGTACTGATTTTTGTTATTAAAAAGCCCAAGAGCAATGGAGCAAAAAGTTATTAGCATTGCCATAGTATGCCTATGTCACTAGGCATACTAGTATGCCTATGTCTCTGTTACATGAACTGCAAGTTACAAGTTGGCTTCTGTATGCTGGTTGTCACATATAGAACCCTTCCTGCCTGGTATATAAAGGACCATCTTTCTCCTATCATGCCAGTTCATATTATAATATCTAGCAGAGCCAGCATGCTTCAGATGCAATCAAGCAATGCTATCTGATAGGAACTAGAAAAAAATTGCTTTCTGGAATCACATTCCTCCTGCTCTCTTTTAGACAAATCTTCTGGAGGCACTGAACTAAGGAATTGTTTGAGGTTTTTCTGTGATGGTTTTGTTGACATTTATTTATTTTCTGGATTTATATATGGTTTTTATTTTATACAATCAAGGCAGCACACATAACATTGCCTTTCCCAACACAGTCCTTCAAGTATATTAGGCAGCGGATGACTTGCCCAAAGTCACCCAGGTCACTTCCATACCTAAGAGTAGACCAAAACTTCTGGTTTCTAGTCCAGCATCTTAACCACTACATCAATTGTTTGACATTATTATTTTAATATCTACACTGCCCAATATTCTGAATTATTAATAAATGAACAAAAAGTTGTGGAATCTGCTGGTTTGTATAAAGTGTGGCATAGTATCTATTTCATTACCAGTGGAAAAACATAAGAAAATCATGGGAACTGAAAGTAATGACAGTTCTGAGAACATTAGTCTAACCAATGAGAAGCACATTGTTGTTTTGTTTAGTTGTTATGTCTGACTGTTTAGGACTCCATGGACCATAGCATGCCAGGCTCCTTTGACTTCCACTGATTTTCTTTAAGATGGACTGATGTGATCTTGTAGTGACTTGAATCCCACCAGGCTCAAGGTTGACTCAGCCTTCCATCCTCTCGAGGTAGGTAAATTGAGGACCCAAGATTGTTGGGGGCAATAAGCTGACTTTGTAAAAATGCCGCTTAGTAATAAGCAGGCATATACAATGGAATGAAGGCTATTGCTGAGCACATTGGGTTGTATCCCAAAAATTGTAAGCCGCCCTGAGTCTCCAGAGAAGGGCGACATATAAATGTAATTAAAAAAAAAATCTTCTCTAACACCACAATTCAAAAGCATCAATTTTTCGGTGTTCAGCCTTTCTTCTAGTCTAACTCTCACAGCCATACATTACCACTGGGAAAACCATAGCTTTGACTATATGGACCTTTGTTAGCAAGGTGATGTCTCAGTTTTTTTAGTATGCTGTTTAGGTCTCCCATAGCTTTTCTACCAAAGAGCAAGCATCTTTTAATTTCATTGTTGCAGTTACTCTCTGCAGTAACCTTAGAGTCCAAGAAAATAAAATCTGTCACTTTTTCCATTTCTTCCTTTTCTATTTGCCAGGAAATGATAGGACCAGGTGCCATAATCTTAGGTTTTTTTAATGTTGAATTTTTAAATTTTTGATTTCAAAAAGTTACATTTTTTAAAAAAGTTTTTTTTTATGTTGAGTTGACAGGCATATTAGGTAATGTCAAAGAAGGAATGTAAAACTGTCAAAGAATGGGAATCCTACATCTTGGACTACATATTTTGCATCTACTAAGCAAATGTTGAGAAAGCCCAGTGAGGCAATCTATGTACTGACATGTATCCCCAATATTAAGTACAAGTACTTTTGTTACGAAGAAACTGTAATTATGGAATCTGGAATATCCATTTCCAGTGTTTCTGTCTATCATTAAAGTTACTGATTTGATTTTTTCCCCATACCATAGTGCTTAGCAGCTATATGATGTGCTGAAACTCTTTTTTTTCAACCATGGTTCTTGGTTTAGAGGAAAATTTTATCTACAGCAGACTTAGGGCACATGTCCCAACCATATTGGCTCACATAGTAAATTAAATGTACCAGACTTCTATTTATTTATTTATTTATTTATTTATTTATTTGGTTTTATATGCTGCCCTATCTCCCGAAGGACTCAGGGCGGCTCACATAAAAACACCCAATACAAAATTAAAAGAATTAAAAACAGATTAAACTAATTAGACCAAATAAATATTTAAAACCCAACCCACCAAACATTTAAAACAAAAGCCACCCCTCTTCAGTCCAGTCTGGTTTGTTCGAATAACCAAGTCTTTAGGCCGCGACGAAAGGAGCGGAGGTCAGGGGCCAATCGTAGCTCCAGGGGAAGCTGGTTCCACAAAGTGGGTGCCCCCACAGAGAAGGCCCTCCCCCTAGGGACCACCAGCCAACATTGTTTGGCTGACAGTACCCCAAGGAGGCCCAGTCTGTGAGCACGCACCGGGCGCACCAGGCAATTGGTGTTCGATGCATATAAAAAATGCATTTGAGATCTATAAAGGAAAAATAACAACCTCGGTTATTGCAGCCTGACACTGTTTTTGCAAGTATGTTCACAGAAAAAAAAGTAAATGCAAGCTAAGATAATTGACAGGGTCCCAGAAGGAAGCTTAGAAAATGTGACAGAGAACATTATCAATTCTGTAGTTTCCCATCTGATGTCTCCTAATCTGACATTTTTTTGAGCACTAGAAACAGTAGGGCAAGCATTTTATGAATAAGGATTCCTATTTATGGCAACATTTTGTTATTTTCTTATTACAACTTTATTTTAAATTTTAAATGTATTGGTTTAAAAATGCTGCCTGTCATTCATCTGTTAAAAGCTTACCAATAAAATACCTTTTGAAGGTATTTTGGTCTAAATGGAAAGAAATCATCATAACTCTGGTTGCAGATACATGAATAATTTCATCAGTTATTCATCAGTAAAATCCTAAATCATGGTAAATATAAATATAATATAAATATCTGATATTATTGTAATCAGTATTCTGTAAATTTTAATAACTCTTCCAAACCATTTTAATATAGCTTTTCACACAATAGTTTAGTTGAGAAATAGCAGAGAATAGTTTCCTCCTTGAAAACTGGTGTTGGGTTAGTTGCTCTTTACTTCTGTTTCCCTCTGTGACTTACAGAAGAGAAACATTTTAATAGTTCTTAGTGATGTCCCCATTTCCTCATATTATTTGAGAATAATTCAAGAACCAAACTAGCAGATGCTCAACATGTTCAGGCCCTGCTGTCTAGTTTAACCATAGTTTAATTAAATAACAGTCCTTGCTAGCAATTTGTAAAATCACCCAGGCATTGCTGTGATTATACAAAGTTGTCTGTATTCATGGTTTATTGCCTCAGTAATGGATGCTATAAATTGTTAGCTTGGATAGGCTAAATAAAAGCGTCAGAACTCTTGAACATAAGCATGACAGATGAAAAATGAAGTGAGAAAGTGCGTTAGTTTGAACTTGTTACAGTTCATAAAAGGAAATTGTGGTTTTCACTTAACTTGAGGCACTCATAGCATTTAAAAAAGAACACACTTAAATTAAATAGTAGCTTCATATTATCTCAACATTATGCCATGTTGCTCCTCCTTGTTTTTTTCTTTATCTTCTTCTTCAGCTAGCCTAACATCTCCATCTACTAACTGTTACTCTTTTTCACAATTTTCTACTGTAAGAAAGAGGGTGATATGGATGAGCTGTGTACATATGCAACAGAATCATTTTTGTGAGCCTGTTTAGTTGGGCTATTAATTAATTGTAATTAATCATTATCATTAATCATAATTTACTTAATCAAATTAATGTCACTATTGTAGCCCTGCTCTTCTTAGCAGTGCAGGCACCATTGTGACAGTATATGGGAATAACCTTGGGATACAAGAAGAAGAGCCACAGACTAGACAATTGTGATGCAAAAGATATCTCAGCCCACAAGAGAACGGAAGTATTTCAAATGAGATCCTACCTGTTTTTCTGGATAATGATAGTAGAGATGAAAATACTTTCAGTCTTTCAAGAGTCTGTTAATATAATTTTACAATGAAAATACTGTAATATTGGTATAAATACTTTATACTTTTATGTAGACTACGTTGAAGGGCTCACAATCACAGACATCTCTATCTATGATTATTGGAGAAAAGAAAACTTCAGTATTGATTTCAACTGGAAATATCTGAGTATGAAATCTCAATCTTCTCTCCCCAAACTAGATGGCATGCAGCTGCCAATCTTTCTAAATGAGTGGTAATATAGTGCATATAGTCCTCAACTTATGACTTCAATTGGGATCAGAAGCTTGGTTGTTGAGCAAGGCAGTTGCTAGGTGAGATATTACATGACTGCTTATTCCAACAACCACAATCTTGGCATTCCCAGTTGTGGTTGTTAAGCACTCTTGCAGATTATTAAACAGATGGAGTCCCAGGTAAGGAGCACAGGGGGCATTGGGATGGATGTCTGAGGGAAACTCTATAAGACCAGGCAGAGAACACTTATGGCTTTCTCTCCACTCAGGAGATAAAATCTTTCCCGCTGAAATTCAAACAGGATTATCAGTTCCTGATCACAGAGATAGCAATAGGAATACGACTTAGACTTATATACCACTTCACAGTGCTTTACAGTCCTCTCTAAGTGTTTTACAGAATCAGCATATTGCCCCCACCAATCTGGGTCCTCATTTTACTGACCTGGGAAGAATGGAAGACTGAATCAATCTTGAGCTAGTGAGACTTGAACTGCCAGACTGCTGGCAGCTGGCAGTCAGCAGAAGTAGCCTTTAATATTTGTGTGTGGCTTGTATTGGGTCTCCCTGAGCCTCCCCTACTCTCTGATTGCTTTGATAAGCTTCATAAGACTGATCACCAGAAAACAAACATAACTGCATTTGCCAAGACATTTAGATTAAGAAGTTGGCGATTCAAGGTAATAGCACCAAATGGTTACTGTGTTTAAAATATCTATGCATATTTACTAAGGTTCAGTGTTGTTAGTACAGAGAATTGCTATACAACCGTGCTGCCATCAAATTGTTCACACCCTTACTATTTTTTTTAAATTCATATTTATATGCCGCCCTTCTCCAGAGACTCAGGTGGCTTACAATTTTTGGAGCGCAACCCAATGCGCTCAGCAATAGCCTTCATTCCATTGTATATGCCTGCTTATTACTAAGTGGCATTTTTACAA
Organism: Naja naja; assembly: GCA_009733165.1. Classification (NCBI taxonomy): domain Eukaryota; kingdom Metazoa; phylum Chordata; class Lepidosauria; order Squamata; family Elapidae; genus Naja; species Naja naja. The sequence goes on from CM019152.1 coordinate 30,898,373, forward strand.
AGTCAGCTTATTGCCCCCAACAATCTTGGGTCCTCAGTTTACCTACCCCGAGAGGATGGAAGGCTGAGTCAACCTTGAGCCTGGTGGGATTCGAGCCTGCAGTAATTGCAGGCAGCTGGAATTAAGTGCTAGGCATTTAACAGCCTGCACCACCAAGGCTTGTGGACTCAGGCCCACAGTCCAACTATACTTCATTGGAATCAGTTCAACTTTGCAAAAACTATGTTCCAGTCCCTAGATACATGCTGAATACATCTTTGTATATGGAGTCTAGACTGCCTAGAGAGTCTAAAATTTAGCTGGTGAGTTTAGCTTCTAGTTAAACCTAAACATTTTCCCCCAGTGGACTTGGTTCCTTTAATAATTCTTGATAAATATTGTTCTGGAAGAAAGCTCAATGTACCAAAAACTATCATAAGGATTTTTATTACGATTTCTTATTATCAGTGCAATACAAACAAATTGGAGAAACTTAAGAATAATGAGTTACAGATAAAACCGTCAAAGTAATCTGAGTTTTAGTTTCTAATAATCTAAAATATCATAGTTGGAATTATAGCAATAGAACCTGTTAACAATCTCATCATTTTAAAATTGCCAAAATATTGTATAGCCTTTTCTTGAACCCATTTTAATTTTCTATTTCCTTACTGGAGGGCTAATTCCACATAAGGAAGAACTGCATCTGTGAGGGTCAGGTGCAACTTTACTGTGAATATTATAGGGAGAAGTGGACTAAATTTACTTCACTGTTTTTATCAAAACATCCAAGTCATCCAAATGACTGCTGTTTCCTTATTCTTAGATCAAGATGTAGCTACATTATATCCAGCCCAATATGAACAGCAGGGTCTTTGTAATAGTTTCTAAAAATAATGAATTTGCCTGCGTGTGATTATGAAATAATTAATATCCTACTGTTTTAGTACTGTTCTTATTTTCCCCCATCTTTTATTTAAAGTTGCTGACTTGTTTTATCATGTTTTAAAGTCTTTAATTTTCATCCTTTCTTTTATTTAAATGCAGTAGTAGCAGTGAATATGGCATCTCAGTTTCTATTGCTTCTCTCTTTTCTCACAGGAAAGTGGATTTCTAGAGATTCAGTGATGAAATATAGAAGCTAAAGCCCAACCTTTTTAAAGGACACCAGCTTAATAGGACTGATGTATGGAATAACTGAGCCTCATCTGTACCTCAACAACTTTGTTAGATACCATACTTTTATATTGTTACCAGGAATCAGAGAGGATTAATCATGCCATCTGATTAGTGTCTGTTCTTGGAAAACCAAAGCTATAGCTTTACTTAAAACAAATATTCAGACAAGAAATATATGATATTAAAAATGAAATATTAAAGAATATTTCTTGGATTGAAAAACAGAATCAATCTATCATCTATCTATCTATCTATCTATCTATCTATCTATCTATCTATCATCACCTAACATCTATCTCTTACATTAATATTGGTCTGTTGTAGATGAGCAAAATGGAAGAGCCACAGGGTTACCTAGATGTTATGTAAAATGTTAATGTGACTTTAAGGGAAAAGATTGCTTTATAACTCATGAGAAAATAAGATAACTGGAAAAGGAGACATGGGCATCCTATATGGAATAAAAACAATGCAGATACATTCCTTGAAAAGGAACATGGGTTTGAAATATGAGTTGCACCAAGGCTTTATCTGTTATTCTAACAAGTTGATTCTGTACTTTCCTGTGAAAGGAGAGCCATAAGGAAGAGTATACATTCTTGAGAATACTGCTTCTTCTAAGGGTGTGAACTCTGATATAAATTAATCATTAACAGGGAAAACTGACAGAGTAAAGAATTCTTTTTCATAAAGGTGCTGTATGTATGTATGTATGTATGTATGTATGTATGTATGTATGTAATTATATTTGTATAAAGAAGCATATAATTACCTATTTAACCCAATCTGGCTTTATATGCTAACTCTCCACAATCTCAAAGTATTAATTTTTCTGAGACAGTTCCTAATACTCTGTAGAAATGTATAGCACCTTGAGTCTTTATCTAGTACACAGAAGAAAGCATGTTGATCAATCAAATGCCACCAAATTTTCATTTTACCATTGTCAAGAATACAATACAATAAAGCCTTGAACAAAGTTTAAAGCTTTGCTTTAGTTCGTAAAAAATGTGAAATTAATAACTACCCTGGCAATATTCAATCTTTCCTGTTTGTACATTTCCCAATCTAGCCATGCTCTTATCTTTCAGGAAATCATTATCCAGCATTCAATCTAACAGTTAATCGAGCTCTGCTCAGTTTATTACTTGTTATTATATGAAGAAAAAGTAGACATACAGCATAACAGTAATATATGTTTATCTGTGTGAGAGCCCTTTTGTGTGTATATGTCAGTGTCTGAAAGTCTTGGTTGGTACATTCTGCATTTATGCCAATGTGCTTTTTAAAAATACGAATTATATTTTATTCTAAGTTTTTATTAATAAAACTATTAATACTTCATGCATAGATTTTGCCTGTTTGTTTATTCTGAGGAACAAATTATGTTTTTGATTGATCACAAACTTAAAGGATGCTAATGGCTACTTCAGTCCCACCGACTCTTTTTTTTTAACTGAACAACTTAATCCTCGCCCCAGTGGTGGGATTCAATATTTTTTTACTATCGGTTCTGTGGGCATGGCTTAGTGGGCATAGTATGGCTTCGTGAGCATGGCTTGGTGGGCATGGCAGGGGAAGGATATTGTAAAATCCCATTCCCTCCCCACCCCACTAACCTGATTTCTAGCTCCGTTCTCCTGTGCAGGGCAACAAAAGAAGACCCAGCCAATCAGCTGGGACTCAGGAGGCAGAGATAGATAGGGGTGGAGCCAGTCAGAGGTGGTATTTGCCGGTTCTCTGAACTACTCAAAATTCCCGCTACCGGTTCTCCAGAACTGGTCAGAACCTGCTGAATATCACCTCTGCCTCACCCCCTGCCTAAGCTTCTTTTCTGACATGGAGAAGGTATTTGAAAGAAAAGAAAAGCTTGTTAGGTCACCAAATCAACCACTCCGGTTTTAGCTAGAGAGAGTGCATGGCTACAAAAAGTATGAAGAATTATGTAGGTTTTTACTCCAGAGGCATAAAGTAGTAGAACATGGAATACAGTGTTAAGGTGGAATACAAAATGTTCTAGCCTCCCCACTTCAAATCTGAGTATCTTTTAATTTTGTAAAATATAGTTTAATTACTTTTAATTAAAATTGCAGTAAGCAAAACAACATGTGAATTCAGCAACAATAGCCCAGCTATAGAGAAAAATCTAACTAAACCAGTATCTGAATATGATTTCAGAAACAGTAGTCTGATTATAGAGAAAAACTGATCCTACCAGTTCTACACACTGGCTTTTTTAATCACAGGATATCCAAAGATTGGCACAGATTGATTGAGCCATATTTAACATTGCACAATTGTTCCTTTTTCTGAAAAGACATATGACAAATTGGAGGTGTATATTTATCAGGAACTGTAAGGGGAAGAAGGACCTGCCAACAACTGTTCTTCAGTCAACTCCATATGGCTTCCCTAGATACGTTTTGTTAACCAAGCAGTTTCAATTGATTATCTGAGAAATGTAATATCAGATTTATGGCTTGTTTATTTGTAGAATCTTTCTCCAAGAGTCTTTCTCTTCATCAGCATTTTTTGATGATCTCACAAAGTTGTTGGTCACTTGAGCAATCTAGGAGGCAGAATAAGAAGAAAAGGAGATTTGTATTAAAAGTTTCCTGGCTGCTGAGAATAAAATGGATCTGAATATTGCTTCATTAAAGCAGACAGAAAAACAATTTTAATTCTATTGGAGTAATTAAAAATATGAAATGAAAAAAAAGGGTTATTTGAGGCACAATATCACCCATAGGGAAGGCTAGAAGGAGAAGTGATATCTTCTTTAAAATTTAGTTTTTAATTGTGGAACCAATTCATAGTTGAAATGATGGATATATGAAGTTCTTAAAAAAGAAAAAAGAGATAACTTCACAAATAGTAACCTGTAGATTATATGTCAAGACACAAATTGGATGTTAGTGACTGTGTTCACCATAGAGATGGTATTGTTGGAACCATGTGCATCAACCAATGTACTGCTGGGGTTAATCTTGAACCAATGAAAGTCCATCAGCCAAATATGAAAATACTACTTTGCAAGTAGAATAGGAACTAGAAGTTCCATTGGCAGTGGCTGGGGTTGGGGCAAAAACAGGTGACCTCTGTTCCTGCTCTTAAAAAACCTGGCTGCTGGTCTGCATTGGCAATGGATAATTTGGCAGTGCAGATAAGCCCTTAGATCAGTGTTTTTCAAACTTGACAATTTTAATATTGTGTGGACTTCAACTCCCAGAATTCCCTAGCCAGCCAGGCTGCCTTAGATGAAAAGACATAAGTGGAATGGAATAAATTTGATTTTAACAGTTGTAATTTACACTCTTAAAAATGAAATCATTCTACAGTTTCCATATTCCTTCTTCCAGAGATATTATACTTACTAAGCTTCAGTTTTCATATATGGGCAATCTCACTTCATCTAAGAATTTGATTTGGTTCACATTTGGATTAAGATCAGCCTCTGCTGACCCCACCTTTTCCTGGCTTTTAATCCTATTGCTTAATGGGGAACCTGAAAGCTTTCAACTATTAGAAAACTCAAGTTGACTAATAAGACAACCATAGTGGATTTTGAATAGATTGTTTTGCTTCATGGCCAAAAAGATAGTTCTTTAAAGATATTGGAAAGCTGTTTTGTTACTTGCTACATCAAATTAAACACAGATCATCTTCTTAGATAGTTTCTCACTCCTAAAGAAAAAAAAACCTGCAGTGATACACTTCCTAAAATGATAGAACAAGGCAAGGCTATTTTTTTGAAAAAAGATTCCAAACATCATTGGAAAGCTTTCAGAATGGAATATCACAAGACCTTGTGTGTGTGTGTGTTGACCACTCTGGGGGAATGCTTCTCTGTAGTAGAAACTGTTAAGTTTGCATGAAGAGTCAGCTGCGGAGTGCTTCAGTGAAGAGTTTATTAGTGACTACAGCTCATAACAGACCCGCTTTGGCTGGTCTGCGGCTGCTACTTATAGCCAGCAGCCGCAGTTGCCAGCCAATCAGAGTGCAGGGTTTTCCCGCACTTTTTAAGCCAATCATATTTGACATTTTACAAGAACAATTCAAACTAAACCAATGACATTCAAACCTACATACATAACAGAAACATCATGTTTTCCTTAATATACAGACAGCGAGTGTGAAAAAAGAAAGATAAAAAAAATCTTTCTTTCTGCAGTGCAATTTGCTATGCTGAGCAACATCATCTAAGAAAGAGTTGCTTGCTCTTGGTTTAATACACATATCTGTGGCCAAGCAGGATGTGGGTGTTAAATGCCCAGCACATCTAAGCCTGGGGAAAAGGCAAGTGTACCATAGCGCAGTGTGGTTAGAATGTGTTGAAGTTCATTTTATAACACATTTTAGGTTAGACATACAGTACTGGGAAACACAGAACAATTTATAAAATTTGGGTTGCTTTGTCAAAGTTCCCTGCTCTCACAGGTCCTGGGCCTGCTTTATGTAAATGTTTTTGTGACCTCATGTGTGATCTTAACCAGTCTTTCTCTCTACTAACACATAAAAAAAGCAGAAAACCTCTGCCACTTCCCTTGATAACACACCAGGAGATGAATGAAATAAGTATGGTAAGGGAAAGGATAATGGCTGCACTAAAGGTGTGTAGTTCTTGAGTCTTTGACAAGAGAAATAAAGAAGGCTACATTGCTATAGTGTGGAAACAGAGGAAATGCAGTCCAAGACCTTAACTGAAAATTAAATTAAGTTGTTTCTTAAGTAGAGAAGATTATATAGTGAACTGAAAAGTGCCCAAAGAATTAATCTCTTGCAAAAAGTATTTCTGATCATGTTTTTTTCATTTCTTTTTTCCTATGGCCCTCTCATTTACTTTTTTCTCCCATTACTGACTTGCAAAGGTGAAGATAGCACTTATCTTGAACAAAATTTACACGTTACACCAAACATAAGCAAAATATTTCACTTCTTAAACCATTGGCCCCCAAGAACAGTATTAATGGGCACAGGTGATAAGGGAGAAAAGTAGTATCACCTCTATGAGATTTACCACTTCCTACTTCCCTGAATCCAGGTTTCCAGAGTGACAAAAATATTTCACACCACTGAATTCTGCTCCACGCTTTTTCCTATAAGTGTTTCATAAAGAGGGAAAGAGGGGAATTGGGTCCATCATTATAGGTTCTTCATTGTCAACCAACAGAGTCTATCTAACAAGTCTGGAAAGCAACACTTTGGGAAGGGTTAGATGATTGTTGTTGCGGAGTTTATACTGAAACGTGATACTGTTATTAGGGCTAAGAAAACCTGAGTGGTTTCAAGTCAGTCAAATCTTTTCTTAGAGTTTTATTGTTATTGTCAGAATAATATTCTATTATTTCCTATTATTTAAGGAACTTGTTAATTCAGCCATGTAAACGAGGGCCTTATTGAATTGCAATTCAGTCAGTGAGCCTGAGGTACTGCAGCATCTTTTGGAAAGTTAAATCGATGAAAACCGTTTTTGATGGGTCCCAAGGCAAAAGAGAGGCAGGACAGCAAGCTAGTGATCATCATCTTTTATTAAAGTATTAGAAAAGAACTGCCGCTTACATGCGGCTGGCGCTGGCTTTTATTGCCAGCACTGTCCAAAGCTTCAGCCACTGACGGGACTTTATTTTCCTGCCGGTGGCTGAGCCAATGAGTGGAGTCTCTCAGTCGACTCCACTCCTTGACCATATATAGTCATATAGAACACCCCTCCCCTCCTAGCTATTGTCCATCCAATCGGAGACCGACTACTGAATGTAGTTGTGTAAGTAGGCGGGGCTCTGATGGGTGCGACTGGACCTGCGCACTTCAGTTGATCCTGGGGTGGTGGCCAGAGCAGATGGGTCTGCTGCCGCTCTGGTCCCCACTTGTGGAATCATCTGGAACCTTTCCTCTGGCGTGGCAGGGACCGTCGAGCTGGACACCTCAGAAGGACACTGCTGGACTTCCCTGCCATATGCTGGTGTTAACCTATAAAGCCCTGCATGGCTTGGGTCTGGGTACTTGCAGGAGTGCTTCCGACCAGCATCAAAGTCCAATCACCCGGTATGTTCCCATAGGCAGACCCTCCTGGGGCTGCCATCGGCCAGGCAATGTCAGTTGGTAGTCCCCCAGGGGAGGGCCTTCTCTGTGGGGGTGCCCACCCTTTGGAACCAACTACCCCTGGAGCTACATCTGGCCCCTGACCTGCGCTCCTTCCTCTGTGATCTAAAGACCTGGTTGTTTTCACAGGCTGGCCTGGATTGAGCGGGGTTGGGGTTTTTAATTTTGGGGATATTTTTAATATTTTAGAATTATTTGGATTGGATTTTGGAATAAGTTTTATACTGTGTATGTTTCTGTGTAAGCCTTGAGTCCCCGAGATGGGGGCATAAATCAAATATAAATAAATAAATAAAATAGATATGGTGAGTATCTTTGGTGAATTTGTTCTGGGATTTGGGCTTGTGTTGTCGTTTGTTCCATGTGTGCGTGTTGGGCCTCTGGCTGGATGTCCGTGCTTAGGACCCGGACCCGGAGCTGGTCAATGTGCCGTTCCCATATTTTTCCCTCTATGGTCTCCACTCAGTAGGACCGGGGCCCTGTGCTCTCGAGTACCCTCGCAGGCACCCAGGTCGGGCCTCCGGTGTAATTGTGTGCATAGATTGGGTCCCTGTGGAGAATTGCCTGCATTTCCCAGTAGAATCTGGGGGTGTCTCCGGGCTGTAGTTTGGGTGTACCCGGTCCAGTATTGTCCTTAGTCTCCGGCCCATTAGTAGCTTGGCGGGGCTACGGTGCATTGTCGTATGTGGGGTGACATGTTGTGTTAATAGTAGCCAGTCAATTTTCTCTTGCCAGTCCCCCTTGCCCATCCATTGTAAGGTCCCCTTTGTGGCTTTCACCATAATCTCTGCCTGCCCATTCATCGCCAGATGGGCAGGGGCTGCCAGAACATGGCGTATGCCTAGCCCTGCTAGGAATGCCTCAAACAATTTTGCTGTAAACTGCGGGCCATTGTCAGAGACCAAAATGTCCGGTAAACTCTGGGTGGCGAACAGGCGCCTAAGCACTCTTATTGTTGCTCTGCTGTGGTTGACTGCATTAACGTGACTTCCAGACATTTGGAGTACGCGTCAACCACTATCAAGAATGTCTGTCCTTGGTAGGGTCCGGCAAAATCAACATGTAGTCTAGCCCAGGGGGTTGTTGGGGTCTCCCATTTCCTGGACTTGGCAGCTGGAGGTGCAGGCCTGGACTCCTGGCATGGTGTGCATGTGGTGACCCAGGATTCTATTTCCGAGTCTATTCCTGGCCACCATACATAGCTCCTTGCCAGTGCCTTCATCCGGACCATGCCCGGGTGACCCTTGTGCAGGGAGTCCAGTACCTTCTCCCTTAGTGGGGGTGGGATGATTACTTGGTCCCACCACAGTAGGCACCCATTCAGAACTGACAGCTCCATTTGTCTGTTCTGGTATGGTTTATATTCTTCCCCTTGTGCCACCTGTGGCCATCCCTTCCACATCCAGTTCAAAATCATAGTTTTATCGCAGGCTGTAAGTCTCGTGATTTCTGACGATGTCATCAGTCCTGGCCGTATGCTCCCCGTCAAAAGAACTGTCATGGATGGTGCTGGGTCTTCGGCTGTCTCGGGGAAGGGGCAGCGGCTGACTTGCCAGGTCTGTATATCAATGTATAGCTGTAGGCTGCCAGGAAGACAGTCCATCTCAGCATTCGGGGGAATAAGATGTTTGGCGTTGCTCTGTCGCCAGCAAGTAGACCCAGCAGTGGTTTTTGGTCCATGATGAGGTCGAACGGTCTCCCATAGATGTATTCATGGAACCGTTTGACCCCTGCGACTGCTGTGAGCGCCTACTTATCGATTTGACTGTAATTCCTTTGAGTTTTGGATGTTTTCAAAAAATAGGCAATAGGTGCTTCAGTCCCATTGGGCAGCCTGTGGCTGAGAACTACTCCAATGCCATATGGGGAGGCGTCTCAGGTCAATGTTATCGGTAGCGTCTCGTTGTATTGAATGAGCACGCTGTCCGATGTTAAAATGTTTTTTATTTGTTTGAACGCCTCCGCTTCGTGCCGTCCCCATGTCCAACTTGCCATCTTGTCCAGTAGTCTATGGAGCAGTTCAGCAATGGTCGCTTTCTGCAGCAGAAAGATATTATAAAAATTTAGGAGAGCCAGGAACACTTGAAGCTCCGCTTTATTTTGTGGTGTGGGGGCTTCCCGGATGGCTTTTAACTTCCATTGGTTGGTCTGATGCCCGTGGCATCTATCAGGAACCCCAGGAACTCAACTTGTGGAACAGCTATTTGGCACTTGTTCCTCTTGAGTTTCAGGCCCACTTCCTTAAACCTCCTGAGGACTGCCCTTAACTGCTCCATTAGTTGTGTTCGGTTGGTGGGTGAGATGATAACGTTGTCAAAATAGGGGATGACCCCAGGGATGTTATGTAGCAACCATTCCATGATGCTTTGGAACAGTCCTGGGGCTATGCTAATCCCGAATTGAAGTCTTTTACATTTAAATGCTCCCCTGTGGGTAACTATAGTTTGCGCCTCCACCATGGCTTCATCAACAGGAAGCTGCTGATAGGCCTGTGCCAAGTCCAGTTTAGCAATATTGTTCCCCGTCCCAAAGAATGCAATAGATGTTGCACCACTGGTACGGGGTAGGCACTTTGCTCCAATGCCTTATTCAGGGTCATTTTATACTACGCACAAATTCTGATTGACCCATCTGGTTTCATGGGGATCACAATGGGGGTTTCCCATTTTGCGTGATCTACCAGTTCCAGGACCCCTTGGTCCATTAGTTTATCGAGCTGTTCCTCGACCTTGGGTCGCAAGGCGAACGGAATTCAGTGTGGCTTTAGGTGGAATGAGGCAATGGTGGGGTCTAGGCTGAAAGAGATCAGGGTCCCCGTATACTTGCCCAGTTTGTCATAGAAAACCACACTGAATTCTCACTCCAGTTCCGCGATGTCTCCTCTCTGGTCATTGGGGGGGGTGTCTCAGTTGCATGAACGCCAGTGATGCCAATTTGTAGTGGTGAAAACCATTCTCAGCCAAGCAGACTGGGTAGGCTCCGGTCTACTATGGTGAGTGGCAGTTTTCTGCTGAATGCTCCGTAATCAACGCGGACTGTTTTTTTGCCAAGCACCAGTATGCGTCGACCCTGGTAGTCTCTGTGTATGATGGCTTGTTGCTCCAGTTGGTTCCGCCTTAGGTTGGGTATGAGCTCTTTCAGGGTCTTCCAGGATACCATAGAAATGTAAGACCCTGAGTCGACTTTCATCTGGCACAGCTTATGCCCTACCTGGACTGTGGCCATCACCTTGTTGGTTTCGTAGGCGTCTGTGTGTTTCACTCCAGCTTGTGCATAGCCCACGTATGTAAAATGGGCTTCTTCTTCCCTTGCATCTTCCCGCCTTTTGAATTACCCACCAGAGGTTTTCCTCCCCCCCCCTTGGTGGCCATGTTGCCTTGTGGGAGATGCAGTTCGCCGGTTTGGTTTGCTTGTTGGTTGTGCAGCCCAGCAAACCTCTGCGATGTGCCCTCGTCTTTCACAACTTTGGCACACGATGTCCCTGAACTGGCACGCTGACTGATTATGGTTGCTGCTGCAGCTGTTGCATTCCTGGCTCCCCGGTTTGCCGCTTGACTTGCCAGTCCTCAGCTTGTACACATCGCCATCATTGCCATCGTCGCTGGCTTCAGATTCTGACTCAGCTAGCCACGATAGAGGTTCAGCCCAGGTGGCATGGGCCTTCCCGTTGCCCCAGATCCACACCGCTGAGTTGTCTGATGATTCGGTGGCCCGGGCTTCATCAAATGCTTCCTGAAAGGACACGTCCTCATGGGCCAGGAGTTTTTTCTGCAGTCTGGAGTCCTTTGTTCTGAGGATAATTTAATCTCTGATCATTCCTTTGGTGTTGGGGAACCTGCAGTTCTTTGCGATCCTCCTTAGGTCTGCAATGAATGCGTTGATTGACTGCCCTTCCTTCTGGCTCCGCGTGTAGAAATCATAGCGGCTGGCCAAATAGGATGGCAATGGACCGTAGTGACTTCGGAGGGCACCTTGGAGCTCGTCCCAGGGTACGGTCTGTAGATCATCGGCGACCAGTGCGTCGGCCACCTCATAAATCTCAACATTGCAGTAGGTCAAGAAGAGCGCTTTCTTCTGTGTGTCGGGGGCCACCTGTTGTCCATTGACCTCTAGGTGCAGGTTGAATCGCCCCATATACGAAGACCACTTCTCCTTGGCTGGATCATAAGGGATGGCTTGGTGGCGATTCGGATAGCTGGTATCGAAGCTCTGTGGATGTCCCGCTCTCTACTTGCGAGATCCCACCCTCATCATCAGTGTTTTAGATGGGTCCCAAGGCAAAAGAGAGGCAGGACAGCAAGCTAGTGATCAGCATCTTTTATAAAGTATTAGAAAAGAACTGCTGCTTACACGCGGCTGGTGCCGGCTTTTATTGCCAGCGCTGTCCAAAGCTTCAGCCATTGACGGGACTTTATTTTCCTGCTGGTGGCTGAACCAATGAGTGGAGTCTCTCAGTCGACTCTAGTCCTTGGCTATATATGGTCATATAGAACAAAAACTGACAAAAATTCTGGTCCTGATGGTTATCCTGTGAATATTAGACATATATTGCTTTTTTTAAAGCTCCTATATTATTGTAAGTTTATAAAGATAATTTTTTGAATTGTTTTTGCAACTTTCTTCAAATAGTGCTACACATTTATAGCTGTGATCTTAAAGGGTGGTAGATTTCTCTGCAACTATTACTTAATCTCTGTATTAAATACAAATGCTAACTTTTAGATATAACTCTGGCATATAACATAACCAGTGATAAAAACCTTGATACACCACCCTGGCAATTTGCCTTGGCAAGATTGAAACAATATTGGATTAGTGGTTGACAATATGTGTATACTTTGACATGAATTGGAATCAGCACTTGTAATTTTATTTGGCTGCAGAAATAGACTAAACTTAGCTGTAGCTGAAATTTACAGGTTTTACAGGTTTTGTTTAAATAGGAATCCTTTATTAATAGGATTAAAATATGGTGTTTTAAACCTTCATCTACAATTATTACAAAGAGAATCGTGTCTTCCTCTTGTAAGATATCTCATGGAATTTGTCAAGGATTCCTTTTATTTTATGTTTATTTAGCTTGATATCCAAAACAGACACACATCTTTTTCAGGAGAAATCAGATGAACAAACAAGGGGAAAAAGAAAAAAGTAACTCAGAAATATATTATCAGTAAATGGACATAGTAATTGCTGGATAAGATGAATAAGATTTTAAACTACCTATGAAGAACTCTGGATTTAATGGGCATGCACCAAATCAGATTGTTCTGTTAAGATGGATATACTGCACCATCCCAAAATTATAGTGTAATGTCTTTGTACTTTCAAACTTATTATCCATCAACAAAATGGAATCAATATGATTTTGTCTGCCCAAGGATCACTGATCCTGTAGTGGCATGGCTGAGCATGCTGACTAAAAATTTGGAGGTGTCAGCAATAGTTGGGATTGCCCTAAATGGATCTACATCACTTAGCTGCCATTTTCTGCCTTATGGAACAACTTGATGGTGACCAGAAAACATAAGATGGAAGCTTGAACTTAAAACTGAATTATTTGTTGCAAATGCAGTATGTTAATACGTTTTTCTACTGTTTCATTTTTACCTTGGTTTAATTTGTTTGTTTTCCCTTCTTTGCAATTTGTATTTTTTTAAAAAAAAATCTCTGAATATTAAATGATAAAAATCTGTTTAAAGAAATGCTAATATAGGAGCATCATTTACTGAATATTTAAAATGGTAATTCCTATATAAACCTTGCAGATGCATATCTATAAATAAATGATGTATCACAAAAATGCCCTTTCTTTGGACAAGGCTCACAAAGATGTGTCATACTCTCTAAACATGAAAGTCTCAGAGGATACTTTGCTTTCCCTTGTTTAAAGTGGGGGAATCTGCATCAATCAGAAGTTCCTTCTAAAAAATTGTAGCTTCTGCACATGCACCACCAAACTTCAGGTTATACCTCACTTTTCAGTGGTGCATTACACAGATATCCAACAAAGCCAAGAATCCCTTTGAGGGTCTGTAAAGTTCTAGTATTTCAAACTAAAGGAAATACAACCTTTTGCCTGTCCCCCAGAAGAACCACCCCTTGTGTGGTCTATATCCGGTCTACTGGTGCTATAATTAAATGACAGATCAGTGACTCATATTGATGATGTGTGGGTGAGATTTGGAAATTTTTCATCTTTAGTTCTGGATAGAGTTGCAATTCTCCAGACAGAACTGGTATACAACTTGGGGTTCTCTAGGACTTACGGCTCTTGCTTGAAGAGCAGGTGAGACCTGTGACCAGGATAGCTTTTGCACAACTCCTAGACTGGGAAACCCTGCCCAAAATTATCTGTGCTTTGGTCCCCTCCTGCTTGTACTATCACAGCAGGAACTGCCTAAGGTTGTTCTTGAAGTACCATCTGAAAGATAGAATTGGTTCAAAATGTGTCAGTACTGGAAGTCATGTGTGCACCACAGTATACCTATGTAAAGCTATGTCTTGGTAAACTGCAGTGGATTTCTATAGGCTCCAGGAAACAATTTAAGGGGCTAGTTATCATCTATAAAGGCCTTCATATCACGGGGCTATTTGTGGCACTGCCTACCTTCAGTTACATCTGCCTAGCCAACAAGATCCAACAGAGTATTTGTGTATTTCCCAAAGGACTGAGGGAATTTGCAGAGAGGTTGTGTCCAATATCCAGGTTTTTTCTTCTTCTCCCTTTCCCAGTCAAGTTGAATTCCCAGCAATACAGTTATGATGTATAAGGTGGCAGAAATGGTGCCTAAGGCAGTTCTTTAAAATGTTATCATGGTAGGGGCCAGGAAAAAAAATCAAGTTACTTCTGCCATTTCTATGGGATTTTAGGGTTGGTCATTTTCACTACATTATTTCTGAGAACAAACAGTGTGCCTCCCATCCTGTTTCATTGCAGGTGCCTTCAACTGCTCCACTGCATTGACCACTGAAAATAGATAAATATGTAGGAGTTGTCTCATAGTTCAGTGTAGTTTCCATGATGAGTGTAATTCCCACAGTATTTAGTACATGGGTCTGGTTTTAGAAGGGAGGAACCGTATTTATCATTTAAGAATCATCTTCCCTACAATTATTATTAAGTTGGCTCCTCATTATATAAAGGTCATAACTAAAAACAAGCTGCTGGTTTTGGTGTTTTTCTCCTCCCTTCTTCCTTTTTTTAAATTTTCATGCCATGCATTTTAGATTAGCTAACCCTGCAGAGAGTTAATTATTCCAACAAATAATACTTTTAATGGCATACTGTGTACCCATATTGTCCTTCTTTTAAGCAGTTCAAACACTAACCATGAAGTTATGCCATTCAATAAACAAAATAAGTTTGAAACATTATTTAGACTGAGGCTACCTACAAAGCCTTATGGAGAAGCATGTATCTCCAACTGTTCTTATTCTCCATTTCAACTGGTATAATATGTAGGTCTGTGGTGAAGAAATATAATTTATCAATAGTTCATCATATTATACTTTGGAAATATATATATTTTAATTAATTTTATTTTAATTTCACATTGGTAATGTTTTATTCATTGAAGTCCTGAGAAATAATGCCCATGTTTATGTCTCTCTCTAAACAAATAGCAAATTTAAATTACTATAGTCATGTCTTCTTATCTAGCAGTTTGATTTCCTGATTTGTACAGTGTTGTAAATCTACAGCTTAGTGAAAAAAACCAAAGTCACACTATTGGTTTCCACTGTGGACAGAAGAAAACTTTCTTTCAGACTTAGAATAAAACTAACAGTGACATTTTTTGCAGAGGTAACCACATTGTGGCAGGAAAAAGCTCACGATTGGGGGCTAGAACAGAAAAGGGGATTTTTCCCCCTCTTCTATCTTAAAATATGAAAAGGTGGGGTTTTAAAAAAGATTTTCCATCTCTCATCCTTACCATGACACCTGTTGTTCCGAATGTCCAGAGAGTACATAAGTGTGTTGAAATGAGCCTTGAAATATTCATCTTCCCATCGTCCTAAGAAAAAGATCAACCATGAGACTTTACTTGGCAATCATTCTTGCTATTTCTTTTCTGGAGAATTTCAAAGTCCATATTATCAGAGGTATGTTTGGAGCTTTTTTTTTCCTTTTCAATTCAAGAATAGCATCTGAATTGTTATTCCTAGCTGGTATACTATTTGTACTTACACGTTCTTCTACCATAGAAGTAAAATGAGCTTTAATGAGATCTGAATTTCTCTCTGGATTTCTAGTCTATTTTCTGTCAGTTTAAGAAGTTAAAAACTTTTATAGATATTTTCCTATATGTATAAAATAGTTGATTCCATTGTGCCTTTGAAGTTTTTTTCAATATCTATTAAGGTGGTGTGATCTCATGGAACTATTTTCCAAATAGTTGTGATAATTAGTTGTGTAACCCCTTTAAACTGTGCAATGTATAAAATATAGCTATTCATGAATATCATCATGCATTACACCCATGGTCTGCTAGAACATTGCAGTACCACTTTTCATATGTGTACACAACTCCTTAATGCACAGAGAGCTGTGTAGATTTGGTCACCCAAACAGATCCTTGATTTTTTTGGTTGCAAATGGATACCAAAAAAGGCACCTGAATAGGCAACCGATGGCTTTTCATTTGTTTTCCATCTTTATGTCTTCTTTCTATTCCTTCCATTAAATAAAGACATCTTGGAATCCAGCCCCCATGTTCATGAAATATCATGAGCAATTTTTCTCATTCATAAGGAAAGGAATCCCTTATGAATTAGAAGAATGTGTTTTTGATCCTTCCAAGTCTGTATATGAGTAGGATTTTGATATGGTTACAATGATATTTACAGATTGTGGATAAAGTGTTTCCATTTTTATTAGGTCTAAAATCTGACTTAAACATTTTTGAAGCATTCATTAGGCAAACTATAATGGATAATTTAAATTTAATGATTCCTATATTGGAAAAACTTGTATTTTAGTTTCACAATTGTGCTCTCACTAGTTCTGATGCAGTACCTTGGATATTATTTACTTTTGCCAATAGTATAGGATCTACTTACTATGTGGGTAAAGTCTCACTGTATTTATTCTTTAAATAAATTAAAGTATGTGTCCTGCATTGTTGGAGAACTCGAAAGAACATTAGCAAATTAATGTCAAATGACATCAATTCTCTACAATAATTGGTGGAAATTGCAGTTAATGAGCATTATGTTGTTTTTAGGAAAACAAATGTTTCTGTGCTGCTAAGATATGATTACTAAGAAAAGAGATAGCCTTCATAGCTGTAATAGTAGGTAGTTAATCCCTCTGGATATTATATATATATATATATATATATATATATATATATATATATTTTCGTAGATTTTCACGGGTAAAGGTATGTAGGTCTTGGTGTATTCGGGTCTTGTCCCGTGTAAGGTTGAGAATACCTTGGCAACGTTTCGACGAAATCTCATCCGTCATCTTCAGGCTGGTGTAGGCTGAGAGACACACAGCCAGCACCTCAGCCACACAGGGTCTCAGGAAAAAGCCATCCAATCTGCATACATCAACTCCACAAACCAATCAAGAAGTAACAACACAGCCAACTCTAGAGTTTAAAAGGGAAAAACAGCCACGATCACACACTTCTCCCAGGAGAACGAAGCTGAAGACACCAGCCTGAAGATGACGGATGAGATTTCGTTGAAACATTGCCAAGGTATTCTCAATCTTACACGGGACAAGACCCGAATACACCAAGACCTACATACCTTTACCCGTGAAAATCTACGAAAACAAATATATATATATATATATATATATATATATATATATATATACATGAAAACAAATATATATATATATATATATATATATATATATATATATATATATTTGTGTGTGTGTATACATACATCTGCTTTTCAGGTATAACCTTGATACCTGGAAGAGTAGTATGTGAGAAGGAAGGAAGGAAGGAAGGAAGGAAGGAAGGAAGGAAGGAAGGAAGGAAGGGATAATTACCTCCTTCAAAGAACCAATTGATTGAAACTATTGGATCTTGGAGAACATAACATTAAGTGATTGATCTATCTATCTATCTATCTATCAATCAATCTATCTACCTACCTACCTACCTACCTACCTACCTACCTACCTATGCTAGTGATTCCCCAGCTAGCTATGTAATTAATAGACTGGAGCATTGTAAAATTGAGAAATGTCGCATTTGTGTTGCAGATGTGCAACCTTGAGCAATGATGCCTTAATCCATGTCATTAATCACTGTGGTTTATTGCAAAGGAAATTAAACAATGGAAAGATCTTTAGAAATTACAACAACCAAACACTTTCAACAAATTTTCTGTGCATTTTTTTTAGGAACCTTAGGAAGTCAAGCTCAGGCACAAAGCTCCTGTGTAAGCCTGCGTACAAAAGAAATAGGAATTAGAAAACTTTCTGATTATGAAATACGTCACCATCCCCAAAAAGTTGTAATGTGAGTATCTAATTTTCAGTTGAAGGCCTGGAAAAGAATGTTTTGTTCCATCAGCAAAAATGTAAAAAGATAACAAAACACATATGAGTATGATTCTGTTGGTGTTAATAAACAGAAGAGCCATTTAGTCCCCAAAAAGGATTGTCTGGTGATTGGAGGGAGAAAAAGAAGCAAAAACACATATTATTGCATGTATATATGCACCATATATGTCCAAAGAATATTTGAATACAGCTTGGTAAGAGGAAGCCCTGTTAATCTAGGGTACCAAAAATCAGGAGCAGTTTGTAGCATATTTTCTGATTAAAAAGAATCAATTTGTGAATTGTAGCTCCTATTATCAGATGCCACTCTCTGCATTTGATGAAGTGAGCTTCAGCTTACAAAAGTTTATTTCTTTTAATAAAATGTGTGTCTAGTTGCTACTAGAGTTGTTCAGATTATTTTAGTACACCTTTATAAGGTATTTCTTATAGACCAGACCAGCCAAATACTTCCAACAACAGTACTTAAGTGCTGACAGTAAATATTAAAGGCTTTTTTATTTGTCTCTAGCATCCTGGTGTTCACAGATCCATTTTAAATTACAGTTGCTATTATCTCTAATCACAGGCTATGATCACTGAAGTTTGTGAGAGTTAGAGTCAGAATAGCTGGAGAAAGCTACAGTAGGTTAGCTGCTATGTTCCTCAGTATTTGCCAGCTGCATGCTGATAATATTTAATTCAACCAGTTAAATTCTCTGTCAGCTGCCAATGTTGTTCCCTATAATTCTGGTATGCCACCACATATATACTAAACAGTAAACTTATATCTTTGCTCATGCATTTTTTAATTTGTATCTGGTGCCACATCGACTTTAGGACTGACAAGTTTACCTAGGCATATTCTACATACCTCTTAGTATAATCCAAGTACTTTTCACAGCTTCCTACTTTTAGTGAAGCTAGAAATAGAAAAAGGTTCTAGTCAATGTAGGAGCCAAGAAAGCACACAGAAGTTGGTAGGCTCACTTCAGGATCATACAGGACAATAATTAAGCCATTATTCAAATCCCTGATAGTTATTACAAAATCAAGATTGCTGTTTTAGTCTCGTGTAGTAAAACAGCTGTGAAACTATGCACTGAATTGTAATGCTTATCACTCTAATTTTGGTTGTTTGAAAGTTTGTAACTGGTGTTAATTTGGAAATTTTGCAAGTAGTAATGTGGCAGATGTGAAAGGAGACAAGGAGACTAGGTTTCAGTGACAAAAAGATGGAATAATAATAACAGCAATTCTGACACTGTGTCAATTTTTTCTTTTGACTTAAATCAACAAATCTGATAAGATTAATAATATTTGAAGTATTGATTCTTTTAATTGATAGATTTTTAATAGATACTATTTTGTGGCATTTTAAACATGAATGAATTTATTATCACATAAAATTTTAAAGATTTTATTAAACCCTCCACAATAGAATAGTGGCATGAAGTACCCAGAACAAATGTAAATTGATTTTAAAATTGTTTGAGTGAATGTGAAATACTACCAAATGTAGTTGATTCATATCTGTTATTTAATATCCCACACTGAATAATGAATATATGATTAACAGCCAAAGCAAAAATCAGAACTTTTAATCTTATTAGCTTCCAATAATATTACCTTCCATCACAATCTAGTGCTGGTATAGAGCTTAGAATATTACTTCAACATTCTTTATATTTCAGCATTCAGCATTAATTGCAAAACTATTTAATTTATGGAAACCTGCTTTTGACTTGATTTTTATTTTCTTGTAGCTTAATTACCAAAAATGGAGTGAAGGTCTGTGTCCCACATGATGCTGCCTGGGTGAAAAAAGTCATCAGAAACTTGGGCAAAAGAAAGCAGAAAAGAAGAGACTTAATAAACATACATGGATCTAATAACCTGACCAACAGAACAACTATATAATGTCTGCAAATTACTTACAGGAAATAAAAGTTCAAAATCATTAAAATTTCACTGGAATAAATTCACTGCTATACCTAGAGCTCATTGATTTTTGACCTTTTGGTGCTGGCCTTGGACTTAATTTTACTTTAGACTTGTGTGGTTTATATTTATTATGTAAACCAAATCAGTCACTATTTTCAGAACTTTTCCTAGATTGGATTCTTGATAGGATTTTGGTTCTTCCTGCAGATTCATTTAGCTAAAGCATTATTCTGTGTAGCTTTCATATTTTGCTACTGGATAATCTGAGAGCTTCCCACAATTAGAAAGCAATGGTATTGATGGAATACTTGTTTTTGGCAGAATGGAAAGAAGCCTTGGAAATAAGAATATCACACTTAGAGAATGATGTGAGTCTTTCTTAATGAATGTGTCTATTGCCAAACTTCTTTCCGAGATAATATCTATGCCATATCACCATGTTAAATAGTCTATCAGTAAATCACTGTTTTTTTCTTAGCATTTCAATTATCAGAATAATTTTGGTATCATCAAGGTTACAGATAGAAAAATGACTCAGGCATTGGCTTTTGTTCAAATGCTAAATGGAAAAAAGCAGTATCAACAAAAGGTTTAAAAATAAGTATGTATACAGATATGTGCATTCCTTTTGCTAGGAACATTTCATAAATGGATAATACTACACGAATCTATATTTTGTTTTAACCATGCTTGGTTGAATAAGCCATCTTACAATAAGCTAGATTCAGACAAATTACCTTGTCTACCATAATGTAAAATTCAGTCATTGCCTGTGACTGTCATTCTTTTCTGATGTATTTTTCAGTCCCTCAATGTTTAATGTTAACTTACTTATCAACTGGCACTTAAACTAGGATTATTATTCCTTTATGTATTACCTCAATGATTTAATATTTAATGTTAACTTAGTTATCCATAGTCCAATTTACTATTAAAATAAATATTACAGAATTGAATAGATACAATGTATTGAGAATATCTAAAGATATTTAAATCTTGGTTCATTGAAGAACTATGTATATTGTACACCAATACAAAATATTCACATGAATATATTTTCATTTAATTCTTAATTTTAGAACATCTAAGGTTAATGTACTTTTATCATGCTTTTATCATGCATTGAATTAATGTACTTTTATCATGCCTTTAAATAAAGCTATTATTTTATAGGCATTTAAAACTATATATTTTATAATATAAAATGTTACATTGCTAACAGTGAGCAGAATTTATAGGAAGATCTGTAGTAAAAATTCTTTAGACTCAAATAGATTATTCCCACCCCCAACTATGGCTTTATTTTTCTTAAGCTCAATTTTCAATTACTTAAAGCCTATTATCAGGAGAGCAAAAGATGGTATGAAAAGCAGTCTTGATTATTTCCAAGACTACACTTCTCATCACCCACTCTACCTCATATGAACTACTCTTCCAATAAGCAAAGAAGTAATATTATTCCATATAATTCATTCAGTCTACCAAAGATTCTTTCCCACAAGTGCTTCATGTTGGATTGAGCCTGTTCTCTGCAAGTTAATAATTTTACCCACTCTGTCCCATTAAGAGTTATAATTTGGGAACAATCATCAGATGGGCTGGGAAAATAAGGCTACTAGGGCCTGAATTTGTTTCAGGAGAGCATCTCTACTTAAAAAGTAGCATCCATTAACTTTGCCAAGAGTAGAGAGACTAATTCTCTCAATGAAACATTTCCAGGTAGCTAAACATTCATCAGTTGGTATGCAGCGGCTCTGACTTGATACTCATCAGTGTTTAATGCTGCCCTGAAATCTTTGAGTTCTTTGGAAAAGCACATGCCTTGTTAACTGTGCAATGCAAGCCAGTTTGAGCCAACATGGAACCAGTTTAGTTGACCTTTGTCAAGTTCTTCCTTCTGAGGAAGGAGATTTGAGTTCAGGCAGTAGAATTGTAGACTTTTGTCTCCTGGAAAGGACTTTTTTTTGTTAAATCAATGCCTTAGAGGCAATGCACACTCCGTCACTTGTATGAAGTAAGTTTGAGAATTAGTGAAACAGAAAAGAAGCAATTATATCTCATCAATATGGGATGATATAGTATATCTTGATACCATTTTCAGACACTGGGAAAGAACCTTGATAGTAACAGTTGCTTGGTATAGATAGAGATATCTATCTCTGTGGATATCATCAATGTATTGTTCGTATCTGATCCTGTGTGAAGAATGACCTTCTAATGTAAGTGGCTTCATGTAGATGCTGAAGTAGAAATATAGTAATTTACCCACATCAACTCCAAGTGGAATTAGCTCTAAAGGAAGAAGCAGAACGATTGTAAATTTGTAGTCCCCACAGTGACTTGAAGCTGTTCCAAAAGCACAACATGACTGATTATATTGAAAGCCATTGAGATATCAAGGAGAGCTAGGATGGATATAATACTCCCATCTTAGTCCTGTCAACAGCCACTTACCTCTATGATCAATGCCATCTTAGTACTATGTCCTAATCTGAAATCTGATGGAAAGGGATGCAAATAATCCATTTTTCAGAGTCCTCTGAAGCTGTAATCCAATCACATTATCAACAACCTTTTCTTTAAAGGCAAGATTTGAGAACCAAAAGAAAAAAGAAAAAAGCCCAGTACAATTGGATTCAGAGATGGCTTTGAGGGATATGGAAACCACTGCCTTTTAAAGAGCTATAAGGACCACTCTATTTTTCAAACATGCATATAGCCCTACTTGGATCCAACTACTTGCCTTATCCTGGGAGTCCTTAACTTAAAAGGAGAGACATGTATCTAAACACAGGAAATAATCACATGACTGAGGGCCCTGTCCAAAGGATCCCTGGGAAAACAGATTTAAATTCTCCCCAATTAGCAATACTAGACTGCTTTATCGTCTCTTCTAATAGGCATGTGCTTAAGAGAACAACTTTAACTGACAGATGCTTAGAGTAGTTTTCTGAATGAACTTGCCTTCTTTCCTTAGGAGAGTCTGGATGAACAAGGTCACTGGGTGGCTTTCTGTGAAGACAGTTAGAGTACAAAAGTAGTTACATCTTACCATTTTTATTACCTTTTATATATTATTATTGATGTTCTGAGTGTTTTTTCTGTCATTGCATCTCTCAGAGTTCCTCAGAAAACCAGGCAGCTGCCTGGTATCTATGGACAGAGCTAGTCAGCATAGGTACAATTCAATCCAAAGTGATGGCTGCCCCCTCATTCTAAGTGGTGCCCAGGACCAAGTATCAAAGCCTCAGGAAAAATCCCAACTTCCACATGAAACCCAACCGAGTCAGAAAGCGGAACAATCAAA
Source organism: Naja naja (assembly GCA_009733165.1). Taxonomy (NCBI): domain Eukaryota; kingdom Metazoa; phylum Chordata; class Lepidosauria; order Squamata; family Elapidae; genus Naja; species Naja naja. The sequence goes on from CM019152.1 coordinate 30,921,394, forward strand.
CATCCCTTTCTCCTTTATAGCAAGGAATAGCTGCAGAGAACTTTAGGGCTAAAAGAGAGTGCTTTGATTATCCACAATCCTAAAATAAAAATCAGTGTAATTACAGTTGTGAGTCAAGACCATAATATATTGGGTCAGATTCATGGTGGTCTGAACAACTGAGCTGTTTCAACAGCTGCATTCACTGGAAATTGATTCAAGTTCTCCACTATTAGTGTGGCAGACTCTGCTGACAACAGTTATGGCTTCCATCAAGTAAGGAGGCTGCACTACAGCAGAGAAGTTGATATAGTAGCAGCCATCCCATCTGACTCCTAGAGGCCGATTTCATATAAAGAATATATTCACATGAATATGTGGGTTCTTTTTAACCCAGAAAGAATGTATCTAAGTCTAATTTGTGAACCATAAAATATCAAATTAAGCCAATTAAGGTAATTTTGTATAGATCAATATGAAATTTTATTTGGAATGTTTGTCAATTATATATATATATTTTATACTTTTAGGTTATACCTATGATTGTCACCATATGTGAAAAGATTAACACTGTATACTATGGTTAGCAGGCTTAGTCTGCTGAATCAAGTGTTTTATATGAACATACACTTAAGTAAAGCTTTAGTGGATCATACCTGTTATGTATGCAGGTTTGAATGTCATTCGTTAAGTTTGAACTGTTCTTGTAAAATGTCAGAAATGATTGGTTTAAAAAGTGCGGGAAAACCCTGCACTCTGATTGGCTGGCAACTGCAGCTGCTGGCTATAAGTAGCAGTGCAGACCAGCCAAAACGGGTCTGTTATGAGCTGTAGTCACTAATAAACTCTTCACTGAAGCACTCCGCATCTGACTCTTCATGCAAATCTAACACTGGCGACGAAGGTGGGATCCTTCCCAAAGAGAAGACAATGTGGAGAAGAAGCCAAGAGAGATGGCTGTGCTGAATACCCCCCCAGCCCCATTCGATCCGACGGCAGAAGACTGGGACTTGTATGCAGATCGTTTCTAAATGTATTTGGAGGGAAATGATCTTGCCGACATTTCTGACAAGCGGAAGAGGGCGGTCTTTCTCACCCACTGCGGTCCGGCCATTTTCAAGATGGCGAAGGCATTGGCGGGAGCTGCAGACGTGAAGGTAATGGACTGGCCTGACTTAGAAAAGTTATTAAGAGCCCATTACGTGCCACAAGTATCGTGCCTCATTAAGAGACACGAATTCTACCGTCAGGATCAAGGGGGAAACGAAAACATTAATGACTTTGTGGCAAGTTTAAGGGACATTGGGGGTGCATGTGAATTTATCAACTTAGAAGAGGCCATCCGCGATCGATTTGTACTAGGCCTAAAAGACAAGGTTTTGCAGAGCAAATTATTAATGAAACCTAAGATCACGTTTAAGGAGGCCATAGAAGAAGCTTCTTCAGTGGAAACTACCAAGTCCTCAGAAGCAGCCATGAAGAAAATTAACAAGGCCGCAAGCCATCCTGATGTGGAAAAATCCACAACAACCCATTGCGAGCAATTAGATTCTGATTCAGACTGTAGCGAGGTGGAGGAAGGAATTTATAGACTCAGAATGGAGAAGAAAAGGAAAGACCTTCGAAGAAAGAGGCAAGACTTTTATTGCAGAGGTTGTGGAGGGGGTACCCCCACACTGAATGCAAGTTTTTTGAAAGCATCTGTCTCCGTTGTGAAAAAAGAGGTCACCTAGCAAGAGTCTGCATATCATCCAGAACTCCACCAAGCAGAAAGAAGTTTCCTGACAAAGATTTCAAGCCTAACAACTTCAGTGAGAAAATGGGGCGCAACACAGAAGCAAATGGGAAGAATGTAACTCATCAAACAGTCACTATTGGTCACTCTTCTCCCTTAAGAAGCAGAAAAGTACATGTGAAGGTACTAATTGAAGGAAGGCCTTGCCAAATGGAAGTGGACTCAGGCTCCTATTTATCTATGGTGTCATGGGACACTATTCACAGACTTCTTCCCAACATCCAGAAGAAGCACTTCAAGAAGCAAGCATTGACTCTTAAAGACTACCAAGGGAACAAGATTCCAGTAGTTGGAACAAGAGAATTCATCGTGAAGTTCAAAGGCCACACCAAACTTTTGCCCCTGACCATCGTGGACAAGAACCGCCCAAGTTTGCTGGGACTTGAGTGGTTCAATCCACTAGGCATCGAGGTGACTGGCATCAATCACGTGAGCAACACTGAATGGGAGGAGGCCCTGAAGTCTGAGTTTCCAGAGGTCTTCAGCGACGGATTGGGCAAGTATAGGGGGACCCCTATCACTTTCAACCTAGATCCCAAGGTGCCCCCAATTCGTTTAAAGCCCAGAAGGGTCCCATTTGCCTTAAAGGAAAAAATTGATGCACAATTAGATAAACTAATAGCTCAAGGGGTTTTAGAGCCCACTGACCATTCCAGATGGGAGACACCCATAGTCATACCAGTCAAGGCTGATGGGTCAGTGAGAATCTGTGGGGACTATAAGGGGACATTGAACCATGCACTTCAACAGAGCGCATATCCAGTTCCAGTGGTGCATCATTTATTACATTCACTTGGCAGTCTTTGCCAAATTGGAACTGGCCCAGGCATATCAACAACTAACAGTTGATGATGCCACTGCAGAGGCCCAAACCATTGTGACTCATAGAGGTGCCTTCAAATGTAAAAGGTTACAGTTTGGAGTAAGCGTGGCACCAGGCATTTTCCAAAGCCTTATGGAAAGGATGCCCCAAGGACTGCCAGGGGTAGTGCCTTACTTTGATGATGTGTTAATCTCTGCTGAAAATGACACTCAGTTACAAGAGAGACTCAGAGAAGTCCTTACCAGTTTCAAGAAAGCGGGGTTAAAAGTCAAGGAAGAAAAATGCACTCTTAAAACTGACAAGGTTGAGTTCCTGGGCTATATGATTGACAAGCATGACATCCACCCTACAGATGCCAAGGTCCAAGCAATCAAAGAAGCCCCTAGACCAAAATGCAAAACAGATTTGCAAGCCTTCCTTGGACTCATTAACTTTTATCACATGTTCCTACCTCAGAAGGCAACCATTGCAGAACCATTACACAGATTACTTGACAAAAAGTCTGTTTGGGTCTGGGGCAGGAAGAAACAATCAGCATTTAACAGTATTAAAAGACTAATCACGTCTGATGCTGTACTCATACAGTTCTCTGAGAATTTACCTGTTGTACTGACTTGTGATGCATCCCCTTTGGAGTGGGGGTTTGAGCCACAGGCTTCCCAGCGGAAAGGAAGCCCCTATTGCATTTTACTCTCGCACCTTGACCAAAGCAGAGAGGAATTACAGCCAATTGGACAAGGAAGCATTGGCAATTGTTGCAGCTATCAAGAAATTTCATGAGTATTTATATGGGAGAACATTTACCATTGTTACAGATCACAAACCTTTGTTAGGCATTGTGGCAGGAGACAAACCTACACCTATTATCCTGTCACCAAGAATGCTGAGATGGACTGAATTTCTTGCTGTTTATTCATACAACCTTATCCACAAGCCTGGCAAGGACATTGGACATGCTGATGCCTTGAGTCGTTGCCCACTTCCTTGTCCCAAGGAGGACTTTGAACCTGAGGCACACACCTTTTTCCTAGAAACTGTTGCCAAGCTTCCAGTACACGCTGCTGAAATTGCCAGAGAGACTGCCAAAGACACTTTATTGGCTCCTATTATAGGCTGGATTAAGAAAGGTTGGCCTCTTCAAGATCTACCTCACCTTGCCCAACATTTTAAATCCAGGCAAACTGAATTATCTGTATTAAGAGGATGTATTTTGTGGGGTAACAGGGTGGTTATTCCTGCAAAACTGCAAAGGGAGGTTTTGGAAATGCTACATGAGGGTCATCCTGGTATTGTAAGGATGAAGGGATTGGCCAGGAGTTATGTATGGTGGCCAGGTATTGACAAAATGGTTGAAAACTGGGTTGCATCTTGTCCCAACTGTCAGGTTGTCAGGCCTGCCCCACCTCTCGCCCCACACAGGAATGGGAATGTCCTAGGGGCCCATGGTCCAGGATTCACATTGATTTTGCTGGCCCTACCAGAGGGCACACTTTCCTTATTATAGTTGATGCATATTCCAAATGGCTGGAGGTTATCCCTATGGCATCCACCACAACTGAAGCTGTCATCAAACAGCTTAACAAGCTTCTTGTAACCCACGGGTTACCTGATGTTCTTGTCTCTGACAATGGCCCTCAATTTACATCCAACCCTTTTGAATCCTATCTAGCACAACTGGGTATCAGACATGCCCTGACAGCCCCTGGGCACCCTTCGGCTAACAGCCGGGCTGACCAAATGGTACGTTTTACCAAGGAAAAGCTTCAGCAATTGGGTCCTGGGGACATCACTGAGAAAGTTGAAAAACTTCTTAGTGTTCAGCACATCACTCCTAACCCATCAACTAACTTATCCCCAGCAGAGTTGTTGATGGGTAGGAAACTTAGGTCTCCCCTTGACCGCCTTCATTCCACTTATGCACCCAACGCATGACTAGATTCCACTTCCAAAGTTCACACATTCAGTGTGGGTGATTCTGTTTATGCTAAGAACCTTATGGGTGAGCCTTCATGGATTCCTGCTGAAATAACTCAAATCACAGGCCCTCATTCTTACAGGGTACAAACAGAGGATGGAGTCCTCTGGAGCAGGCACATTGATCAGCTTAGATCCAGGTTACCTCAGGAACATCGCAATTGTTCCTCTCTAGTTCCCATACCTAATGCTTTTTCTAGGGGAGGGGAGGAACATGAGGATAATCAGCAAACAAGAATCAACCCCATGTGTAACAAGCCATTATGACAGGAACCATCCCAAAACCTGTCACAATGCCAAAATCCATCCTTACAAGTGGAAGATTGCACATCACCACCTGACTTGGGTGCTGACATTGGGCTGGAGATGGGTTGGGAGGAGAGACCAGATTCTAACAATCAAACAGGGTCTTCTTTCACAGGAAGTCCAACTAGGGAAATGTCAACAGACACATTTCCCCTCTCACTGGGTGAGAACGTTAAAACTTCTGAACCACGAAGGTCTCAACGTACACGTAAGAGCCCCACCTAATTAAAAGGCTCAAGGTGTTGGTTTTAACATTCAAAGTCCTGCATGGCATGGGTCCAGGATATTTACAAGAACAACTCCTCCCAGCATCAAGTACCAACTGCCCTGTACGGGAGCACAGACGGGGTCTCCTCAGGGTGCCGTCTGCGACTCAATGTCGCTTGGCGGGAACCCGGGGGAGGGCCTATTCTGTGGCGGCCCCCGCTCTATGGAATCTTCTTCCGCTGGAGCTCCGGTTGGCTCCCGATCTCCGCACCTTCCGCCACGAGTTAAAAACCTGGCTGTTTTTACAATCTGGGCTATGTTGACTCTTGGGGTTTTGCTTTTAACTTGGGGGTTTTAATTGCTTATTCGGCTTATAACTTGTTTCATATAATTTTTAAGTAATTTATTGTTGTACTGTATTTTAGTTGTGAGCCGCCCCGAGTCCTCTGGGAGAGGGGGCGGCATATAAGTCAATTTAATAATAAATAAATAATAATAAAACATTACATTAGATAGGTTGGGGTTTGAGTATGGACTGAACCTAGTGGGGAGGGGTGTTATGTATGCAGGTTTGAATGTCATTGGTTAAGTTTGAACTGTTCTTGTAAAATGTCAGAAATGCTTGGTTTAAAAAGTGTGGGAAAACCCTACACTCTGATTGGCTGGCAACTGCGGCTGCTGGCTATAAGTAGCAGTGCAGACCAGCCAAATTGGGTCTGTTATGAGCTGTAGTCACTAATAAACTCTTCACTGAAGCACTCCGCGTCTGACTCTTCATGCAAATCTAACAATACCAATATCTTGTATTATGACAAACTAATTGTTGGCCTGTCTGCAAGCAAGATATAATCCTCTTCCTTTCGCCATTATGCTCCAATAACTTGCTCCTAACCCTTGATGATAGTGGTATTTTCTCACACATTCAGATTAAAAGCTATTTGAAAATAACACAAGTAAAAAAATCTGATTGGTTATTTAACATTGTGGTATCATCGGACTTATTATATGTTCCCTAATAATGGACTAAGATGAAGCAGTGAAAGAAAGAATAGAAGGGGAAAAGCACTAAAAAGGGAACAACAGAAAGATAACCCTGGTGCCTGCATGCCCAATTGTGAAAAAAGCATGTTGGATTTTTGCCCATTCTAAACATGCTATTTTGACCTATATATTTCTGAAACAAAGGGCAGGGATTCTAGGACAAATGTCTCATTTCAGGAATGCTTTAACCTCAGAATCTCTTCTTTTAAAAATTAAAGATTAATCTTTACCACTAAATAACTTGATTATTCCCTTCCCACAGGAGTGCGAGAAATTTCTTATATAAAACTATTATATAAGAAGCTGAATATTGATGATTCAGAACTGGTTTTCTTACTGATACTCATAGCTAGCACATGTACTTTGCTTGATCTTTTGTGTGTGTGTACATGTATATGTGTAATTAATACATAAGCTTTTGAGCACATTAGTGATACTTCACTGCATAACTGAACTTTGCATTTTTCTGAGTCCTTTACAAAAGACTGAAAATGTCCTTGGTATTAACTCACAATTCTTTTGCCAATTAATGTTTCTGGTGACAGTTTGGCATCCTTTGTATGATGATGCGTTTAAAGGTAATCACACACACTGCCGCTAATTTTACCCTAAAGTATATTTACCATGTTTCTGGGATTTCACTGATAAAATTGATAAAGCTAAGCAGCTGACCTAGCTGAAAAGAAAGCGCCCTGAGCATCTATCCATATCATCGGGAACACAAAGGGCTCTAAAAAGCCAAAACTCTTCAGCATTGTGGAGTTAACACCCTTCTATTTTCTGTAGCTCAGAAGCACAGAGAACCATATTTGACAAGCCCACAATATTTTTCCAAAGAAGATCAATTAAAATTTCGGAGCAAAGTAATTGCTATGACCACCAGAGGGCATATAGTCACTTCCTTAGCAAGGACAGGAGGGATCTCTAGTTGTGCTCAGAACATATTAAAAGTATCACAGTGTATATTGCTATGTATATATTTCCTCAAATTCCCTCAAATAAAGCAGGTTTGTTTCATACACTAAAGTAAATAAAAACACATTTTCCTTGCTTCATTGTAAAAATAAAGAGCATGATTATAAAAACTAGGCTTGCCTGAATCCACCTTGATTTGAAATTAATATCTGAGATTCAAAGAGGGCTGAAGAAGGAGGATGGTTAGTGTGTACTGTGCCATAGAAATAAGTGAGTCACAAAGAAAGACTGGCCGAGAAAAGTGCGTTCTTATGCTATCCTTGTTTTTAAAGAAGTAAAATTTGTGTAGATACTGTAGTTTAACTATTAAGGGACATAAATTTGGATGTCTTTTTTGTTGGTTTTGTCCTAGGTTTCCAGCCTATCAAACTAATTTTGAATCTTAGACTTTTACTATATTAGATATCTTTTCAGCTCGGATCTTCACTGCAGTCATGAATAAAAATATGGAACAGCCCATGGCTTTAAAAAGATTTGGGAGCTTTATCAACCTTGGTAACTTCAAGATGTGTGGATTTCAACCCCCAGAAATCCCCAGTCAATATTCTGATTGTTGAAATCTATACATTTTAAAGTTTTTGAGATTGACAACCTCTGATCTAGGGTTTCACAAAAGTAGTTGGATACCATTGCTCAAGCATATGTGTACCAAAATAACATAATTGTCAAGCCATTCACTGACCATCTCAATCAGGCTAATGAACTGGAATACTCCCAATTTGATGTCTGCATTATCGACATGACTAATATAATTTCTGTGATTTCAGCAACTGAAAAGAACATAATTGTTCATTCATTGTTTCACACAGGTGGTTCTTCTCTATGTACATCATGTGAACTAACTGATCTAATGACAGTGTGACATATTCCTGAGGCAATTGAGTAACATCTCCCAGCTGTCAGTACAGTATATAATTGTCAGTTCATATGCAAAGAGTAAAATCTAATTAATGAAGGGGATCTGGCTGATTCTTTTTCCCTGTGTTCCTTTTTAAGCCTAGACATATGTATGTAGACAAGACATTTGTAAACATGCCTTTTACAAATCTTATAACACTTGTTTTCTATAAACCAACTAATTTTCAGTCAATATAATACACAGTTTAATTTCCACTGAATTGCTTTCTGAATCAATCTATTGAATAGATTTATACTAGACAGTTGTTGTTACTCTAAATTTGGATCGGCAGCTCTAGGATGAGGTCCCTATTGTTGATTTGTTTCTATGGTCAATAACAGTACAATGCTGTTACTGCTGTATGGCACTTTACATTATCTCCCCTGCTGATGTAGCAGAGCTAAATATAACATCTGCAGAAGAGTTCCTTTCTATATTTAGAACTCCAAAAGTCTACGTTCAGCACAAAACTCAGTTAAACTGTGCTTCAGGGATCAGATCTCAAAGTACTATTAGAAAGGTACCCTTATGCCAGAAACCAATGCAAGCATGTATGATAATGAGAGGTTGTGTTGGGCCTAAATTATATTGTTTTCCCACATGGGCTGGCAGAATTCAATCAAAATTCTTCCTGAGATGGAGGAGATTCCCAGCTTCCCAGGGTATATGATAGGCTGTTAGGGTGCCAGAGGTTCAGCACGTCATTCTCTGAACACAGTGAAGTATGCCTGGAGAGATTGGCTCCATGTCTCTTGTACACCATGCTGTTCTGCTTATTGCATGAACAACTTCGTCCTCTTTTCTCTACTTCTGGCCTCTATTTTATCATTACCTATTATTATGCAAAAGTCAAGTTGTTGATTACTACTGTGGCATGGGCCAACTTCCCTCTAATGTTTAACAAGGAATCACACTGTCACATCACAGTTTCTGCTGTTGATATTCTTACATGTAATTATTTGAATAACTGGAATGCATATATAGTTCTTAAAAGCAGGTGTTTCAGATATTTGAACAAGCAGCCTCAAGATAGAATTGTAGAGGTGGAAGGGAACTTGGAAGTCTTCTATTTCAATGCCCTGCCCAATGCAGGAATTCTTCAGCCATTCTGGACAAATGGCTGCCCAAATGATGGCTTTTCCCAAAAATCTCCAGTGATGGAGCACCCACAACTTCAGGGGGCAAGCTGTTAAACTACTTAATAGTCTCATAGTCACAAATTCCTCTTTAGTTCAAATTTGAATCTCTTGCTGTAAATTTTCTACCCGTTGGTTTTTATCTTACCCTGTAGGTAAAAATAATCTAGGGTGAATACATTTATTCCTTCTTTCCTGTGACATCCCTTCGTGTATTGGAAGATTGCTATGGTGTCCTTTCTTTAAGTTAAGCTTACCAGATTCCTTAAAATGCCCTTCATAGGATTCAGCTTCCAAGCTCCTTATTATTGAGATTAATAATCTCAATTATTGTGAGATTTAAGGTTTTGGTAACAATTTATAAAGCTCTGTATGGCTTGGGTCCGGGGTACTTGCAAGAACGTCTCCTTCTGTTGACAAACACCAATCGCGCTGTACACTCCCACAGACGGGGCCTCCTGGGGATACCGTCAGCTAAACAGTGTAGGCTTGCGGCCCCTAGGGGTAGGACCTTCTCTGTGGGGGCGCCAACCCTCCAGAATCAACTACCCCTTGAGTTGTGCTTGGCCCCTGATCTCTGCTCTTTCCGCTGTGACCTCAAAACATGGCTATTTTTGCAATCCGGCCTGGACTGACAGGGGATCGGGGTTTTTAATTTGATTGTTTATTTGGCATAATTTAATATCTTTTTAATTTCTTTTAACTTTTGTATTTTCTGTCTTTTATGTACGCTGCCCTGAGTCCTTCGGGAGAGAGGGTGGCTTATAAGTCCAAATAAACTAAACTAAACTATTCCCCCATCTCTCTTTCTGCATCTAGTTCCTCAACATCCTTTTTATACTGTGGCAACTAGAACTGGACACTGTATTCCAGGTGTGGTCTGTCCAGAGCAACATAGACCAGTTACTAGCAATACTAGCACTTTCATCAATCATTCTTGGAGCAATAATTCTTGCTTTTTCCCCCCTTTTAGATAATTTCAAGGGCTCTTTGAACAATAATCACAAAATTGCAAATTTTTCTCCTCTCCTCTCCCCTCCTCTCCCTTCCTCTCTCCTCTCCCTCCCCTTCCCCCTCTCTTCTTCTTCCCCAAAAAGGCACAACGAGAAGTAACAACTAGAGATAGATAAGATTAAAGCCAATAACAAAAATAAATAAATAAAACCTGAAATTCTAACTTGATTAACTTAACCGAAGCAGATATCATGGTCATCATAATCTTAATAAAGATAGACAAAATATAGAAAAGCAAAGGAAAGTATATATTCACTCTTCAATCTAAGCTGTCAGGATTCATCTGCTTGCAACTTTACATCAGCATTATCATATAAAGTATTTGCTGTGTTGAAGCTGCAATGGTCACTAAACTGCATGCTAAGCTTTCAAACTTGGGTGGCATTATCAGTAATGTGGGAAGTATGTTTCATTTATATATTTATTTTAACAGTGATGATCTTGGAAAGTAAAAGGGACAACTGAAATAATCTGTTTCTGCAAAGTTTACATAATTGGGTGGCACATTTTATTGTAGTTCACACATGCATAGATTTTCTCTGATGTACGAAGTATTATTTTTCCTTGGAAAATATAGATAAATAAGGAAGCAATAATCCAAAGAATGCTGGGAAAGAGCTACACTTCACTGCTGTTTCTAGCAGTCAAGAAAGAATGAAGGGACAGAGCAATGGAGGGAAATAGGGAAGAAAATTATTGATAATCGGAAGTGTATTCATTCTGCCATGATTCTACTGGGAATTCTAATCCAATCATCACTTTTAAAATTACATTTTAAATCTGCAAGGAAATGGGCTTTCTCTGTTGCTGCCCCTACCCTTTGAAAAATCCATATGGTGCTTCTGATACTTGCCTTCAAGGGTCTAAAAACTTCAGTTTCCTCCTGGAACTTGGACTGGGATGTTTTAGCCTCCTTCACCCTTTTAGTTGGAATACATGATATGTTCATACATCTGTTGTGTTTTACAGTATGTAATGTTGTATACTCCTTTTTAATATAGCATCATTAGCTTTTGAAAGCTGCCCATTTTAGAGGTGGCTGGTCTAGAATTGAACAAATAAATTAATTAAACATGAATCCAACCTAAAAATCATGTTTTGGATAAACAGAATAAAGGGTTTTGCAATTCTTCCTGTCACTTAGATAAAAAGGGAAACCTTTTACCCAATTAAAAAGAAAGGAAATGAAACAAAACAAAGAACCAGCCAGAATTTTCACTGTTCTATTACTGAAACCACTTCTCTTTCCACTAAAAAATGTCTAGCCACTCATGATACACAACTCAGTGCCATGTGGTTGTTGAGGCAAAAAGCATGCACCAGACACTGTGTGTGTGTGTGTGTGTGTGTGTGTGCCTGCCAGAACTAAGAAAACCATTCCATTTTTACAAATGAATTACTCCCTTCAGCCAGTGAATAAAACAGGAATAAAAAGAAAAAAAAGAGAGAATCAGAATAAAAATAAATATGCATATGTACGTATCCATAATATCCATAATCCATACATATTGTGGATTGTGCGTGAAAGAATACAGTCCAGATAATTGGACCACAGACATTTGGGTAAGATGGAACAAAATGCAACAGACAGACTGGATCGCCTGGTTGCACCCAGTGAAAAGCCCTATCTTGCATGAGGAACAAGAAAACTCATTTGGAGGTTGCCTACATCAGACCAGGTTGAGGAAGACATCATCCCTATCCTTTCTTACTGTTAGGCAAGCAGGAAGCAAGGACCTCCAAAAGTGACTGATGAGTCTGGGTAGCAAGTGTGCTCAAATAATGTCATAACTTTCCACCCACCATAGATTAAAACTTCTCGCTTCCAAATACAAAAGAAGTAGCAGGTTAGTCACCATATAACACATCTATGGGAAAAGATATTGCTTGACAATTCTTGGTTGTAATATGTTATTACTTTATCTTAGTAAACTCAATGAGATAAGAGGTTATATTTATAAGGGACCCAACTAGTCCCTGACATTTCTACACATTTGACAGCTTTTAAAGCTTTTCTTTGTTGTATTCTTTTTGAGCAGGAAATATATCCATGGGCATAAACTAAAATATTTGCATGGTGGTTCAGATATGCACCAACAAACAAACTCTGGACAAAACCAAGTGTTTGCTATTGTGAGTCAACTCATTAATTTTTTAAAAGATTTTTCTGTTAAAGAATTCTGAAGTATAATCTGTTACTGCAACAGTTGCTCAAGTGTCTGTGTGTAATGAATTTCCTTATCTTCAGTCAAGGCCTTTTTACTTTAGAATGATCAGAAAGCAAGTAAGAAAAATTATTTGTAATTGTACTACTATTACTACTGCTGCTGCTGTTGTTGTTATTATTATTATTACCTTTTTCTGGGCTAACTTTTTATATATGCATGGAAAAATCCTAAAACCAGCATTCATATGTACCTTATTATGGTTGCAAGCTTGTATACTTTACAAGACTTGTCTCCCCTGAATATTATAATTTCCACGCAATGATACATTATCATTGGGCAAGTGGTCTTTAAAATGAGAGGCAGATACTGAGGAAACTATTGCAGATATGAGTTTGTTTTACTCCTACTCTCCCTCCTAACCACTTGAGTGGACTTTCTGTTGCAGAACTTCCAGTCCTTGCCTCAGATTTTCCACTCATTCATCTGTCTTCCGGCAGAATTTTTGGTCTTTCTGAAGTGGGTTATAAATATAACTCCCAATCAGAAACATTTCACTGGCATTATGGGCACCCTTTTTAGTCACCCACTTTGCATAAGTAAGTGACTGCATTGTGTACCAGGCACCACAAAGACTCTAAGTAAACACTGCAGAAGATTTCGCTTGCTGCCTCTTGCTTTCTTCTGAGAGAGACAAATAAGCTGCTATATTGGGAGTGAAACAACTAAAAAGAACAGAGTATCATGCACTTTCCATGGAAGTTACATCAAAATAATAACAAAGCATAATAGTTATGAAACTAACCACTTTGATCACAATATACTAAAACCTTTTTACTTCATTCTTTGGTTAAAAGTGATCACTGAAATATTGCACAAAGCTGCAAGGCAATGGGGGGAAAGATTAAAATATTTATTTAAAAAAGCAAGAAGACAAGAAGAAAAAAAGTGAATATAATTGAACAGGAAAAAATGTAGGATTTAAATAGAGAGTCATTTTGGAGGATATCAAATGATTTGTCAGTCCACACAATGAATGTGTGAATGATTTTCAGATCAATAAATCATAGCAAAAATCTAAACTGGATTTTAAGGGGGAGGTACGATATGGGTATTTGACAGGGATGCAACATTTTGTCCACATCATGGTATCTGTTCTAGGCCCTCTGCCTATTAGTTTATTTATTTGTTTGTTTGTTTGTTTGTTTGTTTGTTTGGATTTGTATGCCGCCCTATCTCCTGAAGGACTCAGGGCGGCTCACAACAATAAAAACACAGAATACAAAATTTAAAAATTATTAAAAGATATTAAATAGAGAACCCAAACAAATATCTAAAACCCCAACGAAACTACAGATAAAACCCATACAAAATCCACCCCTCAATCCAGGCTGGCCTGTTGAAAAAACCACATCTTCAGGTTGCGGCGGAAGGAACGAAGGTCAGGGGCCAACCGAAGCTCCAGAGGTAACTGATTCCACAGGGTGGGCGCTCCCACCGAGAAGGCCTTACCCCGGGGGTCACCAGCCAACACCGTCTAGCCGATGGCACCCCAAGGAGGCCCTGTCTGTGGGAGCGCACAGTGATGGGAAGATGTTGCTGGCAGGAGATGCTCCTGCAAATACCCCGGACCTAAGCCATGTAGGGCTTTATAGGTAAGTACCAGCACCTTGAATCTCACCCAGAGGGCAACCAGCAACCAATGCAGTTCATGCAGGAGGGGTGTAACATGGGAGTATTGGGACACTCCCATCACAACCCGCACGGCTGCATTCTGGCTCTGAGTGGTCTGCAAGGGCAGCCCCATATAAAGAGCATTGCAGTAATCAACACAGGAGATAACGAGCACATGAGTGACTGTACATAAGGCATCTCGGTTCAGAAAGGGGCACAGCTGGCACACCAGGCAAACCTGGGCAAATGCACCCCTGGTCACGGCTCCCACCTGATCCTCCAAACTGAGCCATGAATCCAGGAGGACACCCAAGTTGCACACCCTATCTATGGGAGGCAACACCTCTCCCCCCATAACTAATGGTGGAACATCCTGCCAAACCCTAGATGCCGGTACATACAGCCATTCGGTCTTGGCTGGGTTGAGTCGAAGCCTGTTCCTTCCCATCCAGATCCGCACCGCTTCCAGGCACCGGGACATCACGTCAAGGGCATCACTGATTTGTTTTGGGGTGGAGATAAAAAGCTGGGTATCATCAGCATACTGGTGATACCTCACCCCAAAACCACGGATGATCTCACCCAGCGGCTTCATATAGATGTTGAACAGGAGGGGAGAGAGGACCAACCCCTGAGGGACCCCACATGAGAGGGTCCTTGAGGTCGACCTCTGTTCTCCTGCCAACACCGACTGCAAATGACCCAAGAGGTAGGAGAACCACTGCAAAACGGTACCTCCCACTCCCAACCCCCCGAGGCAACGCAGTAGGATGTCATGGTCCTTGGTGGCTCAGGCTGTTAAATGCCTGCACTTAAGATCCAGCTGTCTACAACTGCTGTAGGCTCGAATCCCACCAGGCTCAAGGTTGACTCAGCCTTCCATCCTCTCGGGGTAGGTAAATTGAGGACCCAAGATTGTTGGGGGCAATTAGCTGACCTTGTAAAAATGCTGCTTAGTAATAAGCAGGCATATACAACGGAATGAAGGCTATTGCTGAGCGCATTGGGTTGTGCTCCAAAAATTGTAAGCCGCCCTGAGTCTTCGGAGAAGGGCGGCATATAAATGTAATTAAAATAAAATAAAATAAATAAATAATGGTCGATGGTATCAAAAGCCACTGAGAGATCTAACAGGACCAGGACAGAGGAATAACCCCTGTCCCGAGTCCCCCAGAGATCATCCACCAGTGCGACCAATGCCGGCTCCATGCTGTACCCGGACCTGAAACTCGATTGATACGGATCTAGATAATCAGTTGCCCTGATTGGATAGATCTCTGTTATGTATATGTACACAACGTAGTTGGGTTGACAATATATAAACTGCAAATATATATGTTTGTAGCTTTAAGGAAAAATACTGTAATGTATTATACTATGTTCTGGTTGGTTGATCATGCTGCAAGTTGCCATAAGAGGGAGCTATAGATCATGCTTTAATGCTCTTTCTTGCTGATGATCTCTCTTTATACTGATACCGACTGACTACGGACTGATACTGACTAACTCTGTTTACTTTGATATTCTGTTGATATCGAAGGTTATTTGTTGTATTATGGTTTGATATTTGTTTACTGAAAACAACTTGCAACCGGTAAGAAGACTTTGTAACTGGATATTATTTGGACTGTTAAACCGTGTATGACCTGGATTGTTTATTGGACTGTGCTATTTCTTAAAGTAAACTTTAACTCAATTCAGTGTATCTGTGTGTGACTGACTATTTATCCACGACTACTCTCATAAACGTTTCCATGTGCATATCCTTGTTACTCAAGGGTTCTGTACATATCATAACAATCTCATTTAATGAGAAGTCCCTGAAAGGCAAAGCTCCCATTCCTAAGGTCCACAGCTAACCACAAATCTTCCAATGTGCTCTCTTCTCTCCATATCTCCTCTGGCTAATCACATTTGCAGGCCATTTGGAGCTCCTCCTGTGTGATAAGGTTAAGGTTTTCAAGTTGCTGCACACACAACTTTCTTTTTAAGGCAGGGATCCAGAGATCAAGAAAAGACAAAGTGCCCTGGGCAAAAATATCAACCAATTTGTGATGAAACCAGCTATTCTTGTCCCAGCAGATTTTCTACCCTGGGCCACTAACAGAATACCATCTGACGTATATTACATTTCTTTATTTGCACAGAACAGTTTGACTGCAACAACTATTAGTAGCTGCTGTGGCAGGAAGAAGTGGGCAGAGGAAAGAAGTCTCAGTTACCTCCCTCCTGCGGTTATTACACAAACTGCTTTCATCTGAATAGTTCACGATCTGAGTGTTGACACACAGAGAGGCTGAGAAGCAGAGAAATTCCTCCTGACAGCACTGAGCAGCTTGCCTTTCAATATTGGCCCTCAGACTGACCTTCCTCTACGCCCATCTTTTACCAGAAAGAGGAAAGAACAAGCCATGAGTCATCACCAGGGAGCTGGTGCTGACATATTTTCACTTAAGTAAAAGACTGCAGAGATGAAAGTGCTTTCTTTTTCTACTTTTCCTCCTGGTATCAACACAAATTCTTTTTTCTCATAGTATTTTGCTCTCTCCCTGTCCTTTCACACCCTTTGAAGCAGTCTTTTATTGATACTGTTCGTTATACCAGCAGTCATCCAGTTCTTTCTCCTTAAGCCACCATAATCCCAGCACAGTTATATGATATATAGATTTTGCAAAGGTTTATTTCCCTTTTAGGGAGTATAGTAATGTGACCTTCACAGCCTTGTTTGTTTGTTGGTAAATATTTTCAACACAGGCACAAAGGCAGTACCTGTAGTTTAGGAAGGACAAAATAGGCATGCTAGCAGCTTTTTATCTACCAAACCATGCTCTCAAAGTAGTCATTGGATCACCAGGCAGGCAAGACCGTTTATTAATCATAAAACTCCTTGCATAGAGTTATGCCATCAGGACAATATTAGCAAGGACTGGGTTCTGCTAATATTTGCCACTGCAGACAGAGATAGCTGCTATTCAAGATAAAAGCAAAGGGATTTTCCATTTCAGTTCTTGGTTGTCTTCTGGTCTTTTAGTGCAAGCCATGTGCCTTGCTGCTCGGGTGAAAGTAATGTTTCAAACAAGGCCATGAATGGGTTTTCAGTGCTAGTTTGAGACAATTGCCTTCCAGACAACCAAGAAAAAAAATCTTCAGTTCTGTTCCACATATAGAAGATAACCTGCTTGGCTGCTAATTTAAATGAAGTATGTAACTAGGATTGAACTTCAAGCTACAATCAGAGAGAGTACTACCTGGTTAGGAGTGCAAAGGCAAATGATCAGGAAATAGTAAATAATGAGCAGATTAGAAATGTGCTGTATGTTCAACCAACACCAGGAAAATAAAAACCGTGTCCACTTTCATGCTGGAAAAGCATGGACAAGCCAAGGCTATCCTGGTCAGAGCAGCATTCTTTCTTTGTATGTTTGAAAACATCTTATAGTCAGGAGTCGGCTTACTAGACTTTCCTGGGGGAAAAAATGTATTTCTGGGCCATAAACTTTTCCCTGAAGGAATGATGAACAAAGAGAATAGTGGTAGCTGCATCTGGATCTACCTTCATCCATATTCCAAATTATAGAGTAAAGCAAAACAAAACTGGGGAATCTTTTACCCTCATAGTCAAAGGTTTAAGCAGAATTGTACCATCCCAAAAATTAAAATCTCTTGAGTGAAAGGTGGTAGAAATGGAAGCTGTGAAGATTTTCCTAGCTTCAGGCCAAATAAAGTTCTTAAGAAAACCCAAATGCAATCCAAGCAAAACAAGGACTGCAATTACTCTGAACTTAATCAACTAGAAGTGGAAAATTATACAATGTAGGAATGAGTGATCCTATCATCTTTGTTTTTTCTCAGGGCTCTTCCTTACAACACTTTCTGCAGTTTCTTTAGATGGTAAGAAAGCATTTGTGCCCCACTTAATGATTCCTATCCTGCCAAAGGCACAATGCTGGCAAATGGTGGTGTTCTTTTATATGTACTAAGTTATGTTGAGACCTGAGATTGCTAGATTTCTCTGTTTGGCTTCTCTTCTTTTCTACTAAACAGGGTACTTTCAGCCAGTGGGAGGACATCTCCCAATCAGTCTTCATAAGATGTTATGGGGATTGAGAAATGCTCTGGTTTTGCACAGGTTATGTTCAAAGAGTTTATCGGCTGGTAGTCTCTTTTGGGACAATAAAACTATTTTCAAAAGTAGCCAAGCAATCAGTGCAAGGAGAGTTGTGCTTGAAGCAAATGAAAGATAGATAACTCTTTTCTCCAGCCTCGGTATGCTGCTCCTACTACCACCACTGATGTTCAGCTGTGATTAGATTAGATTGATCTGGCCTTTGGCTTGCAAACCTGGATACTAGTGAGGAAGAGCTCAGCTGGAACATATTTAATTATCCCATTGGCCAAAGCAGGATGGCCTGGAGGATAATGCCCAGAGGTCTTACCAGCCTAAAGCATCCAATAAATACTCCCCCATTCTTAGAATAACATATCGAAATACTTAATTAATAGAGTTGACATTTGGACATGCTTGCACATGGAATCCTAAAACAAAATCCTTGGAAACACTTTTGTGATCTGTCTGTCTGTCTGTCTGTCTGTCTGTCTGTCTGTCTGTCTGTCTCTCTCTCTGACCTACCTACCTACCTACCTATCTATCATCTACCTTGTTTCCAAGGGAGGTCACTATCCCAGAGATAGGCGGAAGTGAGACCCTTTTCCTGAAGTGGGGGCCTAACGGTCAGGTGGGCTTGCTGCTCACATACCTCTCTCCCAGCTGTGTGACAGCAGCCCTGCCGGGACTTCTTGACGTCCTCTCGGGGGTGGCGGTGGAGTTCCCAGGCCTTATAGTCCTGGGGGACTTTAACCTGCCTTCCCTGGGGGAGGCGTCGGGATTGGCCCAGGAATTCATGACTTCTATGGAAGCCATGGGCCTGACCCAATTAATTCATGGCCCCACCCATGAGGGGGGGAACACTCTAGACCTAGTTTTTGTCTCTGAGTGGTGGCGTAGTGACAGAGGGCAACCTGTTCATACGGCTCTGCCCGTTCCATGGTCTGATCACTATCTCCTGCGGCTGGTTTTCCAAAAGGCCACCCCCCACTGCTGGGATAGGGAGCCTCTTAGATGGTTCCGCCCCAGGCGCCTTATGGACCCTGAGCGGTTCCAGGCGGAACTGGGGCCTTTTCCCTCTTCCCTTGCTCACAGCTCTGTTGAGGATCTGACGGCCGCTTGGCAGCGGGCCGCTTCAGAGGCCCTCGACAGGGTTGTCCCCATGTGTCCCCTCACATGCCGCGGATCTCGGATGGCTCCTTGGTACTCAGAGGAGCTCCGGGAGATGAAACGCAGTCGGAGGGGCTTAGAGAGCAGGTGGAGGGCCACCCGCTCTCAGTTCGATCGAACCCAGTTAAGAGCCCATATTAGGACTTACCTGGGAGCTATGAGGGTGGCGAGAAGGTCTTATCTCTCCACCCTCATAGCGTCCGCAGATAACCGCCCAGCCGCCCTGTTCCGGGTTACGCGCTCTCTCCTTTGTCCTGGGAGGGGTGGATCCGCTGCAGGGCTGAGGAATTTGGTCAATATCTGTCAGATAAGATCACTCAAATTCGGAGCGGGTTGTCCACTGATTTGCAGCGGTCTGAGGAGCGGGATACAGGTAGTCTGGCCAGTATGTTCTGGGATGAGTTCGATCCTGTTTCCGGGATGAAGTGGATGGGATTATGCGGCGCCTGAGTTCCACCACATGTTTGTTGGACCCATGCCCTTCCTGGCTGTCCTATGCCGCCAGGGAGGTCACCTGCAGTTGGATCCGGCAGTTGTCAACGCCGCTAAGGGAGGGTGTTTTCCTCCGCCCTGAAAGAGGCGGTGGTGAGACCCCTCCTGAAGAAGCCTGCCCTGGACCCGACCGTGTTAGATAACTTTCGTCCAGTCTCCAACCTTCGCTTTTTGGCGAAGGTTGTTGAGAGTGTGGTGGCCAGGCAATTTCCGCTTTTCCTGGATGAAGTGGACTACCTAGATCCGTGCCAATCGGGCTTCCGGCCTGGTTTCAGCACGGAGACGGCATTGGTCGCACTGATGGATGATCTCTGGAGGGCGCGGGACAGGGTTTTTTCCTCTGTCCTGGTCCTGTTAGACCTCTCAGCGGCTTTTGATACCATCGACCATGGTATCCTTTTGCGACGCCTGGAGGGGTTGGGGTTGGGGGGCACTGTTTTCTCCCTGGCTCGGGCGGTCACAATCGGTGTTGGTAGGGGGGCAGAGATCGGCCCCGAGGGCACTCACTTGTGGGGTCCCTCAGGGGTCGGTCCTCTCCCCTTTATTTAATATCTACATGAAACCGCTGGGTGAGATCATTCGTGGTTTTGGGGTGAGGTATCATCAATATGCTGATGATACACAGCTATATATCTCCACCCCAAACCAGATCAGTGATGCCCTCTCCGTGATGACTCGCTGTCTGGATGCGGCACGGATCTGGATGGACGGAAATATGCTTCAACTCAACCCGCCAAGACTGAGTGGCTGTACATACCGCATCGCGGTCCAGTTTGGAATGTCCATTGTTGACCATAGGGGTGGTGCTGCCCCCTGTGGATAGGGCAAGGAACCTGGGGTCCTCCTGGATGCACGGCCCGGTTGGAGGAGCAGGTGGGAGCCGCCACCAGGGGGCTTTTGCCCAGGTCTGGCTGGTTCGCCAGCTTCGCTGGACCGCGATGCCCTGCGTACGGTCACTCATGCCCTTGTTACTTCACTCGACTACTGCAACGCTCTCTACCTAGGACTGCCCTTGCACACCATCCGAGATTGCAGCTGGTGCAAAATGCGCGGCGCTGGTGGTGATGGGAGTTCCCCGGTTCTCCCATGTTGCCCCCTCCTGCGTGGCCTGCATTGGTTGCCGGTTGCGCCCGGGTGAGGTTCAAGGTTCTAACTTTAACATACAAAGTCCTTCATGACATGGGTCCCTATTATTTAAGGGAGCGACTGTTGCCGACATCAAACACTAACCGCCCTGTGCGATCTCACAGACAGGGGTCCCGTCAGCCGGACAGTGCCGGCTGGCGGTCCCCGACGACGGCCTACTCTGTCGCGGCCCCTGACCTCTGGAATCAACTTCCCCTGGAGCTCCGCCTGGCCCCTGACCTCCGCACTTTCCGTCGCGACCTGAAGACCTGGTTGTTTAATCAACCCGGGCTGTGACCCTGGGGTGGGGTGGTTTTTTAGAGTTTTAATGCTGCGATTTTAGTATTAATTCAGCTTGATTTGTTTAATCTGGTTTTATTTAACTTATTGTTGTGTAGTTTTTATTTTGTAAGCCGCCCCGAGTCCTTCGGGAGAGGGGGCGGCATATAAGTCGAATTAATAAATAAAATAAATAAATAAATAATTATTTAATTTTTATGCCACCCATCTCTGCTATAAAATGGTTCTGGGTCAAGGTGATGCATGATACGTTACTCGGAAGTTGATAAGAAACTGATATTGGCAATGTACCTGATGCCCAAGAATTATAGAAAGGTCAGAACTTTCTCTTGCAGCCTGTCCCAAATCTATAAATAAATGTTAAGAACATCAGGTTTGTTTTAGGTATCTATCTATTCACAGTGTTTTTAATTCTGCCTAATCTAGTGACTGAGCATAGAAATTCTTTACTTTACACCTTTAATTGTTGTAAGTTGCTCTTGACTGCTGGATCTAAATATTTTACATTACATTACAGTATTTTACATTAATCCTTTACATTATCTACAGATGATTCTCCATATTTTCAGTGAAGAAATTAAAAAATATAGAAGAAATAATAACAGTAAGGTTAAGCAAGTTTACATCAGTATTATTTTCCTCCTTCAGCTGTACATTTTAAACTTCTGTAATATGAGTGCAGCACATGGTTACTAGTTTGAACAGCTGCCATGCCAAGGAATAACTGTTCTCCAACACGTATTTTTAAAGTTGAAGGATTGGAAAGAAGACCAGGTGGAAAAAGATCCAAACAACCAATGTTGTAATATAAGGCCAGATTTACTATTTCAGGCAAGAAATAAATGTTTTGCTTCAGGGAGGACCATATTCGATCCTTTTGTAATGTAAAATGACAATAATATTGATGCAGCACTAGATAAAAAGCATGTCTCAAATTCTGCAGTAAGGCACTGGCAAAGGTGTACAATGGAAGCTAAAATGGCTAGGTAAATGTGTAAAAGAAGGAGGCCTTAAATTCAAATAGATTTGTGTTTCCCAACAACTTTAAGAGGCTGCCTTCTAAGAGCTGTAGTCTATACATCTTAAAGTTGTGAGCTTGAGAAATACAGGGGGGATAATTCTGGGAAAAGCTATTCCTTAAGATAACTCAGAATTATTAAATATTATTTGCCATTACTGAGAATAATGCTAAGGACTATTATTTGCCTATAAACCCAGCTTTATAAGGAACAGAAATTAGGGATCAGTTAATAGCTTAGATTTTCCATATAGATAAATACGGAGATATTCTATGGCAAGAGCAAGCAAGCAACCAGCCAAACAACAAACAAACAAGTCCCACCCACCTTTAATAACTGTATCTAGTGGTCAATCCAGATCAGGTTTTATTACATAATATAATAGCTTTCACTGTTATTATTATTCCTACTATTGTATCTTCATCCTTGGATTTGTGATTTTCTCCTACTTAATACATGCTGCATAGATATAGGCTGGAATATTTCCATGTTGATGCAGTGCCTTAAGTTTGTTTACTAGATACTAATTCCTGGGGAACCGTATAATCTATAAAAGGTGATAGGAAGTTATTTCAGATATCTGCTGATTAATAAAGAAAAATAAACAGAAGTTTTTCTACGCAAAATGGAAATATTGTGGTTGAGAAATCTACTAACTGGACTATAAGATTCATTTGATATTGGATGGAGGCTGTACAGTTCCCAAAGGGTCAACTTTGCAATTTTAGAATACTTCTTCATTCTGCAGGGGAAAGCAGTTGTCACTGACTGCTCCCTTTTAGAACTTAGATCATCAGATAATCAACTGAAACCTCCTTAGGAAAAACTAACCTAACATTTTGCAGACCCATGTTCTGTTAAGATTGAGAGTAATGACTTCTCAATTATGGAAATTTTTTTTTGCTATTTTCTAGTGGGGTTTTCATTTATTTGGAGGTGGGTTCTTTTCAATTTCAAATATTTAAATATGTATTCTTGTTCTTCTAATTGATTGTTATTAAAATTTTGATTGTGTGATTTTTCTATATAGGCATAGAACTGTATTAAGGACACTTTGGAAAGACTGAATTCATAAAAGGCATTAAGGACTGTATCAAACAAATAAATACATTGCTGAGATGTCAAGGTGATTGTTCAGTGCCAGCATGATCAGCACTGAAGGCCCTCCAAAAGATACTTGTTCCCAAATGCTTAAGAGGCTGCCAAAAGCCTTGCATTTCCTGGCATATCTGCAATAGATGAAAATAGCACAGGACCTTTCTGTAACCAAAAGCATACAAAACGAAGAAAGATCCTGTTTCTATATTTGGAGGAAATTTTGTAAACAATAGGCGCACTGTCTCCAAAATTGAAAGGAAGATACTGTATGTGTCCCCTTTGATTCACATGGTGTAAGACAGGGGTGTCAAACTTGCGGCCCATGGCAGGATGCATCATGCGCTGGCCACAGCCAGTTCAGTGAAGGTGAAAAAGTCCTGATACGTCATGTGATGCTGCCGTGACAATGTGAGTTTGACACCCCTGGTGTAAGAAATCAGCACTTCACACTTTTGAATTAGCCTAAGTGCCTCCGATTGAGAGTTTATATTGTGATTAATTAAAATCACTTCCAAGGAAAGTACTTGCCATGTTGTCTTCTATTTTAAAAAAATGAAATGAAATAATATAAATAGGGTAAGATAATAATTGCATTACCTATTTTATTTTATTCTAGCCCATTTATAAATATGCTATTTAATTCTAATGATTACGTATCCCCTTTTTCCATTTGTGTGAATAAATGACATTTTTAAGTGAAAACAATTTTCTGTAGGCCAATGTAGCAGCAAAAGTTTTAAATTTTAATTTGGGTTTTATTGGGCTTTAGTGATTTACTTTCTTTTTAATTAATTAGTGTATTTATATGTTTTAATCTGTGAGCCGCCCTAGTCTTCCGAGATGGGGCAGCATATAAGTCCAATAAAATAAATAAATAAAATAAATAAAATGTCTCTCTGCTTCTTTTATGCCTCAGGGACAACTCTCACCCTGTATTTCTATATATTAAATTTTTGAGTACACTAGTGTCCTCCTTCTCAGATATTCCAGATATGAAATGAATCAGATGAGCTCCTTCTACTTTATTGTAAAGCCATATTAACAGAATCTGGGAAGTCAGAAAATACAAATCTCCTGCCATTTTATTTACAGCCGGAGATGTTAGGGATGATCCTTTCTTGGCTTTTTTTTCACTCATTATGTAACTACAGGCTGTACCTCTCTTATCTGACTGTTCCTTAGGCTGCATCTCTTCACCCCTGTTGCTCAAGGACTTTCTCACTCACCCTTACAACTAGTCAAGTAATTGTACAATATACTTCTGCATTTTTCCTACCATCATGTAAGGTGAACTTTTTTTCTATTTTTCTATTGTGAAAGATCTTTTAAAAAGAAATATTGTTTAGATTTATTGATATTGATTGATAGTTTAAGTTTATAGCACTGAATATATTCTTTACTTGATTATACTTTGGCAGTCTGACTGTAGCCAGTGAAGGCCAAGTTCTCAGTTTTGCATATCTGGTTGGCAAGACAGTAGAGAGGCCTCCAAAGGCTATGCTTTTGAGTAATGCTGATGCTGCTTCAAAAATTAGTACTGGTACTCATTTTTCCTTCTGCTCAAGTTGTGGATTTGAAATCAGATATTAGAAAGCATATATACATCTTCAATTCTTGTTTCTTTCAAAAGAATTGCAAAAAGCTGACTTGAGATTTCTATTATTCTTAGAAGTGAAGAACCTGAAATACTGTCACGAAAAATTAGAAAACAGGTTGCCTTTAAACCTCAATAAACTGTAGTTAAGCCTTTGGTTTTTGTGCTCTCCTGTCCATTCCACTTTTGGTACAGGTAAATACTGTGTTCTCTTCCAGTTTCCAATAAGCACAATTCATATATATTTAGACCCTAAACTGTGCTTAATGTTAACCAAGAAGTCATCTCCCTTACAATTCATATATGTATTTATTTAAAGCGGTTATGCCTCAATCTCACAGTAGATAGTTTTTCAAAGCTTAATTTAAAGAAACAACAAAAAAGTAAACTTGTAGAGTGGCTCTTTTTTCATCTTTTTTCAGTCTAATTCTGTTTAATTTCAATCAATTATTTATGGTTGTGTCTTCTAAAGCCAAGACAACCCTTCTAACTTATTTTCTGGCACCATCATAGGAGATGGAGTACACTAGTCCAAAGGTCAATTCAGCTGACTTTTTCATGCTAAATTATGGTGCACAGTGGTATATGAATGAGACTACAATCACAGTGAAAGTAGTCTATTTTTTTAAATTACACAAAGTTCTTCAAAGGTATTTGTGCATGTAGAACTGTAAGTATACATAAATTACAAATAAAAGAACATAATGTTCTTCAGCAGTATCAGATCATGTGATTCTTGTACCAATTCAAGCTTAACAAACGTGCAGCATTTACAAATGAGCAATAGCTTTTAAAATAAGATAAAGTACTTTGGTTAATTTTTTTTTACAGTAAAAGTGCTTATCAGCCGGGTGAATCATACAACGCTGGAGAAAGTCAATCACAGCAGCCTCTGAATGTATTTTATATTTGGGAGGGGGGAGGGTGTTTCAAATCAGTGTTGACTCCCAGTGACAGTTTGATTTTTGGAAGTAGTTTGCTGTTACCTCCTTCCTAGAGCTGAAAGAAAGTGATTGGCCCAAAGCCACCTAATAGGCTTCATGATTTCCCAGTTTCTAACCTCGTACCTTAATCATTACACCAATCTGGCTTTCTGGAATAATTGTAACAGTAAAAATCAAGACTCAACATTGTTCAAAGAAAATCTAGGCCTGCTACTAGCTCCTTCAAGTTGCATTCAACTCTTCATGCCCATGCCCATGTAGACTTTGTGACAGATGATTTGCCACTACCTTCTTCACAGATGTCTAGCCCACCACCTCCTTATTTTCTGGTGACCATCCAGAATCCAGATCTGCTAACTAGATTCAACGATGCTCAGTTGCTGAGACTAGATAGATAGTGTCACTTGATGAAGTACCAAGCAATACATGTTCTTTCTTCCACATATATCAACACTGCTGACAATTTGCAAGATAACAAATGTTTGCTTGAGACTTCCCTTACAGCTACTGAGTTAAGGCCTAATTGGAGGTGATAAATGACAGTTGCTGTCAGTAATTTCATTCATTTATTCATCCATCCATCCATCCATCCATCCATTCACTCACCCACTCACTCACTCACTCACTCATTTATTCAATTTTTATAGCTGCCCAACTCAACCTTTGTGTCTTTCTTGTTATATCTCTCTGAATAGGTAGAGCAAAAGATGTATAAAATGTGCAGTTTTGTATGATCACACCCAGCATTTCTACACTGCTTGGCAGCCATAACCACCCATAAACTATAATAGGATGTGTAAATTCAATGGCAATGTATTGCTTGCACACTTGTTTTGAAATGGATAACTATATTAATCTGTTGCAGGAAAAATTGAAGGAATATTGCAGCAGATTAACAAATTGCTTATGGCATCAGCATTTTTAGGTAACATTAGCT
Source organism: Naja naja (assembly GCA_009733165.1). Classification (NCBI taxonomy): domain Eukaryota; kingdom Metazoa; phylum Chordata; class Lepidosauria; order Squamata; family Elapidae; genus Naja; species Naja naja. The sequence continues at coordinate 30,948,165 of CM019152.1, forward strand.
GGTGTATGCACAGAGAAATACTGATCAGTTGCATCCCCATTGGTCATCTGGTTTTGCCTCCATATCCAGGACCTTCCACGCAATCACTAAAACCTAGATCAAATCTGAATTAATAACAGAAGTTCCATTATAAGAGTTCTAAGGTTGGTTAGTTGGTTGTTTATGAAATATATAATCAGAGTAACCTTAACATACTTGGAATGTACATATATCATGAAAGCTCAGAATTCATTTCCTATGCTATATAATCACTTCATGTCATTTCCATCTCTAACTAAAATATCTGCATGTTTCCCCAGCCTTTGGTAAGATTATATCTATTTAATTAGATGACAATGTTGATATAAAGCCTATTGTGCTCCAGGGTCTTATATCTATATTCATTATGTCAGCTGCTAACTGAATGATCTCTGTTCTTTCTTGAACTGTATATTTATTAATAGGTCCTAGTTTGTTCATGAATTTCCTTTTGGAGCTTTAAGTAAGAGATGATAGCATGATACAAAACTCAATGTGTTCTCCAAGAGTTGCATAAACTCCACATTCAAAAAATTGGCTTATTTGTTATGTTTCAGTAGTGTCTCCTAGATCAGATCCAAAGGCGATCTTGGAAACTTTGCATTAGCCAAGAATTTCATTTATTCATTTGTACCCTAGTCACCTCCTAATAGATTATTGCAATGTAGTCTGCATGAAGTTGTCCTTGAAGAACACCTGGAAGCTACAATAAGTCCACACTACAGTGGTGTGTACAGTTATGCTCACCTCTAGTTTCCTCCATGTTACACCTTTGCTCTATGTGCTTTGTGTTTTTTGTCTGGTCTACCTGGTAAGTGGCAAATTATTTCTATCTGCCCTGCTAGACTGGAAAGAAGAGATATGCTTTAGGTCACCTAAAATAGGATATCATCTAGCTGGATCCAGAAGGTGGCTTTTGGCCATACCCTTTCACATTACATTGGTTCCAACCCTTCTAGCTATTCAAAAAGATTTAAAAACCCAGATTGTTCACAAACGTGGCAGTCAGCAGATTAGTGAGAGCCAATGAGATGCTGTTATTTTATTATCATTTGGGTTTGCCCTTGGTTATCATTACAGATCATAGTAACAGATCTTATTGGTATAGATTGTGTTGTATTTTTTAATCTGCTGTTAACCACTCAGAGTTATAATGGTGAAATACATGGCTATTTAAAGTGAATGAATGAATGAATAAATAAATGAATGAATGAGAGAGAATCTAGACCTGTGTTGGCGAATCTATGACACGCGTGCTGGAAGTGGCATGCAGAGCCATTTCCCCCGGCACGCGAGAAGTCGCCCGGAAGAGCCCCACTGTGCATGTGCACGTGTGCCGCCGCCCAACAGCTGATTGTCAGGTATCTGGCGTGCATGTGCATGGGGTGGAGGCAGGTACACAGGAGATGTGTGCGCATGCTCAGGGATACATTGCATGTGAGGGGATCGCATGTGCATGCACAGATGTGCTGTGCATGAGGGGAATCACATGCGCATGTACAGATGCACAGTGCATGGGGGGATCATGCGTGCATGTACAGACATGCGGCACACAAGAAGGGGAATCACACAACAGAGAGGAGGAGTCGCACATGCATGCGCAGATGCACAGTGTGCAAGGGGGAATTGCACACGCATGTGCAGATACATGGCATACAATGGAGAATCACACGCACAAGAGGGGGAATTGCACGTGCATGTGCAGATGTGCAGCACATGAGGGGGAATTGCATTCACATGCACAGATGTGCGCCGCATGAGGGGGGTCATGCGCACATGCACAGGGGGCATGGGGGGCCAGCATGCATTGCTTTCTGGATGCTAGCATGCGAAAGCGTGCAAGGGAGCGTGCGCGCAGTTATCAGCACGGGAGTCAAAAAATGTTAGCCACCACTGATCTAGACAATATCTTCACTATGTTTAAAGCAAGAACAGAGACATGATGATGGGAGACTGGGGTTTGTATTGTGGAGATCATGGGATGTGTCTCATGACAAACATGTCTCGTGCCCAATTTAATAAAGTTCAGGGCCTTTTGAGGCCAAACCATACATAATGTCTATTATTCAAATTGATTCCATGCACACAAATATGTAATTTTTTATAGTAATATCACAGAAGTAGGTTGCTTGCTGCCTTCTGAGATCCCCACCCCCACCTCAAATCAAATCCACAGTCCTGGAATTTCCATCAGATACTATTAAATCTAGCTCTGTTTAAGATTTTCAGGATTAGCCATGCTGCCACCTGACTAACGTCCTACCCTAGCAATTCCATAAAGCAACCAAATTATATCAGATTGAAAATCCCCCTTTAATGTTGTTCCAAAGGTGTGTAATTTTTTTCCATGAATTTTAAAATAATTCAAATGGAATTATTTATACTAAGATAGATAGCGAGACTAGAATTCAAAAATTATGTTTGGATTAATTTTATGTAAAACCTTGGTTTTAAATCACCCTCATTAATGCAGTAGTTCATTTTGAGACATTTCACTGTGGAATGTTCTTGTGTACATTCATATCCATTGCATTTCAAGATTGATTTAAACTGCATTGTAATCAATTGTTATTTTGAGGTAAGCAATATGCAGTAAGATCAGCCATTGACCTGATTTTGGGCTAGTCTCGTTTAAATTCTTTTTATGAAGTCCTAAAAGTAGTATTTAAATTAGCCCATCCCAAATTCAGCCCACTTGCTCCTGTGATATGATAGGAAGCATGATGACATCCCATGCTCTCCATAACACCAAACCCAGTCTCCAATCATCATGTCACAAACTCTCACATCTACCAATATCAGGTAGTACAGTTGCCTTAAGGTGTAATTGAACTTATCTAAAAGAATATAGTAGGCACCATAAATCAGTTTTGCTATTTGAAGACCATGGTCAATTTTATTTTGCTAAACAGCACAGATGTCCATAATCATTTTGGAGTAGCCTGCAGGAAAGGCTAGATAACTGGCTTCTCTGGAGAGATCTGTCCATGTAGGAACTGACATATAAGGGGGTCCTTATGTGCACATATCTAAGCTGTTCTGAAAGTCCCCCTTTTTAATGCTTCAAGCATCTTTTCTCTACTATGCAAAAGTGTGTATTTCTGAAAGCAGCAGTATGTGAAGAAACCACATTTATCCTTTCATTTACCAGATTCCTACTGAGCCAATAGAAAGAGACCAGGAGTGCTCTATACAGAAATTTTTCTTGAGCCACCTGACTGAAATGTGGTTGACTAAGCTTTCCTCAGTCATTGTGTTATTAAGGCTACTTTTTCTGAGTGGAGATGGAACAATCTGGCTCTTTTGCGTGCTAGAAGGAAGGGAGAGTCCATCACTAATTTTCATGGACTGTGCCTAAGGTTATTTGAAAGATAGTAAGTAACTCTTGTATTATTTCTGTTATGTATGTAGGTTTGAAGTCATTGGTTTAGTTTGAACTGTTCTTGTAAAATGTTGGAAATGATTGGTTTAAAAAGTGCGGGAAAACCCTGCACTCTGATTGGCTGGCAACTGCGGCTGCTGGCTATAAGTAGCAGCCGCAGCCCAGCCAAATTGGGTCCGTTCTGAGCTGTAGTCACTAATAAACTAAGAGCTTGAAGCACTCCGTGTCTGTCTCTTCATGCAAACTTAACAATTTCTGTTCTAGGACAATCTGTTAATGTGACCATATACTTGACAGGAGTGGAAGAGTTGGCAGATGACCTATCGGTGTGTTTGTCAATTAACCCAAAAAGAACTGGCAGGTATGGGACAAGTTTGGTATATAAAGTGGAAGAGATTCTTCCTATTTTATTTTTGTGCCTGACAACCCCCTCTGTCTGCCCCATAGTTTTAAGGAATACTTTAAACATAGGTTCTTGAAACAATAAACCATTATAGAACAGCACTATTGGGACATGTTTAAAAGGAGTCTCACTATTAGCTGATTCCCTTTGAGTGAAGCTACACAAAAGATATAAATCAGACACAGTTTTGACAGAGGGCCTAAACTTGCAAATCTAGCCATCTGTCAAAACTCACTTCTTTCCTACGTTAAGGTGAATGATTGGTGTATATTTTTCTGTCAGCCAGTGATGTTTAATAGGAGGGGAAATAGGGGTAGGCAATCTACCAATCATTTTCTTTACTTCCTCCTCCATCAAATCTAGAAGGTCCAGCTGTCTTCCTCAGTGAGACAGAATAGGGAACAACAATTGAAGTAGAAAATTTTATGTCAGGATACTTTTCTGCCACTTCAAGATCTGGAGAAATGCATATTGACAAGTGGAATGGATGATGTAGCAGGATCCTGTTCCATACTGTCTGAATTTCGAATATGTTATTAGTTGATACCAAAGTAGCTGTTTCAGGACATATAATTCAGTTGTTTAGATGCCGGAGGAGAAGGTTGATGAGCTCATCCTTTTTATAAAGTTGTTTTGCTTCAATGTGAACCTCTTTGATATTTTAAAAGAAACCCTATACCACTTCCATGCCCTTTCAGTTTCCTGTGATTTTTATTCCACTTGGAAGCTGGTGCCTCTGGGACAGGAAATCTGAAAAGTCCTTCTGGATCAAGGACAACACATACATATCCACTCCCATGTTTTGGATTATGCAGCTGTTGTTTCTCATAATTACAAAGGTGCCAAAATCTTTATAGGTCACACTGAATGAAAATGAGACTCCCTCAACTTTTCTGATTTCTAGTAAGGTGAAAGAACAGGGAGATAATTGCCAAGGGTGGAAGGGAAAAAGAAGAATGTGAGCATGGAATGGAGCCCAAGATTTTCAGTGGAAACTGCCTGAAAGGAAGAGTGTTGAAGTCAGTACAGGAGGACTGAGGTTAAATGGGTTCAGGAAAATGCAGACAAAAACAACCAGAGTTAGCATGAGGAATTGGAAGAAACAGTTCTGAGGTAAACCACTTCTAAAGACAGGCAATCACTGGAGTGATATTGGTAATGGTAACCCAGTGTCGTTTGGCGGCACCCCAGGGAAGGGCCTCTTCTGTGGCGGCACCCGCCCTATGGAATCAATTACCCCTGGGACTCCGTCTGGCCCCTGACCTTCGCACCTTCCTCCACGATCTGAAAACCTTGCTCTTTGAACAAGCCGGGCTGTGCTAACCTCTTGGGGAGGTGGTTTTAATTTTAATTTTAATTCAGGAATTTTATATGGGTTTTGTATTAATTGGCTTGTAGTATTTAATATTGTTTTAGGTAATTAATTTATTGTATTTTTAGCTGTGAGCCACCCCGAGTCCTTTTGGAGAGGGGGCGGCATACAAGTCAAATCAATCAATCAATCAATCAATCAATCAATGAAACTCTAAATATTTATTTATTATTTGTTTGTTTGTTTATTTATTTGCCAGCTTCATTATTTTTTAAAAATAACTCAAGGTAACAAGCATACCCAATATTTCCTCCTACTCAGAAGTGGTATTCAGCAGGTTCTGATCAGTTCTGGAGAACATCTAGTGGAAATTTTGAGTAGTTCGGAGAACCGGCTAATACCACCTTTGACTGGCCCCACCCTCATCTATTCTCTGCCTCCTGAGTCCCAGCTGATTGGCTGGGTCTTCTTTTGTTGCCCTGCATAGGGGAACGGAGCTGGAAAGCAGGTTAGTGGGGTGGGGAGGGAATGGGATTTTGCAGTATCCTTACCCTGCCATGCACACCCAGCCACACCACCCCCATCAAGCCATGTCCATAGAACCAGTAGTAAAAAAATTTTGAATCCCACCACTGCTCCTACTCCTATTTTCCTCACATTAACAGCCATCTCCCCACATGAGATGGCTTAGGCTGAGACCCAGCTTTCATACCTAAGGCAGGCCTAGAATTCACACTCTCTTGGTTTCTAGTCTAGAGCCTTAACCTCTAGATAAAACTTCCTTCCTTCCTTCCTTCCTTCCTTCCTTCCTTCCTTCCTTCCTTCCTTCCTTCCTTCCTTCCTTCCTTCCTTCCAATGGCTCACCTGCAAAAGTTCTTTTCTTGAGAACAGAAGTACTATTATGGAGAAAGGATTTCTTCTCCATTATTTTAACATCTATAAACTTTTTTCTCAGACAAAAAGCATGCTGTCTCATTTGCTTCCTATTGCTGGAGTTTCCTTTACTATTCTTTCACCATTTTCTTGCCAGTTTCTCCCCCACTTTTTTATATACAGTATATATTTGAGACAGTGTCTTTTTTTTTCCTGGCACAACTGCTACCTGCGGGCAGAACTAAAAATCAGCCCTTTTTGTCTGCCAAACATAATTTTACTTTGAAGGACCCCACCAGAGTAGAAAAGGAAGAACATAACAAGCCAGATGCTATTTTGAAGGATGGGTGGTCACTGAGAACACTAAAACAGTGAATATATATCAGAAAGAAGATATGACTAATTCAGTAATAATGTAATTGAAATAATGCAGCCTGCAATAATAAAGCAGCTACTATGCTCATTTCAACAATCATATTTATATTTCCTTTACTGTCCTAAGAGTTATTTATGTGTTAGTTTATTAGCCAAGTTTGAATCATTTGTGATTGAAATGATCAGTTGATTTTCAGATTTAGATGGGTTAGTTTATAAAACCATTTCATCTTATTTAATTTTAAACTTAAATTTGAACTAATCAAAATTAAAAAAGGGATTCAAAACATAGTTTTCCTTCATTTTTCCTAGTTTTGAATATTTTCTCACTAAATATTCATTTGTAAATGTATTTATTGTAAAATAAACTGCATATGTTGAATATATGCAAAATTACTTTGCTTCTTATTAGCTTAGAACTTTACTTACCATTATTAAATAATTGTCTTCCCCTAAAGTATCTTACAACTTTGTGCCTAATGCCAACAGGCAACAGCAGTTATGCAATAAATCAATGAAGGTATGCTTAGTGAGAAATTTTTCTAAGAATTTTTTCTTAGCAGTTGAATGAATAAATCAGGAACAAAATTAAACAAAACATTTCATTCAGCCAATAACCGATTATCTACATTGCTGTTCTAATTGTAATTCAAATACAGGAAATACCTGTCATCCAAGATGAATGGAAATTTGCAGTTATGATAGACTCTCATGGAACTGTTGTGATTTATGGGAAGCCAACCAACTGAAACAAAACTTGGATGTATATTGTAACTAATACCACTGGACAAAGTAGAGGTATCTCCTGCTCTTTGAATGCTCCCTGGTTGGATTTCATGTTTGAAACTGTTGTTGGTGAGAAATTTTATGAGATAGTTTTTGGCTGGCTAGCTGGAAGAAGAGACCTTAAACAAATGTTATTTCCAGTATGGATAACAATAGCTATTTGAAGAGCTGCTAAATAAGTTGAGGAAAGGAGGAAAAGAGTGAATACAAGAAAGAGGAAAAAGAAAAGGGAAAAGAGAAAAAGTATATAAAATCATTCACAAATAGAAAAGGTACTTTGGTATTAATTTTATTTTTTGTTGATATAATTCTTTTTCATTGCTGGGAAAACTCTAAGCTATTGTATTCATCACAACATTTATAGTTCAGTCAAAACACTGAGTAGCAGAAATAAATTCTTCCAATTGGGTTCTTCTTCTGTTTTACTAGTAGATTGTATGTCTGGTTTTCAAAAACACAACAATGATTGAATTTTCAAGTTATCACTGACTTTTTCAAATATATTGCCAAGTATTCTGTTCCAGATATATAGATTTCTTCTTAGTAATGATTGGATAGAGTGCTTTCTATCACACAGACGTTCCCAAGGATAGGTTCCTTGGGATAGCAACCTTCGTGCCCCAAAGAAAGCTTTATTCAATATGCATATGAATAGATGCAAGATGGCAGGTGTGGTATTAGACTAGCTAGAAATCTCTTTTCTACACGTTTATTAAAAATAACAGGGCCAATGTTCTATGTAGTATCTAGATCTAATTTAGAACCACACAAATCATATAAAAATTCTGATTAGAAGTATGCTACAACAATTTACATACAGATAAATCCAGAGAACAGCCAAGCCACCAGCTACAGGTCAGCTTATGCGATGGTCTATATCACCCCACCCCCCAAAAAAAATCCCTTCTGAAAATATTTACAGATGAGAAACACTTGTGCTGAACCAGTTTCATGTCAGGAAACTCCAAACACAGGCAGAGCAGATAACACAGAGCTGTCACCTGCTCAAAGAATTAATCATATAATAAACAAAATTCCACTTTAGTTAGCTTAGTTTAGTCTGGTTTAAAACAGAGTGTTTATTCTTCTGGTTGGCTGTCTTCTTTTTTGAATGTGTTTTTCCACCTTTTATTTGTAAGCTGCCCAGAATCATCACAAAATTAAGTAAACTAACTAGCTAAAAATACATTCAGGAGACTATGTGCTAAGAAGGTTTGTGAGCCATTGGTGTTAGTCTTACCTGTCAGTACATCCCACAATCACATTTTTTATATATTAGAAAAGAAGAAATCTTTCAGAATTTCTGTACAGAAGAGCTTGATGTATATTTATTATTAAATTAATAATGACAGTCCACTGAGACACTTTCAGTGAGGATTTTCTTAGGGCTAAAATAAAATGTAAAATATAAAATTATATATATGCACAAGTGAGTATTTTTTAACGATTATGTGCAATCAAGTTGGTATCAAATTTTAACAATTATTGCTAGTCTTCTCTTTCCTTTCCAGCATGATGGATTTCTCAAGGAAGTTGGATCTTCACATAATATAACTAAAATGTAACAATTTGAGGCTGGTCATTTCTGCCTTGAATGATAATTCTCTATTGGTTTGTTCTATGATCCTTTCTATGTGAACTAAACTTACATTCTACTGAAGTTAAGCACAAAGGGGAAAAGTTGTTGGAATTTTGAATTAAAAAGTAACATTGCTGAAGGAAATTTCAGCAATGTTGCTGAAATTTACTGTGGTTGTTGTTTTTCCATATATGCACTACAATAAACTTAAGAAAACATGTTGGAGAAAAAAAGGCAGAAATCTTGGATTTCTTCTTCAACCATCTGCTCTTTCCCTACTTTAATAGTGTAAAAATGAGAAAGTCGCCAGTAGGACAGCTGCTGAGTGTCATATCACATTGTTGTAGCACAGATATCTTATAAACAGTCTGACATCTGCTGCTGCTCCCTCCCAGTTGTACAAGAGAAGCTGAAACACCCACTAATTCTGTAAGACAGTCACCAAGAATCTTTCCAAATATTTGTTTATAGCCCAAAACGAAAAGAAGTGGGGAGGGGGGAACTCTACATGTTTCTTATTTGTAGCACAGCATCCAGATTTCTTGTTCTAAGGCTCTCTGCTTTGCTAAAAGGGATTCTTGGTATTTTCTTTGACTGGAAGGAAAATGCAGGTCCTTAATTATTTCAAGAACTGTACCATCCTAACTCAAAGTAGCACTTCTTGCATCCTGCAAATGAAAGTTGACCAGACGGATGAGTGAATTTTAATTCTAAACTAGAGACAGGAATGCATGCACCATTGCTCCCGAGAGCTACAGCATGCATATAAGAGCAAAGACAGAGAACTCCGGCTTCCAACATGTGGCCACATTTTCTTCAGTCATAACATTTGCTCCCTTGATAGTCACTGCCTAACTTTGTCTAATGTGTCTGGGCTGGAGGGATATAGTGGTGTAGACAATCACAGTCGGTACTGATTGGTAATATTTGTTTGATAAATTATCTTCATTTCTTCAGTTGAACCTGAAAAATTTGGTTGAAAGAGAAAACAGTATTTGTGACATTCAGCTTGTTTGCTTAGAGCTTGCTGTGGAACTGAATGTTGATAGCACCTACAAGAATATTAACAGTGATGGATGCAGTAGTAAAATTTAGAAGTTGGTATGTTATAATCATGACAGCAACTAGTTTTGATTCTGATATTTGCACAATGTTAAAGCATGTAAACTTTATATAGGCAACCAATGGATCACCACATGGACTTACTTGCTACAGTTTTCCACCAAACCCACCACAAAAACTATCATTTACAACCAAGACTTACACGCCACCTGCATTTGTTCAAATTGCTTATCAAAAAGACTGAATGTAAATCCAAAATTTTTTCAAATTGTGATATCCCACTGAAATTAAACACAGGGTCATATTGGTTCCCAGGAATAATTTACTATATATCAACTGGAGATCAAGGTTGCACACTTAATGTTTTCTCCTTCCATTTTTGTCACATTTCTGTGAAATAGGGCAGGCCCAAAGTCACTCAATGAACTTTCACAATTGGGGAAAGGCTTGAACCAATTGGGGAAAGGTCTCCCCACTGTGAGTTCAACACCATAAACCATTACCCTGATGTTGAGTCATTTAGTTGCTTCTGGCTATTCTCAATCTAGCAGACATTAGTTCATCAGGAGTTGTCTGTTAGTAACTCCTTCAGTTTAGTGATTGTTCTTGATCATTTTCCCTACCTTCACTTCCCAAAGCCACATTCATCTCTTTCACCAACAATTGTGCATAGAGAGCACTCTATTCTATATTCCTATTTATACCTCTATTGCATATCCCATGCATCTGATAAACACAGTTGTCTAAGGAATTGGGCAACACGGGATAAATGAAAAAATATATACATCATAAGGAAAATACAAGGAAAATTCACCACCTTACCTAAATATGTGTAACACAAGTGTGAAAGAATGGAGGTTACACCATGATATCATGATGCATTTGGTATTATGGTTACGAATTGACAAATTGACTTGATTAAGCCTAAACTGATGAACTGGCCTCTGAGTAACTTATACGATAAGAAATCAGCAAGTCTTTAAGGTAGACTTATTCCAAAGGTAGATTGTCTATTCCAAAGACAGGAATCCAGATTTCAGAACAAACTTGATTAGGATTTGACAGCTGGCAATTAATGGAATATTTTCTCCCTCCCCCCAATTTCATTTAAATATAAATTTACCCTTTATACTGAGAGAAAGGGTGATGTCTTGAAATGGAATCCTTCAGTATGATTCCCCATCTCCTGTTGAATTTAATTAAAATGCCTTCTGGTTTCTTCACTTGACTCATGCACTGAAATTAAAAAGTAGGGGAAAATAAGAGCAACTAGTTTTGATTCTGATTTAATGTGTACATGGGTGATCATGAAAATGATGGGAACTGCACATTTTTCTAGAGTTTCTCAGTACGCATTCTTTATATCTGCATTTAGTTTTTCTGAGCTGTGTAATTATGTGTCAAAGTGCTGTTTAACCAATTACTCATAGTCATCTATTCCCAGGATTCTCTCAGCTCCCTGACTGATGCCCTTCTGGCTTGATTCATGTATCAATATAATAAGCAGGACAGGCTTATCTGTATCACCCACTAATAAAAAAAAAACAATTGCTCTTGTGATGGATATGACCACCAACATGTTCTGGGGAATCCATTTAGACTACAGGGAATGCTTGAATATTTAACACTACACTCCGAAGAGATCCAATCGTCACCATGAATTGAGAGGTGATTGTGCCTTTAAAGATGATTCAAGCAGAGCCTGCTATTTAAAAAAGCAGCTGGTTACTATGTATTTGGATCACATTATTACTATTGTACTAATAGCATACTACAGTGTTACTCAACCTTTTCTTCATGGATCCCTTTTAAGTACCTTTTGTGGCCACGACTATGGCCATGGACCCCCAATACTTAACTCAAGATTTAAGTCATAATATTTATTCAACCTTCACAGACCCCCTATGATAACATCACTGCCCCCCCAGGGATCTGCAAACCACAGATTGAGAACCACTGGCATACTAGATGAACTGTTTACTATTCATTTTCAGGCTCCATTGAAAGGGCTAGACTTGACCTTTAAAATCCACAATAATTTATTATCAATTTATGTAAAAAAAGGTTATCTGAACTTGTCTGGATCTTAAGATTGGCATTATAGATCCTGCTGCATGATTTAATAAGGCTTACAAAGCTAGTAGATAAAAACTCTTCCTACAGAAATGTACATTGTTTTATCTGTATTGTTTTTGTTTTATTTAGTTTTATTTTCTGAATAAAAACTTTTGTATTTAGGCCAATCTTGATGCCTCCATTGATGCAATACCTTTTATTATTTGTTTCTCAGTTTATTAATATGTGGGTCTATATATTAATATCCAACCCAATAATTAGACTAGAAAATGTATTTATGGTATCTATTCCTTCCCTTCCCTTCCCTTCCCTTCCCTTCCCTTCCCTTCCCTTCCCTTCCCTTCCCTTCCCTTCCCACAGATGAGTGGCTAATGGTGAAGTAGGAAGTGAGGGATTGCAAATCTGGCATAAACCATTGAAAATGATTATGTGACTACAGCAGCACCCAGAAGAACTGAAGCAGCCATAGCTTCCACTAATTTCATTCCCTCCAGAGTGATTTGACCTGGATTATAGATACATTCTGTAGGTTAGCTCCTATGATGCACTATTTTGCTCAGTTAAGGGTCATAATGACAACAGTTTAGTATTATATAGAAGATATATGGCAAGACCAAAGACAGATAAAACAAAATCAAGCATGTAGCGGGTGAGGAAATCTGTAGGTATTGCTCAAAGGTAAGTGAAAAAGGATGCTGGGAATTGTGAGTCAACAATATGTGCAATTAGCATCACTATTTTAGATACTTTCACATCCCACAAGTGCAGATAAATGCCTTGCTTGAACATTAATGGAACCTTGGCAGCAATGCATTCTGGTACATTCCAGTAGCTATTGAAGTCTAACAATACATTAAGTATTTAAGGAGCAATGAAATCCAATTGGCTTGGGGTTAAATCTCTAACCCAACTGTTGGATCCTGTCAATGCCAGTACTTGACTAATTGGATTTTAGCAGAGATTCAGCTGTCTGGAATGTGTTTGGCCAATATTGCAATGCAAATTTTTGTAATTTTGCTTTTTTAACTGATACAAAATAAAATTAATCATCTTTTGAAATTTACACTGTACAGAATTTTGTAATAGTTTGCTAAGTAAAATAAGTATATTAAAGAAAAGGCTGTGCAAACATGCATTCTTCATGTGTGGTAAAGGTAAAAAAAGTAAGTTAAATAGAAAGGCCAAGAATAAAGCATATTTTTGAGGAAATGTGCACCAAGCTACACATCTTTCAGCATGTTCTTTAAAAAAAATGATCAACCAAACTTGACATATTCACAATTTGGCAACTAACCTATCCAGTTGCATAATGAAAAACTGAAAAGAATGGAATGGAAAATGAGAAATATGCTTCTCCCAGAATGCAAACTTTGAGTAAAGAATTCAGAGGAAAGGAAAGGAATCTAGCTGGTCAGAATGGGTGTTATAATACTTTTTCTTTCATATTAAAATTTCTACACACAGATTTCAAAAGGATAACTAAGAACATGACTGAAATGAAGAAGGCTCATCTTATATGGGCAATTGTCAGCTAGGAAATGTCTGCCTAGATCTTCCTGAGAGAACTGTGTAAGCTGCTAAAGCAAACAAGTTGACACATACATACAGTTTCCTCAATGAAGCACAATTAATATATAGGGGATTACAGAGAAGATATGGTATACTTAGTTTCAGAATGACTTAATAACCTTTTTAATAGGTTTTAAAATACCATTACAGCATTTAGATATAAGTATGATTTTAGGCCAACTTTGAAGGCAGCCTGAAGGTAAGTTGGAAGCAAAGTCATGAGGGCTGGTTTCTTAAAAATATTTTGGAAGGCATTTTCATGTCATGGTTAGAGGGATGTGGCAATGAATCTCTAAGGGGCATTTGGCCATAACTTCATAAATATTTCTTCTGAGGAGATAAGATTGCAGTTTAAGAGATAGCTGTGGGTTAGAACTAAAGTCTAGCCCAGTTTTTCTACAGCTGAATCCAAGATCAACAGAAAAGGCAGGCTTATACCAATTTACATTAGATAAACAAAACTTAAAAGAAATTGCATGCCATTAATTTAAATTAATTGTGGGCCATTCAGTGGGACCAATTCTCATTTATATTCATATTAACAGGAGAATAACTCCTTACATATATTATATAAGAGTAGGCATATCAGTTTAGGCTCAGTCATATCTTTCTGTCTGCTTACCGTATACCTCCCTGGCTACAAAGGGATCCTGACCCACTCATCCAGCTATTTTTAAAAAACTCATTTGCATGTCACCATGTCCTTCCAAATGCCAGGCAGTTCTGGGTCTGCCTGCAATCTCTCTAGGGAGAAGAGGCTCATCATGAGCTATTTCCAGCCATCGGTGGAAGTAAAAGATGACAAAGCTCAGATAAAATGTCTTCAAACATCAGTCACTTATCTCGCCAATCTCTCTGATCCTTTTCCAGCTTGTTATCTGCAAGCCTTCTATCACAATGTCTGGATTTTCTAAGAAGTGCCTTTTCTCACTTCACTGCAGTCTTGCACACTGGAGACATATCAAGCTAGGAAAGTTCCCATAATTGGGTGCAGTGTAGTTGGCTTTGGTTGAACTAAAAGAGTGCAAACTGTAACTGCTGGTGTTTGAGACACTCTGAAGTAAAGTTATCATGGAAGCTGTTGGTCTGTTGCACATGGGAGGAAGAAGGAGTATTAGAAATATATAATATAAAAACAATAAAGGTGGGATAAATTAAAAAATGAGGATAAGGTGGAACTGCTTAACATCTTTTTTTGTCTTTTCTCAAAAGAGCGAAAGAGCCTTTCCTAATATGTCTCAGCAAACAAGGAAAAACACACTTTGGGATTGATAAAGGTATAGTAAGAATCCTCTCTGCAATCTTAAATGAACATTTTTCTCCAGAGCCAGTGCAATTATATCACAAGATATTGAAGAAATGGTCAAAATGTCTTCTCAGAACTGTTGTATGCAATTTTTGATGGAAATGGAGTTGGAAAGGAGCAAGAATATTGGAGAAGAGACTAGTCTCATTATGAAAAAGGGGAAGTGAAAGGATTCAGACAGATCAGTTTACCTTCCCTTGTACTAAGCAAGGTATAAGAAAATACGTCATTTTGCAAGCACTGTCACTATTGTTACCAGGATGTGTTGTTAAGAACACATCTTATTACATGATATCTCTTCTTATGACAGAATGAGTTGCCTGTAAGGCTAAGAGAATACTCTAGGAGTAGTGACTTTCATCTCAGTCAGAGTCTTGACAAAATGTATCATGCATTTGCAAAGAAGAAGCATTTAGACAGATGGTACTACAGTCCAGAGAATTTGCAATGGGTTGAACAATTCATAAATGGTTCTGCTTTGTTCTGGAGGGGGCAGTATCAACTGGGAGCCCATCCAATTCTAACTTTGGCCATATGCTAATCGACATTTTTTAAAATGATCTAGAGAATGGTATTGAATTGCTGTTCATTAAATTTTTAGATGACCTCAAGTTGGAGTAGGGGTGGGTGTCCAATACTATTAAAGGACAAAATCCTATTAAAAATAAAGTACAATGGAGAAACATCTTTTTAAGGGCAACACTCAGAAAATAAGATGTATACCCCCATTACATGGTTGAAGAGCATTGCTTCTCTTCCTTTGACATCATCTAAACTATCTTCTCTTGTTACAGAATAACAATTTTCAGTAGAATGCCATCAATGAAAATTACATTATGGCTTTTTGCAGAAGCATCAAGAGTATCTAATATTTATGGCAGATCACAATAGGGAGCCTCTTGGTAAACAGCTATGGACATTGCAAAAGTAATTTCCATTGGGCTTCAATTTCCAGTTTTAAAGTCTGGGGCAGGGAGAATCTATGTGCATTAAAATGAAAGAAAGTGGATTGCCTATAAATAGGCACAAAAGCAATTATTTATTCAAGCTTACATTTGTCAAAGCTTAGCACATACTGGATCAGTGAATCACAAGACATATTTTCTTTAAAACACTCCTCTGTCTCTCTTTGTTTTTCTCAGCTCTTCCTTCAGTTGATTTAAACTAATACAGGTAATCTTTGACTTATGACTTGTCATTTAGCTACCATTTGAAATTTGGATTCCCCAAAACTACTTATGCCTTATTTTCCAAGTTATGAGAATAGCCCCCTATAGACACATAATCACATTTTGGGCACTTGACAACAAGCTCATCTTTATGGCCATTTGCAGGGTCTTGTTAATCACATGACCATAAATTGTAAGATGTTTTTCTGGTTTCAGGTAGTTGCTGCTAATTTCTGGCAAAAAAAAATGCCCTGTGGGGAAAATTGGTTCACTTAATGATCATTGTGTTCTCTTAATGACCACTGCAAAAATGTTGAAAAATCAGGTGCAGTCACATGATGCTTTGACTTACAACTGAGATGATTTGTCAGCATAATTCAGGCTTGATTTATATCCCCAGTCATAAATTGAGGATTAACTGTATACACATGGAAGTGGTAAAACAAAAAAGTTGTTGCCTTCACTAGTCATCCCTATCCTCCCATAGGCACAATGATAACAAATACAGTTGTCCTTGATTACAGTTTACAAGGATTGGTGTATTTCCCATCCCTTCCATCAACCATAACCAGCAGGAAAGCCTACGCCAATCATTCTTGTTAATGTAGATTGGATTTGAAGTTTGAGGAAGAGGCAAAGTTTGACATAAGCCTAGACTAATGAATTTAACTCCCCGCTAGAATACCCTCTGTTTTTCCCCTCTCAAATGCTTTGTGCAGATTCATGCAAAGGGAATCCAGCTTTCAGCTGCTGTCCACTGATAGTCAACTTTGGAGCCAAGTTTAGTACAATTTCAGAAGAGTACTAAAACCTTGTTCAAAAGCAGTCTGAACACATCTTATGGCAGGAAACAGTACACATCTTATACCATGAAACAGTAGAAAACTAGGCATCCCACCCCCTGCCTGGTACCATTGTTGTTCAAGGTGTCCCGGGCCAGGCATAACTTCAGAGAATAATAGGTACAGGGGAGCTGCACTTTTCTGCTACCTAAAACAGAATGATAGACAACAGTGCATATAGAATAAAGGAATGAGGTGCTAAAGTGTCCAATAGATGCCAAGTTTATTATTATATTCCTTTAAGGATCACATGAGTGAATCAGCTATGAACTCCCTTTTTATGAACCCCTATAATTCTTTAATTCAGAGTAGAATTGGGTGATTGGATGGAGCTGTGCATTTACTGGCTGGATGCCCATCCTGATGCCATGTGGAATATGCAGCAGATTTTTTTTTGTCTTTGCACCCTAGGAAACATCTGCTGCTACCCAGGAATGAACTCCCAACCTTCTGAGTGGGAAGTGAGCATCTTTACCACTAGGCCACCACACCGTTCAGTGAATCACCTATAAAGTGGCTGCTTAAAAGTGTCAGAATATCCATGGTGAAACCTGTGTCACAGTAATCCTTAGCTGATACCATTTCAGCTAAGGGTGATTTTAAGACTGATTCATTTAAGAGATGGTGATCGGATAAAGGCAACATCATGAAGACACAGCAAAAAAATTGTTGCTAGGGATATGTGGGCCATATTTAGATGCAAATGAGTTCTGAATCACTCTCTCTTTCACCCATCATTATTAAATGTTTGCATGCACAGATTCAAGATGGATAGAAAAAAATCCTAAAACTAATTAGTGGGACCTGCATCTCTATTGTATATGTTTTATGCTGAGAAATTCCCAAGCTCAACCTCTGCCATATCGAGTCAAAAAAATTACAGATAATAAGAAAAGTCTTATCTAAATTCTTGCATAGCAATGACTACAGAAGCTAAAATTAAGCACATATGTGAGTACCTTTCCAGGGAATGATAATAAAGCTATTATTTATGTAAATACACACTCTATGAGTTCTATTTCTGTTTGTTTTGGTTCTTTCAGAGAAACATGGCCTAGGAAATATTTTTCTTAGTGATAATTTCTCTGGCAAATCCCAGAATTGCAGCTTTTGTAGAGAAATACTAGAAGGCTTTCTGAACATTCCTAGCATTTTACAGTTAAGGAGAATTCTGATAAAGATTAGATCATAGTACTATTGTAGGGAAACTTGGCACAAGATCTTTCTTGCTTCATAAGGATATCTTAAATGAAGGGTATGTGTGTGTGTGTATAACAATACTGAACAATATACAGTAGATTTTTGCTCTGCAAAGATCATAAACTTCTATAGAGGTCACCCATCCCTGCATATAATTAAGACACCATTAATATTCACTCTTCTACTTACTTCCAAGAAATTGTTCTTGTGATTTACAATATCATGTTCTTCACAAAAGATTCCATTTCAGAGGAAGATTTGCAGTTCTACTGGTTCAGCCAAGCTAATCTTGATTCCTCAGGAGAAATATTACTAAAGCTGCCTTTTGAAATGCAAAAATTCTCAGAAAGTGAACCAGATCCCAGTTTTGAAAGTTTTCTTTCTATTGTTTTGACATGAAAAATGAAACATATTATTCAAGCGTTAATGGGGATATATATATATTAGGTTGCATTAGTTAATGGATGGATTGATCCATTAACAATGTAAAATTATGCCCTTTCCTTAATTTCTTTTTTTGCTAGATACAAGATATTTCACTTTAATTCTTTTTTGAAAGGATGGAATTCACTTTAATTGCTTTTTATGTAACTTATTCATATTTTAAAATTTTCCTAATCCTTCTCAAAAGCATATACTTTTAGTTCTTTCATAATGAAGTGAAACCAAATCCATAAATAATCATCTATATCTATTGTTTTTGAATATAGCCGTTTATAGCAGTTGTTAATTTATATTAAGCATTTAGTAACAGAATCTCTACAGTTAATTTGTTCACAATTATTAAATGCACAAACAATTGTTGAAAACTGTTTAAAAGCTACTGAATTGCCATATAATTTTATTTATTTTATTCATTTAATTGTAATAATTCATAATGTATTTGAATAATAGATACCAGTATTTAGAATAAATTGCACAGCATTTGTTTATATTTGATTTTTAAGTAACTCCCTTTTACCATTATTCCTCAGTGACCGCCTTCATAGTTAAGCTTTAAACAATATTCAACAAAATTATATTCACATTTGAGCTACAATGCAAAAGCCGCTGGAATATAATCAGTTTTTGTACATAGTTACACAAGGGCTATTGCTCTTTTCCATGGGGCTTTAATATTCTAGAATTTATTTAAACAACACAGATACATCAGTTAACAAAAATAATCTGATGCCATTCAAAATGGAGATACTATGGTCCTCAGAATGTACTTTATTTCACTTGAAGTGTAAACACTCAAACTATTAAAAATGTAAGTGAACAATCTTTAGAAGTGACTGCTGCCAACCAGCCTTGCTATTAACATGGATATAATATAATAATAATATGGTTTGAAATTCTTTTTGCTAATCTCAGCAGTGTGAACAAATATGAATAAAGAGAACTTTTGCAAGTAAGTCAGCGTATGCAGTGGATATAAAGTTGCTATGCAAAACCAAGCTGTATTTGTACAGAGTAGCTAAATAACAAAGGAAGTCACTTTATCCAAATTTAAGCAAGTAAGCATCTACCGTAACTGTTTAAAAAATCAGGAGAATGAACTGCAATTTTCTCAAAGACTGCCCTCTGACCAGCAGCTCATATGCCGAGTTAATAGTAGTGACACATGTGAGAATTGACACCAACATATGGGTAAAAGTTGCATATTATGGGAAGAGAGTCTGGCCACGCATACTCCCAAATTAACATTGATTCTGCAGTTGCAATTGATAGGCATGTGAATGGAAAGCAATGGAAATTCAAGTACTTTGCACACAGGCTCTGCAGAGATTATGAGATCAAAGGCAGCAAATCTATTCTCTAATTAAGAATTCACCTATGAATTCACCTGCAGAAGGAAAAGCTGAACTCAATGTTGTACTTACCAGGCTTTTTGGAATGCAAGAGTCAAACCTATGTAAGAGGTTAATGCTTTTATTACTGAATTGACTTTCCTGTCTTTTTTTTCCCTTTTACCCTTTTTATTTATTTCCTACCCAGCATATATTCAGAATTTTTAAGCATTTTGAAATTGACAATCAAAATTTGTCATCCTGCAGACAATAAATTTCCACTGACGATCTCTGCAAATGAAGAGAAATAAAAAAACAAGATTTAATACATTATAAATAGGAGGATAAAGCCAAATATGTTAATATTCTGATTTAGATTTATTTACTTTTGATTTTGTTTAATGAATTATGGTTTTCTACCAAAAGAAAAACAACCATCAATAAATATTTATTCTTTCCTTCATTTAGCAAAGTCTCTGACATGATTTTGAAATACTTGGGTCTTGAGCCTAAACAAAGTTGGAAATTTATTTTAAAATGGCTATACTTTATCTTTTTGTTTTGTAAGGTCTCATAGAATTTTCCCAAAATGCAATTTTATCCAGAAGCAATGCTGCTTAGAAACAAACTAAAGCAAAACATGTTGCATTGAAAAAGGGGCAGAATTGAATTTTCCATTATTAAAAATGAGCAGATTTTATAGCTATATTCTTTTAGCTCAGATACGATGATTAAGTGGAGCCAGTTTGGTATAATGGTTAAAAGCCAGCAGGTATGAATTTGGTGACTTTGGACCAATCATTATCTCTCATCCCTAGGAAAGAGACCATAACAAACCACTTTAGAAAATCTGGTTGCCAGGTGATAATCTCACTTGAAGGTATAACCCCAAAAGAAAGATTTTCCACAGTATTGATTGTCTATCGATCTAAATTGCTTTTTATTTCAAGAATGTTTAAACTACTCTGAAAGTAAATGTACAGTTTGTTTGATGTTGCTTTCTTTTGCTTTCAGATGTAAAGTATGGTCAAGAATGGGCCCTGTGATAAATTGATTCCTTCATTATAAAATTAATTCACTAAATAAGCATGGTCATCCTCTCTAAAAGTTTTCAGAAAAATATCAGGAATTCAGTTGTAGTTTCTTTGGATGTTACAGCTTCAAACAGTTACATTAAATTGCTTCGGTTTTTAAGGAATCTTCCTTCAATTCTGCAAAATGTGTAAAAGCCACTTCAGTCAAATAAGTACAGTATTGTGTGTATATATATATATATATATATATATATATATATATATATATATAGTAAGTCACACAACCCACAACTCAGCATCCAACCCTACACCAACCAATCCACCACGCCCCTAACTACCTCAATTCCAACTACAGCTGGCCTTAAATGCAAACTACTCAATCCAAGAAGCCTTGTGAACAAAATACCTGAATTCCTCCTCTTACTAAATATGGCTAAATTTGACATCATTTTTGTCTGTGAAACATGGCTCAGCGCCTATCTCCCTGACTCCATTACCACAGTAAGAGACTATCATGTTTACCGATCAGATCGTGAAATCTGTAGAGGAGTTGGTGTTGCTATCTTCTATAAAAAGTCCTTACATCTAAAAAACATCCAAGTCACCCAGAAGCTTGCTCTTCCTGAGACCATCATCTGTGAACTGTCCTTAAATATCACATTTTGATTCTTACTATGTTACATAGCCCCTGATTATGACATAGAACATGTAAACAACTAAATTCACTACTAACATGGGCATCATCCTGCCCACATGCTTTTATCTTTCTTGGTGACTTCAATCTACCTCATATTAACTGGACCCTAAACGAATGTAATACTGAACCCATACATGCAACCTTCTACAATGCTGTAACAAATCTAGGACTGGAACAACTAGTAACCAACAATACTAGACTTAACAACTGCCTCGATCTCATCTTCTGCAATAGTTTGAATTCAATTTACGGATTACAAATTAAAGAACCCTTTTCCAACAGTGACCACAACATGATTGACTTTTGTCTCAACATACGTCCGCACAAAAATAATCACAACAATGTGATCCCCAGTTGATCCCCCAACTTCAAAAAAGGCAACTATGATCTTATAGACAATGATCTCTCATCCCTTGATTGGCAATCTCTATTCACTGGATGCAAATACTGTTGAAGACCATTACAACATATTTTTACTTGAAATCCAAAGAGTCATCAAACTATATGTACCAATAACAACTCCCAAAACCAGAAAAAATAGATTACCCATAACAATAAGGAAACTTCAATCCAAAAAAAGATCACTGGAACCCACATCATGTATCTGATATTAACACAGTTGAGAAAGTCCAGAAATACTTCACAAGAAGAGTTCTACACTCCTCTACTCATTGCAGAATACCTTATGCTGCCAGACTTGAAATTCTAGACCTAGAAAACCTAGAACTATGCCGCCTTCGGTCTGATCTAAGTATAGTATATAAAATCATACACTGCAATGTCCTTCTGGTCAATGAATACTTCAGCTTCAACCATAACAATACAAGAGCACACAATAGATACAAACTCAAGGTTAACAGCACCAAACTTGATTGCAGGAAATACAACTTCAGCAACAGAGTGGTCAATGTCTGGAATAGTCTAGCTGACTCTGTGGTTTCTTCCCCAAACCCCAAAAACTTTAACCTTAGACTGTCTACTATTGACCTCACCCCTTTCCTAAGAGGTCTGTAGGGGGCGTGCATAAGTGCACCAACATGCCTACCGTCCTTGTCCTATTGTTTCTTTTTATTTTTCTTATATGTATTCATTTCATGTATTCACAGCTATGTTTATCCTTATACTTATTATCTTGTAAGCGATTGACAAAATAAATAAATAAATAAAATAAATATTCTAAAAATATTGAAATTAATATCTTGAATTACAATATCAATATCAGTATTTAATATATAATAAAATCTCCTCTTCCTATTAATGTCCAGTGCTAAGCTCTTTCTATACTTAAAGTATTTGTTTTGGAATTGCCATTACCGAAAGGGGGTCTCTGAAGATATTATTGTGAGGTTAAAAAAAGGTTGATATAAGTCTGGCTTTCAGCTAATTGTAAACTGTTAAAGATTAGTTGTCATTCTGCCTCTCAGAAAAGTCATCATGCTTTCCATCATGTCTATTTCTCCTACCATGCCTAGGCAATAATTTCATATTCATCTTTTTAAAAATGTTTCACGGTGCAATCATCCATTTGTGTTAAGGCAAAGATTCAGCTTTCAACAACTTTTCTGAATCTGACCTTTCTACACCAGAGAATGTTGTGGTTGCTCCACGGATATAATGATCATAGGTGTACAACATCATGTCCATATCTTCTCCATAGTGCTCTGGATGTTCTGATGTCATCCTGATTAGTCAGGAAAAAGAAAACAACAATCATTTCTCTATTTTGTTCAGTAATAATAGCCCATTGCAAAACCCATTGATAGTTGAGACTCAGTTCACGTTGTTCAGCACATGTTTGATAAATCACAGAAGACCTGAAAAACAATTAGGTAATCTTCAGCAAACAGGAGTAAAGTGTGCTTTCTTTTTTCAAAGAAGTTTTGATTTTATTTTAAAAAGGAGCTCTATACCCATGCTTTGCTACGAAACTATGTGATCAGGCTTAGGTTTTGGGGAGGAAAATAAGAAAAAAAATTACGCCTCTGCCTACCAGCATCCATCAGTATTCATCTGGCTAGCATCCTGTCAGTGTGTGAGAGAGTTGAGGGCTGTTTGGAAACTGAAACAGTATTTGCTGTGTGAGCTAGGAGACAGCAAGGATCCTGGGCGTGACTTAGCTCAACTGTTCTGTACTAAAGCTGGTTGCTTTAGCTCTGAAACTGAAACTGAAACTGAAACTCCTCTCCTCTGCTTGTGTTTTGCATTTGGAACAGATTTCTTTTCAAGTGAGGAAGGGGAGTAGAACTCCTTAGCATCAGAACATGTTAATAATAATATATGAAATATTGATGGTCTGATAGTCATTTCAAAAAATCATTTCTTAGTGAGCACCTAGAAGCCAAGAGGAACATATGTGCCAAATTTCATGTCTGTAGGCTTTACAATTCTGGAGATTTTGTGATGTTGCATGAGTGGTATTTTGCTTATATAGAGAGAGATTCTAATTACAGAATGTTGACTATCCTTGGTCAGCATATTAATTCTTTTTAAAAGCATGAAATAATGCTTCCCAAGAGAAAAGTCAGTGTAACCTAGGAATCCATTCTTTTCCTATTGATACCAATTCCTTTGGAACTGGGAATGGAGACAGAAAAAGCTGAGTTTTATCAGTTTAATCTTTTATTATGTGTCTTAAAATGTAATAGGATCCAATTTGAGTCAGTCACCAGGACCAGAAGTTTAATCTTCCAAGCTTTCAGACTTGTGCTGGAGCCCATCCTCAGGGAACAACTCTCTCTCTCTAGAATGTAAAAATGTGGACTTTAAGCTTAAATTGTGATCTTTAAAGTGATATTTTAAGGTCACTAGTCATCGCTGGCTAAAGGAATGAATTTTGCATTGAAGTAGAATAAGGAGTTTTAAATCCTTAGTGAATGCAACAATATATATTGCTACAGTATCCAAAGCCAATATATGAATATAATGTCCATCTTGATCATGGAGAAATTTCATCTGTCAATCCACTATAGGCTTGTCTTTTATGCTGCATATGAGTCAGACCTTGGAATGAGTCTGAGGCAGTTGTTTTCAAAGCAATTGGCTTTTATTCCAAATAGGTCAGAAATGTATGCAAGTCCAGAGCAAAGTAGATACTGTTCCAGAAAGGCGTATGAGTTCAGAATGACCAGGAGTACCTAATCCAAATGAGACATGGTTTGAAATTCAAAGTAATAGGGAGAATCATGGAGAATTGGTTATTCTATTTCCATATTAGCATGATTGGGTACTTCAGGAAAAACTGAGAGTTAATCAACACTTGCTCTTCAGAAACAATAATGGAGGACAGAAAACTATCAGCCAATCAGTGCTTCTAGAGAGGAATGAATGGCTCAGTGCATCCCCTCAGTTTCAAACTAAAACATTTTACCCTTCCCTCTTGTTTTTAAAAAGTTAATAGAGATTAAATTCGATGTTGTAATACAATAGTTAGGGAGCAGGTTTTTAACCTACTATTACTCAAACATATGATGGGGAGATATAGAAAAAACTCTTTTCTGCAGTAGGTCAGTTTCATTCTTCTATTTCATGAATAGACAACATGATGCCTACCAGGATATTTATTTTATCTGACTTTAAAATTTTAATTAAAAATTAAACATTGGAAATATACATTCTTAGAAAATAGGAACTCTGGGTAGATAGCACTAGCAGTTAGATTTATATACCACTTCATAGTGCTTCACAGCACTCTCTATGTGGTTTATAGAGTCAGCATATTGCCCTCAACAATCTGGGTCCTCATTTTACCAATCTCAGAAGAACAGAAGGCTGAATCAACCTTGAGTCAGGATCAAACTCCTGGCAGTGAGCAGAGTCAGCCTGCAATACTACATTCCAACCATTGTGCCACTACAGCTCTTTAGAATCAATACAGTCATTACTTCTGTAATGTGTCTACTTGTTGAGAAATAAAAAATAAGGGGTAGAGGAAGTATAGCAAGATATTTAAAAGTTAGAGGAATCAGCAGGGTATAACATTACCAGCTTGCCTGTAGATCAGTGGTCAATTTTTGGACAGTTCCCATGGCACATATGTTGTTAAAAAAAATCCACAAAATTCCATATACACCAACCACTCCAGAAAGTTGCATATCTTTATACTGTTCAAGTTATGGTAACTTGCCCAAAGTGTTAACAAACAGAAATGAAGAATGTGAAGTTTCATTTTGTTAGCACAGTGCAGTGGCGTCTGTCTGTCTACGCCTCCCTAACAATTACAGAGAATAAAATTACTCTATATTTCTCCATAATTAAGCATATATGCACCAACTTAGTTGAGTAAGTTTACTTTTTCATAAACCCAGCATATGTAATTTAATTACTAGTTTTTCTTCTTCTTTTTTCCTTGTTTTTCAAAAGACCATTCAATACATTGTCTAAGCATTAGTTATAACAGAGTAGTGTTTCTTGAAAAAAATGATTTAAAAAAGCATCAAACAATGAACTCTTAAATTCTGGAACTATTTACAGTTCAGACTGATTATATTATCTCAGGCATTTTCAGTTTGCCTATGCAATACACATGGAAGCAATAAAATCTAGGCAAACCTTTGTTCCTTATTTGAATAAAATTGCACACTCTTCCCGTCACCTTATCCAGGTCGCCAGATACAAATGGAATGGAATGGAATGGAATGGAACGGAATGGAACAGAACAGAACAGAACAGAATAGAATAGATAGTTGAAAGGGACCTTGGGGGTCTTCTAGTCCAACTCCCTGCTCAGGTAGGAAACCTATACCATTTCAGACAAATGGAACATTCACAACTTCTGGAGGCAAGTTGTTCCACTGATTAATTGTTCTCACTGTCAGGAAATTTCTCCTTAGTTCTAAATTGGTTCTCTCCTTGATTAGTTTCTACCCATTGCTTCTTGTTCTACCCTCAGGTGCTTTGGAAAAATAGCTTGACTCTCTCTTCTTCATGGCAGCCCCTGAGATGCTGCTTTGCAGTGGCTTGTCCTTTGTCAAGGCAGACTCAGGCATGTGATAGAGGGAATACAGCTTGTGAACACATTTGTACTTTCTCACCATTTGGCATAAGCCATTATTTCAAATTACATCCACTGACACAGTTAGTGCAATCCTAAATGAAGTTTTTCCACCTTTCTAACAAAGAAGAGATGGGAATCTGAATCTGCAAACTGACACAATAATTTGTCTGGAAGGAGGCTTGAGGCTGAACTTGAGAGGAGGTAATAATAGGTAATAATACTGTAGTGGTAATAAAGGTAATAATACTGTAGTGACAATTAGTTTCCTGTTTCAGCAGATCCTCCTGCTTTTTTCAAAATCTGCCCATTGTTTGTTTCTGAGAATCCCATTAAGTGTCAAGCTATATACTAACAGTAAGATTTTCAGAGGCAGCTATAGATGGAATTTGTTTTTGTTTTTGACTACAAATAGTCTACTTGTAAAGGAAAGGCTAGTAATAATAAAATGTAAAGCTAATATAAATTATAATAAAAGAATAAACACAATGCCCACAAGGGTGGACATTTCTACCAAGCCAAAGAATATTGTTCATAAAGTTCCCTCATACTATGTGGATAAAAATTCCTCATATTTTCTTAATTTTGGGGTTTTCATAATAATACTAATATTAATTCGGCTTTAATTTAATATATTTTTAAGTAACTTATTGTTGTATTCTATTTTAGTTGTGAGCGCGAGTCCCTCGGGAGAGGGGGCGGCATATAAGTCGAATTAATAAATAATAAATAAATAATAAATAAATAAACAATGGGCTGAATCAGAGTTGAGTGAGAAATCTATAATGCGTGTATGGACCACTATATCACTGTGATGCTTTTTTTTGGTGTACAAAATGATAGTATAAATCAGCACAATGCAGGGGTTAGTTTTGCCCTTGGGGGTGTTTTGGGTACATTTTGACTCATTTCATAAATTACTTAGTGAACAATTCAGTTATGTAATGGATCTAATAAAGTCACTTAGATTTACAAGGATTTAATGTAAACTATATCAATATTGAAAATTTCCAGAAAAGTAGCTGCTAGATAGATGATGGCAAAATCATGACACACATTACAGGTGACACGCCATGTTGTATTTGGTGACATGCCACCATGTTCCATTCTTGCTTAGTTTTCTGACATTTTTTGAGGCTGCAGAAGCTGCATAAGAATGTGGCGTGCTCCCATGAGGCCTCTGGAGCCTCCAAAAATCACATGAGAATGAGATGTGCTTTCCCATTCATTTTAGAAGCTGCAAGGTCACACAAGAGAATTTTCCAAAGTTTCCAGATCTCATGCAACCTGGAACTTCCACCAATAGGCATTTTTTCTGAGGGACAAAGACAAATTGAAAAATATTTCCAGTTATATATGTTATTTATTGTTTCTCTTGTGCTTTGGAGGGGAAGAAGAATCAGGTTAGCCATTTCCTGCATTTTTGATACGCTAAGCCCAAAAGGTTTGGCATCACTGAGCTAGATAATGCTAAATATGCATCCTAGCACAGATCTTCTAAAAGTAGCGATACAGTGTTTAAAATGTGATAAGCACCAAAGAACTCAAACACCTGTTTCATAGTAAGCAGAGATCTTAATGATAGACTTCAGCAATAATATTAACAAAGTATTTTTCATAGTGCACAATTGTTATCTTAAATGAAGATATATCATGAAGATGACCCCTGAAAAATGTTCAGAAGTTTAGTTTGTTTCAAGATTCCTTGATCTTCCAGCTCTAGGCTTATTTTTATTCAAATTCATACATGCTACAGCTTCATGAAGATTAACAGATGGTTAGATAAAGGCTTCAGATCAACTACTGCCTGAGTCTACCATTGATACTTCATGTATGATTTAAGGGGACTTCTTTACTGCTGTCTTAACTGCTCACGTCCTGTGATGATGCCAGATGGATTCT
Organism: Naja naja; assembly: GCA_009733165.1. Lineage (NCBI taxonomy): Eukaryota > Metazoa > Chordata > Lepidosauria > Squamata > Elapidae > Naja > Naja naja. The sequence continues at coordinate 30,976,512 of CM019152.1, forward strand.
ACGTTCCTATAAGAACATTCTGTCCAGACTGGGATGCTTTAGTATGGTTGCCAGGTGTTCAGTTTGTACTGCCAGCAATCATCGCTCCCATTGGGCAATTCACCTGCTTTTGCAATTCCTAATTTTCCATGCCAGGAAAGTGATAGCCAATCTCTTTCCTTTCTATGGGCATATCCTCCTAAACTCGCTTACTTTTCAGAAAAGTATGCTGCTTCCAAATTAAAAGCATAAAATGCACACAAAAACAATCAACTTTTATTTGGTATCTTGCCTGAAGGATACAGTAGAGAATTGACGTATTTGATTATAAATGTGTTAACAGCGGCTAGAATTGTATTTGCTAGAAATTGGAAGAGTGAAAAAATTCCAATAGAGGAAGAGGTGATTAAGAAAATGATGGGATGTGCAGAAATGAGTAAATTAACAACAGCAGTTAGAGAGCAAGAAGATAAAGAATATTATAAAATTTGGGATTTATTTTATCAATGGTTAGACAAGAAAATAGAGAAGTAAACTATGTTGTGGAAAGGAATAGTATAATATGTAAGATAATATGATGCAATGATGCTATATAATTGAATATAAAGAAATGAATTGTATGATCCCAGGTTAGTTAAAATAGAGATTTGCTCGATAAGAAATATATAAAATTTTAGTTGGGTCTAATAATGATACAATAATAACACAATATAACTTAATATAATATGTATAGTTGACCGATGTAATATGCATGTACACACAGACAACATACCAAGATTAACTTAGCATTTATACTGTAACTTTAATCATATCGATGGCAAAATTGTAAAAAAATAATGTCATTGATTTGAACATATTCTCTGGAATTGTCCATCTCTGCCAATTTTTCCCTCCTTTTGTGTTTTTGCCATTTTGTCTGTTGAAGATGTAATGACTTGGACAATCATTTTCCAGAGATAATTTCTGATGTTGAATTGCAATAATAAAGATACTGCCTTAATATGGATAGACAGTTCAGTTTTGTGAACTCACCAACATGAGTATGGACATCTCCGGCTGTAGCGGCAACAATAAAACTGCCACTCTCGATCAAGCACAGATGGAAAATATTGGCTCTGGAATCCTGCCACTAGCCCATTATTTGAACATGTTTGATACCTGGGGGGGAAAATCCCACATTTAGAAACACATAAACATTAGGAAAATAAAAATGATAACTACAAGCCCCTCCTACCGATTATTAGACACTAGTAGCAACTCACCAGCATACTGATGAGAATTACTAATGACCAGATTCTCATAAATAATTTTTCTCTTAAAAAAGCATAAGAAAGGAGATAAAATTGTGACTGTTGAAGATGTTAAGTTTGCATGAAGAGACAGACGCAGAGTGCTTCAAGCTCTTAGTTTATTAGTGACTACAGCTCAGAATGGACCCAATTTGGCTGGGCTGCGGCTGCTACTTATAGCCAGCAGCCGCAGTTGCCAGCCAATCAGAGTGCAGGGTTTTCCCACACTTTTTAAACCAATCATTTCCAACATTTTACAAGAACAGTTCAAACTAAACCAATGACTTCAAACCTACATACATAACACCCCTCCCCACTAGGTTCAGTCCGTACTCAAACCCCAACCTATCTAATGTATTCTTTTAAATAGGTGGGGCTCTTACGTGTACGCTGAGACCTACATGGTTCAGATGTTTTAAGGTTCTCACCTTGTGAGAGAGGAAATGTGTCTGCTGACATTTCCTTACTTGGACTTGTAGAAATGGTAGAACCTGTTTGGTTACTACAACCTGGTCTCTCCTCCCAATCCATCTCCAACCCAATGTCAGCACCTAAATCAGGTAGTGATGTGCAATCTTCCATTTGTGAAAATGGTTGTTGGTATTGTGATGTGACAGGTTTTGGGATGGTTCCTGTCGTGTTAGCTCATTACACATGGGGTTGATTCTTACTTGCTGATTACTCTCATAATCCTCCCCTTCCCCCTAGAAGAGGCAGTAGGTATGGGAACCAGAGAGGAGCAAAAGCGATGCTCCTGAGGCAATCTGGATCTTAACTGATCAATGTGCCTGCTCCAGAAGACACCATCCTCCGTTTGTACCCTGTAGGACCTGGGGCCTGTGATTTGGGTTATCTCAGCAGGAATCCATAATGGTTCACCCATGAGGTTCTTAGCATAAACAGAATCACCCACAGTGAAAGTGTGAATTTTACTAGTGGAATCTAGTGGTGCGTTGGGTGCGTAAGTGGGATAGAGGCGGTCAAGGGGAGACCTGAGTTTCCTACCCATCAACAATTCAGCTGGGGTTAAATTAGTTGAGGGGTTGGGAGTGATATGCTGAACACTGAGAAGTTTTTCAACTCTCTCAGTGATATCCCCTGGACCCAATTGCTGAAGTTTTTCCTTGATAAATCATACCATACGTTCAACCCAGCCGTTAGCTGAAGGATGCCCAGGGGCTGTCAGGGCATGTCTGATACCCTGTTGTGCTAGATATGATTCAAAAAGGTTGGATGTAAATTGAGGGCCATTGTCAGAAACAAGCACATCAGGTAACCCGTGAGTTACAAAAAGCTTTTTAAGCTGTTTGATGACAGCTTCAGTTGTGGTGGATGCCATAGGGATAACCTCCAGCCATTTGGAATATGCATCAACTATAATAAGGAAAGTGTGCCCTCTGGTAGGGCCAGCAAAATCAATGTGAATCCTGGACCATGGGCCCCTAGGACATTCCCATTCCTGTGTGGGGCGAGAGGTGGGGCAGGCCTGACTACCTGACAGTTGGGACAAGATGCAACCCAGTTTTCAACCATTTTGTCAATACCTGGCCACCATACATAACTCCTGGCCAATCCCTTCATTCTGATAACCCGGATGACCCTCATGTAACATTTCCAAAACCTCTTTTTGTAGTTTTGCAGGAATAACCACCCTGTTACCCCACAAAATACATCCTCTTAATACAGATAATTCAGTTTGCCTGGATTTAAAAGGTTGGGCGAGTTGAGGTAGATCTTGAAGTGGCCAACCTTTCTTAATCCAGCCTATGACAGGAGCTAATAAAGTGTCTTTGGCAGTCTTTCTGGCAATTTGAGCAGCATGCACTGGAAGTTTGGCAACAGTTTCTAGAAAAAAGGTGTAAGTCTCAGGAGCAGGATCCTCATGTGTGAATGAAGTGGGCAGCGACTCAAAGCATCTGCATGCCCAATGTCTTTTCCAGGCCTGTGGATGAGTTTGTATGAATAAGCAGCAAGAAATTCAGTCCATCTCAGCATTCTTGGTGACAGGATTGTGGGCGTTGGTTTGTCTCCTGCCACAATGCCTAAAAGAGGTTTGTGATCTGTGACAATAGTAAATGTTCTCCCATATAGATACTCATGGAATTTCTTGACAGCTGCTACAATCAGCAAGGCTTCCTTGTCCAGTTGGCTGTAGTTCCTCTCTGCTTTAGTCAAGGTGCAGAGTAAAATGCAATAGGAGCTTCCCTCCCGCTGGGAAGCATGTGGCTCAACCCCCCCCCCCACTCCAAAAGGGGAGGCATCACAAGTCAGAACAACAGGAAAGTTCTGAGAGAACTGTATCAGCACAGCATCAGACGTGATTAGTCTCTTGATATTGTTAAATGCAGCTTGTTCCTTCCTCCCCAGACCCAAGCAGATTTTTGTCCAGCAACCTATGTAGGGGTTCTGCAATGGTTGCCTTCTGAGGTAGAAACATATGATAGAAGTTAATGAGTCCCAAGAATGCTTGCAAATCTGTTTTGCATTTTGGCCAGGGGGCTTCTTTGATTGCCTGAACCTTTGCCTCTGTGGGGTGGATGCCATGTTTATCAATCATGTAACCCAAGAATTCCACTTTATCTGTTCTAAGTGTGCATTTTTCTTCTTTGACTTTTAACCCCGCTTTTTTGAATCTAGTTAAGACTTCCCTGAGTCTCTCGTGTAATTGAGTGTCATTTTCAGCAGAGATTAACACATCATCAAATAGGGCACCACCCCTGGCAACCCTTGTAACATTCTTTCCATAAGGCTTTGGAAGATGCCAGGTGCCACGCTTACTCCAAATTGCAACCTTCTGCATTTGAAGGCATCTCTATGGGTCACAATGGTTTGGGCTTTAGCAGTGGCATCATCAACTGTTAATTGTTGATATGCCTGTGCCAGGTCCAACTTGGCAAAAACTGTTCCCCCTCCAAGAGAGTGTAATAAATGATGCACTACTGGAACTGGATAAACTGGATATGCGCTCTGTTGTAGCGCATGGTTTAATGTCCCCTTGTAGTCTCCGCAGATTCTCACAGACCCATCAGCCTTGACTGGTGTGACTATGGGTGTCTCCCACCTGGAGTGATCAGTGGGCTCTAAAACCCCTTGGGCTATTAGTTTATCTAATTGTGCATCAATTTTTTCCTTTAAGGCAAATGGGACCCTTCTGGGTTTTAAACGGATTGGTTGTACCTTGGGATCTAGCTTAAATGTGATGGGGGTCCCCAAGTACTTGCCTAATCCATCGCTGAAGACCTCTGGAAACTCAGACTTCAAGGCCTCTTCCCACTCAGTGTTGCTCACGTGATTGATGCCAGTCACCTCAATGCGCAACGGGTTGAACCACTCAAGGCCCAGCAGACTTGGGCGGTCCTTGTCCACGATGGTCAGTGGTAGGCGTTTGGCATGGCCCTTGAATTTCACGTTGAATTCTCTTGTTCCAACTACTGGAATCTTGTTCCCTTGGTATTCTTTAAGAGTCAATGCTTGCTTCTTGAAGTGCTTCTTCTGGATGTTGGGAAGAAGTCTGTGAATAGTGTCCCATGACACCATAGATAGGTATGAACCTGAGTCCACTTCCATTTGGCAAGGCCTTCCTTCAATAAGTACCTTGACATGCACTTTTCTGCTTCTTAAAGGTGATGAATGAACAATAGTTACTGTTTGATGAGTTTCATTCTTCCCATTTGCTTCTGTGCTGCCCCATTTTCTCACTGAGATTGTTGGGCCTGAATTCTTTGTCTTTGCTTGTAGCAAACTTTCTTCTGTTGGGTGGAGTTCTGGATGATTTGCAGACTCTTGCTAGGTGTCCTCTTTTATCACAACAGAGGCAAATGGTGTCTAAAAACTTGCATTCAGTGGGTGGCTTCCCCACAACCTCTGCAGTAGAAATCTTGCCTCTTTCTTCCCAGGTCTTTCTTTTTCCGCTCCATTCTGAGTCTGTAAATTCCTTCCTCCACCTCACTACAGTCTGACTCAGAATCTATTTGCTCACAATGAGTTGTTGTGGACTTTTCCACATCAGGATGGCTTGTGGCCTTGTTGATTTTCTTCATGGCTGCTGCTGGGGACTTGGTAGCTTCTGCTGAAGAGGCCTCTTGTATTGCTTCCTTCAGCATGATCTTAGGTTTCAGTAATAACTTGCTCTGTAGCACCTTGCCTTTAAGGCCCAGAACAAATCAATCGTGCATGGCCTCTTCTAAATTGTTAAATTTGCATGCACCCCCAATGTCTCTTAAACTTGCCACGATGCCGTTTACGTTTTCACTTTCCCCTTGATCACGACGGTAAAACTCGTGTCTCTTAATGAGGCACGATACTTGTGGGGTGTAATGGGCTCTTAACAGTTTTTCTAAGTCAGGCCAGTCCATCACCTTCACGTCTGCAGCTCCCGCCAATGCCTTCACCATCTTGAAAACTGCCAGACTGCAGTGCATGAGAAAGACCGCCCTCTTCCGCTTCTCGGAAATGTCGGCAAGATCGTTTCCCTCCAGATACATTTGGAAACGATCTGCATACGACTCCCAGTCTTCGCCGCCAGATCAAACGGGCTGGGGGTGTTCAGTGCAGCCATCTCGCTCTCCTTCTGTTCCACATTGCTGTCTTCTTCAGGGGAATCCCACCTTCATCGCCAGTGTTAAGTTTGCATGAAGAGACAGACGCGGAGTGCTTCAAGCTCTTAGTTTATTAGTGACTACAGCTCAGAATGGACCCAATTTGGCTGGGCTGGCTGCTACTTATAGCCAGCAGCCGCAGTTGCCAGCCAATCAGAGTGCAGGGTTTTCCCGCACTTTTTAAACCAATCATTTCCAACATTTTACAAGAACAGTTCAAACTAAACCAATGACTTCAAGCCTACATACATAACAGAAGCTATCCATCCATCTGGTAGGGTTTTTTCTATTTAAATTATAGCATTTGTGTATTTTTTAAAATTTACATGTGAGCTACAAATCAGTACATGCATTTCATTTTGTTCTGAGAAAATGGAAGTGACCATCCTAAAGCCAGTATAAAGAAATTCTGCACAGGGTTTTCTTCCTTTTCCATTCCTCCATTTCATTTTTAACAAGTCTAGTACTAAGCCAAACTTCTAACCATGTGAAATATTTCTTCATATTGCCACTCTTGTTTCCTGAAAAGCTATAGCCTCTTTTGTTCTTTGGGAAATAGACACCAAACCATGTTCTTGTTCCATTTTTTAAAAAATGCAATGCATGAAAATCTTGGCTTCATCTTCTGCACTGTTCGATTTGGAAGAACAAAAATAGATATGCAGATACATATCTGCATAGGCACTTAAAGCCCCTATTTTCACTCTCCACTCCCTTGGAATCACTTTGAAAATGGCTTGTGGTTATCCTCACCACAACTATCTTTCAGATGTAGAGAACTCCATAGGAATCAATCAGCATTCTCCACCATTAGGCAATAAGGAATGCAGAAATCAATATTTATCACCCTAGTTTATTGTTCTTATGTCATACTTTTTTCCCCTTAACAATTAAAAACAACCAGGATTGCTTTGAATATAAGCAATTAAGGCATCTTTAAAACCACATTGATTTAATGAAATAATTGTGAAGATATTATAGTGCTGTAGTAGCTAATTTTGGAAGAAGAGCAGAAACCAAGGTAAGATGGAAATTTCCACCAAGAAGAAAATGTCTAATCAGAAAATCCAATGTTTCTGATAAAACAAAACATTCTTCTTATTATTTCCCTCTGATTATGTCCAATAATGAGGAAGGGACTGTAGAACACAGACTTTCTATTCTGAAAACTCTGGATTCAGTCCTTGAGATTGCCAAGAAGTCAGGAAGAATCCTGGCCTGAAATCCTAGACAGCTGTTGCTATTCAAGGCTGATACCTTGGAATTGATGGATTAAAGATCTGACTCAGAGTGAGGCAGTTTCTGAGGTTTCTATGGGTTTTTTTTTAAACAAAATTAAAGGCGACACAACAGAAATACTTGTGTTCCACTATCATATCTAATTAAACAGATTTGCAGGGCAAAAATAAACTTCTCTGCTGTGACTCAACCATAGGGAAAAGAATGATATAATGGAGAAAGGACAGGCCTCTGAAATCATCAATCCCTTATTAACCATTGGAAGTCCTGGGTACTTTCTTAGCTTAAAAGATTTTGTGAGGATAAATTGTTCAAAAATATCCTGTGTTGAGGAATAAACCTCTTTTTTCCTAACTATAATGATACAAGTGAATATTTATTGCATAAATAAACTGTTTGTATCTTTTTTCATTTTAAATAAGAGCTTCCTTAATCAAAGAAACTATCACTCCTATTTCTTAGCAGCCTTGGCACCAAATCAATGTAAGTTTCAATAAAAAAAGCCCAAGGACATACACAAACATAACTACTATTGTTTTATAATAATTTTATTAAGAATTATAATTACACAATAAAAACAAATACAAAACAAAAAAGCTAAAAGAATATTTTTCTCTTTTCTCTTTTTTTTACTCTTTCTTTTCTGCATTTTCTGCACATAACGATAAATACTATTGTTAACAGATGTGAAAATGTTTTGTATATAGATACTGCAACGTTTTCATTTAACCTGAACTGCTAGGCGATGGTGAGATTATTCTGTTATTATTGCATTTTGCATTTCAATATTTTGATAATCAGAAAAATAGAAATGTATGACTAAACAGGATTCCACACAAACAACTTCCTCATATAACTATGGCAAGAATGTAATGAACTTCGGGATTCAGAGATAGGTGGGAAAAGTGGACTACAAGACTATGAGGTGTGGTGTTCTTTGCCAAAGTGAACAACCGTCTTCCTTGGTCTGATACATACTGTTATGTATGTAGGTTTGCAGTCATTGGTTTAGTTTGAACTGTTCTTGTAAAATGTTGGAAATGATTGGTTTAAAAAGTGCAGGAAAACCCTGCACTCTGATTGGCTGGCAACTGCGGCTGCTGGTTATAAGTAGCAGCCGCAGCCCAGCCAAATTGGGTCCGTTCTGAGCTGTAGTCACTAATAAACTAAGAGCTTGAAGCACTCCGCGTCTGTCTCTTCATGCAAACTTAACACATACTTTGCATGATAACAAGATTTTCAGGTTTTACTATGATAAATGACAGATTGTTATAGAAATCAAAGATAGTTAGCACTTAAAGCTATGCATTGCATTTCAGTTGGCTGAAAAACCTGAGATCCCACATCAGTTCTTGGGGGTTGGGGGGGTATTCCATATTGTACTGGTAAGGAAGAGTCTAGGGAAGACAATCTCCTTTCCCTTGAAGACCTCTGTACACTGTCAAATTTACTTCAATGGAAGGATATATTTGCTTCAGTACTACAGAAGCAGGCACAACTGCCCCAAATTTCATTCCTTTGGGAGTAAGGAATCCCAGATTTTGGACACATTCTGTAAGTTAGCCCTTTTGAGGTTCCTTGCTTCAAAGATCGTTATCCTATTTTTCATCCAGTTAAAGGTCATGACAATTACCATTTCACTAGTATATTTATTTTTTATTTTATTTTATTTTATTTTATTTGGACTTGTATGCCGCCCTCTCTCCCGAAGGACTCGGGGCAGCTCACAACTAAAATACAAACAATAAATAATTATAAAAAGAATTAAACCAACAAGCCCAACATCTAAAACCCAATTTAAAACACCCCCCAGAGGACAGGCCAGCCTGGCCTGCTCAAACAGCCAAGTTTTCAGATCGTGGCAGAAGGAGCAAAGATCAGGAGCCGAGCGAAGATCAGGAGCCAAATGGAGCTCCAAGGGTAGTTGGTTCCACAAGGCAGGAGTTGCTACAGAGTAGGCCCTCCCCAGGGCACTGCCAGCCGACACTGTCTTGTGGACGGCACCCTGAGGAGTCCCTGTCTGTGTACACGCACAGGGCGATTGGCATTTGATGACGGCAGGAGACGCTCCCACAAATACCCCGGACCCAAGCCATGTAGGACTTTGAATGTTAATACTAATAACTTGAATCTCACCCGGAGGGCAACCGGCAACCAATGCAGCTTGCACAGGAGGGGCGTAACATGGAAGTATAGGGAAATTCCCATCACAACCTGCGTGGCTGCATTCTGCACCAGTTGAAGCCTCCGAATGGTATGCAAGGGCAGTCCTAAATAGAGAGCATTGCAGTAGTCGAATTGGGACGTGACAAGTGCATGAGTGACCGTGCGAAGAGCATCTCAGTCCAGATATGGGCGTAGCTGGTGAACCAGCCGAACCTGGGCAAAAGCCCCCCTGGACACAGCCCCCACCTGCTCCTCCAAACCGAGCTGTGAATCCAGGAGGACCTCCAGGTTTCGTACCCTATCCACAGTGGGCAACACCTCTCCCCGCATGACCAAAGATGGAATCTGCTGACTGATCCGAGATGCCTGTATGCACAGCCACTCAGTCTTGGCCGGATTGAGCTGTAGCCTGTTCCTGCCCATCCAGATCTGCACCGCATCCAGACAGCGGGATATCATGGAGAGGGCATCACTGATTTGGTTTGGGGTGGAGATGAACAACTGGGTATCATCACCATACTGATGATACCTCACCCCAAAACCACAGATGATCTCACCCAGTGGCTTCATATAGATGTTCAACAAGAGGGGCAAGAGGACCGACCCCTGAGGGACCCCCACAAGTGAGAGCCCTCAGGGTCAACCTCTGCCCCCCTGACAACACCGATTGTGAGTGCCCCGAAAGGTAGGAGGAGAACCACCACAAAACAGTGCCCACCACTCCCAACCTCTCGAGGCGCCACAATAGGATACCATGGTCGATGATATCGAAAGCCGCTGAGAGATCTAATAGGACCAGGACAAAGGAAAATCCTCTGTCCCATGCCCTCCAGAGATCATCCATCAGTGCGACCAATGCCATCTCTGTGCTAAACCCCAGCCAGAAGCCTGATTGATATGGATCTAGATAGTCCGCTTCCTCCAGGAAAAGCAGAAACTGCAGAGCCACCATGCTCTCAACAACCTTTGCCAAAAAGTGAAGGTTGGAGACTGGACAAAAGTTGTTTAAAATGGCCGGATCCAAGGCAGGCTTCTTCAGGAGGGGTTTCACCACCGCCTCTTTCAAGGCGCTGGGGAAAGAACCCTCCCTTAATGAAGCATTAACCACTGCCTGGATCCAGCCACACATGGCCTCCCTGGAGGCATATACCATCCAGGAGAGACATGGGTCCAACGAACACGTGGTGGAACTCAGCCGTCGCATAATCCTGCCCACTTCATCCTCGGAAACAGGATCAAACTCAGCCCAGATAGTATTGGCCAGACTCCCTGTTCCCCCCTCCTCTGACCACTGCCAATCAGAGTTCAACCCCTCCTGAATCCAAGCAACCTAATCCAGCAGATATTGACTAAATTCCTCAGCTCTACCCTGCAAAGGGTCCACCCCCACCCCTCGCTGTAAGAGGGAGCGAGTGACCCTGAGCAGGGTGGCCAGGCGGTCATCTGCAGATGCTATGAGAGCAGAGAGGTAAGCCCTCCTCGCCTCCCCCATAGCAACCAGGTAAGTCCTAATATAGGCTGTTAATTGGGCTTGATCAGATTCGGAACGGGTCAATCTCCACCTGCTCTCTAAACCCCTTCTACGCCGCTTCATCTCCCGGAGTTCCTCTGTAAACCACGGAGCCACCCGGGATCTGTGGCGAGTGAGGGGGCCCAAGGGGACAACTCGGTTGAGAGCCTCACTGGCAGCCTGTTGCCAGGCAGCCACCAGCACCTTGGCCGAGCTGTGGATAAGGGAGGCGGGAAAGGATCCCAGTTCTGCCTGGAACCTCTCAGGGTCCATCAGGCATCTGGGGCAGAACCATCATCCCAGCAGTGTGGGGCAGCCTGCTGGAAGACCAGCCGTAGGAGATAGTGATCTGACCATCCTACGGGTTGGGTAGTCAAAATACCCACCCCCAGATCACTATGCCACTGTTCCGAGATGAAAACAAGGTCGAGTGTGTTACCCCCCTCATGGGTAGGGCCCTGTATTATCTGGATCAGGCCCATAGCAGCCGTGGAAGCCATGAACTCCTGAGCCAAACCCTATGCCCCCCCCAAGGAGGGCAGGTTGAAGTCACCCAAGACCAAAAGGCTTGGGAACTCCACCGCCACTCCCAAGAGGGCATTGAGCAGCCCATGCAGGGCCGTTGCCACACAGCTGGGGGACAGGTATGTAAGCAACAAGCCCAACCAACCCCCAGGCCCCAACCTTAGGAGGAGAGCTTCACACCTGCCTATCTACGGAACAGTGACCTTATATAGTGACAGTATATAAATTTAAAATGTCACATCAGTTAATGCTTAAAATGCTTTACCACAGAGGTGATCTGGGTAACTCTGGGCCAGCCACTCTCTTACTCAGCCCAAATTACCTCACAGGATTGTTGTGATGGGGAAATAGGAAGAGAGATCATTACATACATTGCCTTGAATTATACAAAACAAAGGCATGATATTAATCAAATAAACATATAAATAATTAGATAATTCCATTATGCAAAAACAGCAGTTTTTACTCAAAGCTTCTTTTTACAATAGATAGATGATTCTTGTGATGTTCTCTTAAATATTTTGCACATTAATAATAGAATTCAATTCCAAGTCCTTGGGATCCAAACCTTGCAAATATACACATTTTGAAAATGTAATTACTCTTTGTTTTCAAAAATTAAAGGAAAAAAACTGACGACATTGGGGAATAAGAGAGGTATTTAATAGTGACACATACATGATTGTTCACATACAGACATCTTTGTTCAAAAGATTTTCTTGGCATCTGTACAATTTTTCATGGTTGTCAAATGTGAATGGTTATTTAAAACTTCAGACTGAAGTTTATCAACTGTCAATTAAATAACTGACTATTTGTTATTCTGTGATGTCAAAACCAGACATGAACTAGATCTGTGATTCAACCCCAGTACTACCAGCTATTTCCTAGGTTTGAAACTCAGTCTGTCAAATGCCCAAAATACAATATTTGTTGCAGACAATTAACTGTGATATAATTAAATACATATATATATATATATATATATATATATATATATATATATATATATATATATATATTCAGGTCTTGTCCCATGTAAGATTGAGAATACCTTGGCAATGTTTCGACGAAATCTCATCCGTCATCTTCAGGCTGGTGTCGAAGCTGAAGACACCAGCCTGAAGATGACGGATGAGATTTCATCGAAACGTTGCCAAGGTATTCTCAATCTTACATGGGACAAGACCCGAATACACCAAGACCTACATAGCTTTACCCGTGAAAATCTACGAATATATATACATACATATATATATATATATATATATATATATATATATATATATATACACACACACACACACACACACACACACACATATATATATATATATACACACACACACACACACACACACACATACATACATAGATTTATTTGTATTCTGCCACAATGTTTTTATTTGGCTATTTTTAAAAAAGTTTTGCAAGTACTACTGGTGCTTCCAGAAATATGTTTGGCTAGAGCCAATAATGGAACAAAACAAGGGAATAATTACGTGACAAGCATTTTCTTCTTCTCCCCATAAAAAACAATAACAAAAATAATTCAACTTTCTGTTATTAACATAATTTCTTAGTAAATTGAAAAACTTTTAGGACAAATTCAATACATTAGGAACTAACAATTAGTTAATTTAATTAGAAAGTAATGCAATAAGGGCACTTCATTTACCTCAGAAGACAAAGAAAATGTTACAACTGCTTCATATATAGAAATGAATAGTGGTATCACCATTACAGTACACAAAGCTGATGATGCTAATTTAACAAATTATTATGGTGTTAACATAAAGTTTTCCATCCATCATCTGAAACATTGCATCAGCCTAACCACACATGACAAGGAATCTAAGTTTAAACTTGGTTTCCTACCATTGCAGTCCAGCTCTGTTGATTTCTTCCCACCAACATTCAGTAGGCTCTCCAAGTGTATCTGGGGTGGGCATACAGGCATAATTCCACAATCTATCAGACCCTTCTTTCTTGCTGAACATGCTCCTCACAGCTACAATCACTTGCCCATGGGGGCACTGGAAGTTGAAACCCTGCCGGTACACATTAACCCAGTCATCATTAGCCCTATAATCATCATAGGAATGGTAAAAGTTCCCATATTGGCCCCATGCCACTGTGAATAGTGGCAGAGACATGCAGAGAAGAATAAGGTCCATGTTCCTTGAGGTTCTGTCTGCAAAACGCCTAAGTGATGTGGTTGTGCTGAGTTTTTTATAACCATCTCTAACATTTGGATTCCAGATGTGGGATAACTAGCTCCAAATGCTATGTGTCACTGTTTAGATAAGATTTCTGAGCAAAAGAATTGGCTGCAGATACATTTAATTAGTTTTAAGGTGGAATTTTATAAGCACTCTATTCTTTGCATAATCAGGACTGGGATAACCTAGGACTATAAATCATTTATAATCCCAGATGTATGGAATTTAATAACATATGCTTGTACAGTAGCTAAAGTGGGAGAAGAAAGAAGCCATTTCAGTTACTGTAAGAAGTGGATTGATGGAATTCTTGGAATCATGGGGAAATGTCAGGTTGCAATTTTTTGTTTTATGATAAAGGTTGTTTTGACACAATCCTGGACTCTATTTATGTTTATATGAACTATTAAGATGGACACATAGCTTCTGTCAATATACTAACAATTTAGTGAGAAAGAGTAAATAAACAATAATAAAGAAATAAAGAGGAATTGTGCTAACTTGCACGTACAGTTGGTAAATGCACTTTCTAGACCACAGGAGGATTTCTAGATCACTTTCAAGATGTTCCTCATTGACTGAAGAATATATATGTGGAAATCTGTATTTGGTTGAGTGGAGAGACAGTGGATGGGAGAGCAGAAGGATTATTTGATCTGACTCTCCAACTCAAGGGGGATATCAAAGTATTGCCTCCTTCTTTAGTCTACTGCACCAATTCAAATGAAATTGGTCATATTTACATGTTATAATGTTATTTTTTGGCTATGGTGCTCAAAGGATGTAAATGACTAGATAAAATCTCATGAGAAATATTATTATTTTTTATTATTTTTCTCCGCTGAGAAATTTACATCTCTAATTGCTACTTTGCTGGATTTAACTATATTAAACATGGTTTTTTTTGGTGCTGAACTGACATATGATAAATAAAGAAATGAAAAGTCCATCCATTATGGAAAATAAAGCATCTATTTCATACATATTTAAATAAATCCCTTAGCTCTAAAATGTCACAGAAATATAAATATGTAAGTCAATTCTATGATCCACTTTGTTTGTAGTTTTGGTTTGTAGCTCTCATATGGGTCTGACATAACCTTCAAAAATTACAGTAAGCACCGTTGCTTGCTTGTTCCTAAAGAAGGAAATATATATATATAGTAGAATTCAAAATGGAGAGAAAATATTCACATTTTTCCAAATTCTGTGCCATTTTTCTGAATGAAGACTTATCAGATTGCTTTTTAAAAGTATGGTTTTGTGGCTGGGAAATTTTGGGAACTGAATTTCACATACCTTAAATCTTCAAGGTTGAGAAACACAGGTGACAACAATATATGGGGCAACGCCCAGTACCCATGCCTCCACCTTCCAAATGTTCAGCAGAAAGAATGTCCAGAACACTTTATGCATCTTCTGTCTGATCTGAATAACTCTTCTCCAAAAAGCCATTAAAGGCATTACACGAGCAAAACAAAAACAAATCTACAGCCTGGGAGTTTAAATAATTTTGATTGACTATAAAGACAATGAATCAAAAGCACATTTTTGATGCTCCAAATGTCTGTGGAAGAAACATTTCCATGTCATATTCCAATTTCATACATAGTCTGTACAAGGGGGAAATGCACTTCATTTATTTATTTTTTGTTGACAGTTTCATATTATGCTTATCTGTGGATGTGTGCTAAAGCAATTTTTCTATAAAGAATGATTTAATTTATTGGAGGGAGAAATCTAAAGGCTCCAATTCCATATACAGGAGGCTCCTTGTGTAGGAAATTCCTTTCAGTTGGTGGAGATTTCTGTCAAATATTACTGGACTGTTTTTCCTCAAGTATCAACAAGGAAAGCCATCTGTCGAGAATGTGTTAATTTGAAATTCTGCGCTGAGCAACATTTGGTCTGCAGCCATGGCAAATATTGCTTTAAATTATGATAAAATTTAAAATTATTAGCTGCCAAAGCAGCTGAGCAACAGCACCATAGCCAGTCTCCATGGCACTTATTGCTGTTAAGAAGAAAATTGAGAATTTATCTAACGCGGCAGCAACCACCAAGGTCTTCTCATAGGAAAGGAAAGTCACTTGTCTCACATCCAGGGTTAAAATCATCATGCTTTGATGAATTTTGTCAGAGTGCACACAATGTGACTAGGTGAGACAACCCAGGAGCAAATACAGTACACAGGTTTGTATTTAAATGGTGGTTTATCTACACCAGGGGTGTCAAATTCAAAGCCTGGGTGTCGGATACGGCCTGCGGGGTGCTTAGATCTGGCCTGTGGGGCGATCCTGGAAATAGCGAAGGACCGGCCTGCAGTGCCTCTGCCATAGAAAACAGAGCTCCATTTTCACTGGCAGAGGGCTGCAAAAACGTGGCCCAGGGGGCACATGTGGCCTACCCAAGCTCTGTTTTCACTGGCAAAGTGTTCAGGCCATCACAGGCGCCCCTGACATGAGTGATGTCAAACTGGCCACCCCACCCTGGCCACCCCCACCCCAGTCCCCCAAGGTCAAACACAACCCTGATGTGGCCCTCAATGAAATCGAGTTTGACACCCCTGATCTACACAAATGTTTATACATATTGTGATGACCCGGGGTGTGGCACAAAGGCAACACAGTCAGATAATTAATAGGAGTCCCTTTATTAGCTACAACTTTGCCCCCAATGTCCTGGTTACCTTCTGGCTGGAAAAAAAACTGTCCCAGGAACAGCCTTCGGCTGCAGAGAATCAATTCCAAAATGTGGTCAACAAAAACTGTAACTATAAGTCCAATCAAGGCAAGATGAGCTAATTAGTCCTGCAGGGCAAGAGAAGGAATTCCAGACGTGAAGGAACGGTAGTAATTCAATACGGTTGGGAGGATGCCAGGAACTCAGATAACCAAAGTCAACATAAGATAAACTCATGTTTCTTCCCAGAAGATGCCACACTCAGCATGCATCTCTTTTAAACTCTCTTCCCAGGTGTGGCTAATGAAGAGAATCAGGACCCTTTCTCCCCCCCCCTACGCAACCCACCTTGCTCTCTTTTCTGTTCCTCCCTGCATGCCCAAGGATGAAGAGGGGGTGGGCTTGGGTTTTCTTCTGAACTCCCTCTCCCTTGTTCTACCTCTTCCCTGCTCTGCCCAGCTGGACTTTGCCCTTTCCCAGTTTCCTCCACAGCCAATGGAGCCACACTCCCACTCCCTGTCAGCTGTTTGTCTTCCTCAGATTCAGATTCCAACAGGGTCATGACACATATATATACACTGAGACAGGCCTTGAGGAAACTGCAATCAGTAATTTACAGCATGGAAGCACACACGGAGAGAGAGATACGCCCTCACAAGGTATCTCTTATAACACAGCTTCTTAAAGTGGCAGCAGTCAAATAAGCCTGCTGACTCATTATTACCATTGCATCATCATTAAAGCATTTCTATATTACAACATCACAGCAGCTGGTCAGCTATTAAATCATCATTACCCTGACAAATTTGTTTCAATATTATAATTATTTTTGTAAGTAATTGTAAGCATCTTTCAGAAATTATCCTCATTCATAGCATTTCTCTACCCATAAGGTCATTTTCTTCTGCAAGGTGATATTTGATACATTTTATCCAAATCTCAGCTTTTATTATAGTAGCATAGGACGTGACTGAATGATCATAATAATCTGGCAAAATACTGTACGGTAATTGTGAAACAATCATTTTTAATAATTTCCCATTGATTCACAGGGAGAAAACAGAAGTCAGGATTTGACTGATGTTCTAAGTGAACATAAACATTTAGATGGTGAGGTCGGTCATGAGAATGAGATTTTTGTGGGGCTCATTTGCTGAGCATTTCCCAGCCCAAGTTACTGTTTCATATATTTACGAAGGTTTTGATGCAGACATAGGGAAAAAAATCAAGATCAAATGGACTTATTGGATGTTAGTACCTTTATGCCATTGTGTGGTTTAGAGGGAAGAGGGATGAGAGACCTAATTCACCATGATTTGTTTATTGGAGAGATAACATGATCTATTGTAAAAGTTGATGTACTGATTTCTTTTAGCTTTTAATATCACATTTTAATAATAATGATATTTAGTGTTTATATACTTGCCAAGGGCTACCTAAATTCCCCAATCATTCTTTTCTCTGCTTCTCGAGCATTTTTTTCTTCCAGATTATGACATTATACTGCAAAATTCAAGTCCTTCCCTCCATTCCCACTCAAAGTCTACATTAATAAGTGGAACTGATCACTTGAACTTCAATTCAGCAAAGAAGAAAGCAGGATAGGAAATAGGAGTGTGATGAAGAAAAGTACAAAGTCCTACATAGTAAGGTTTAGATTATCCTTCCTTTTATCTTTAAAAAAAAATAATATCAGAACCTATCCTCTCTCAAATGAAGTGAGTGAACAAAGATAATAGTTCTGCAACTGCAGTAGAAGGAAACTTAATTTACAGAGTCTTATAATGCAGAAGCACATATTTTCTATGCATTAATGAAAAAATATTGGAAGAAAAATCCCCATATAGTTTTTCAAAGTGTCTCTGCAGAATGGGTAATGTGGATGTTCCATTCCAAATTATTATTTTTTCATATATGTACTTCAAAATCATTTTCAGAGGTAAATATATATGGACAGTCAATATTACCGTGTATGTGTGTTCAACTTTTAATATCAGCAAAGACTTTTTAAAGAAAGCAATTCAAAAATAAATAGCAAAATTTGAGTTTTGGGAAATTGCACACTTCAAGCCTTTTAAATATTTACAGAAATTTTATGTGAACACACAAGTTCTACTGAACACTATACTTGATTAATTAAATGATTACCAAGCTACAGCAGGCTTATTTTACATGCTGTCAGGGGCAGAAAATTAGAAAGTGTCTAGTAACGACTTTTCCAATTAACACATTTTATTAAAAAGCATAAGCTTTTCAGGTGTTACTAGACTCTTTACTTTTAATACTAGAGGTTAACACTTCTATAAAGCCTCAAGAATAGGCAGTCCATGGAAGAAAGAAACAATACCTTAACTATGGTCTCCTATAAGATGCCTGCCATATTCAAAGAAAGCAAGTTGATATAATTTAAATATAGAAAAACTGTCCTCAGTGCACTTCAATAATGAAAGAAATGTATGAGCAAGTTACAGAATCTATGCCTTATTTTAGAGGAGTAAGAAACTTTAAATTAATTAACATAATTCTTAGGACTGGAGATACATATCTTTTTAATTGTAATGTGAATTATGGCACATTTTATAATTTCAATGCAAATTCCAGTGCAGTGATGTTTATTCAATATGTTCAAAAATTATTATCATTCTATTATTTACAAAGCTTACAGTATTGAAAATAAAAAGAGTAAAGTAAGAATTCTATCAGCATTAATTGCCATGAAAGATGGCTTGAAACCATGGAAACACCTGCGCTAGTTCAATAGGAGGGGGAAAAATTGGAATATACCGGCATACCGACTAGCATATCTTGTGTATTTGTATTTGTAGATCTGACAATAGCTATAAAGTATGAAGATGCATTACAATAACTTACCATGTAATTGCTGCATAATTGTTTGGTTTTGCTATTGACATTCAAAGTCCTATGAGACATGGGTCCGGGCTATCTACGGGAATGTCTACTGCCAGCATCG
This sequence comes from Naja naja, assembly GCA_009733165.1. Taxonomy (NCBI): domain Eukaryota; kingdom Metazoa; phylum Chordata; class Lepidosauria; order Squamata; family Elapidae; genus Naja; species Naja naja. The sequence goes on from CM019152.1 coordinate 30,995,693, forward strand.
AATACCAACCGCCCTGTACAAGCTCACAGGCAGGGGCTCCTCAGCGTGCCATCTGCGACCCAGTGTCGTTTGGCGGTAACGTGGGGGAGGGCCTACTCTGTGGGGCTCCCGCTCTGTGGAACCAATTACCTCTGGGGCTCTGCCTGGCCCCTGACCTCCGCACTTTCCGCCACGACTTGAAAACCTGGTTGTTTGAACAGGCTGCACTGTGCTGACTCCTCGGGGGGGGGTTCATTTTTATACTTAATTATAAATGGGTTTTTAGTTTAATTTGGCTTGGTTAGTTTAATTCTATTTTAGATAATTAATTTATTGTGTCGGTTTTAATTGTGAGCCGCCCCGAGTCCTTTTTGGAGAGGGGGCGGCATACAAGTCAAATTAATAAAAATAAATAATAAATAATTGTACCAATTGTATTGAAAGAATCATGCTGAGAGTTCTTCTCCCTCAAATTATTTTCTTATAAAACCGCTTGTCAGCCTTCAAGATTTCCTTCTTTTGCTTTGCATCTTTTGGCTGTCATAAGTAATGGGGGGAGGAGGGGGGACTTGATTATGGGAAGTGAGCTGGAGGTTTTGTTAAGAAGAAGTATATCAGTTGGAGGGGGGTTTCTGGCTTTGATTTCTGTCTTATGCTATGCGCAGCCGCAGGTCTTTATCAAAATATGCCAAGGTCAACGGACAGAGGCCTCATCACCATCTGGAGATGCCCACATGACGTTATCCACAACTTTTAATTGGGTAGCCTGCTTGAACTATTGTGGGTGGGAACGTTACCATCACTTTGTATATGTGATTTTCGCGCTCATTCTCTCAGATTCAGAATTCTTTTGTTGCTACCACTTGATTTCCAGTAAAAGATATCTTTTCTCTAATTCATGGAGTCTAAGTATTTCTTTCTTGGATTTTGAATGGAGCACTACCTGACACCGCTAATCATTTTTTTCAGTCAATTATCACAAAGAATACATTATGTACCCTAATTTATCCCTAATGTGGTTTTTGGGAATGTAATGTACATTTTGAAAGACAAAATGCTTTTTAGAATGGCTTTTCAACAATGATGCTATCAGGGCAGAAGCCAGATTTTATTATTTTATTTATTTATTTTATTGGACTTGTATGCCGCTCCCTCTCCGAAAGGACTTGGGGAGGCTCACAATTAAAATACAACAATAAATATTTAAAAAAGAATTAAACTTAAACAAGCCCAATAACTAAAATTAATTTAAAACTAATTTAACCACCCCCCAAGAGGTCAGTCCAGCCCGGTCTGTTCAAACAGCCAGGTTTTCAAATCGCAGTGGAAAGAGTGGAGATCAGGAGCCAAACGGAGCTCCAGAGGTAGTTGGTTCCACAAGGTGGGAGCTGCAACAGAGTAGGCCCTTCCCTGAGGCACCGCCAGCCAACACTGTCTTACGGAGGGCACCCCGAGGAGTCCCTGTCTGAGCGCGTGCACAGGGCGATCGGTATTCAATATTGGCAGGAGACGCTCCCGCAAATACCCTGGACCCAAGCCGTGAAGGACTTTGAATGTTAATGCCAAAACCTTGAATCTCACCCAGAGGGCAACCGGCAACCGATGCAGCTCGCGCAGGAGGGGTGTAACATGGGAGTACCGGGAAACTCCCATCACAACCCACGCGGCCGCTTATAAATCAGATGCTGATTTATAAGTATTTACATGAGCCTCCTCCCCACCCCCAAATTTAGCTAGTATGATAAGAAAGCATACATGTTCATAGTATATGCACATCCTAAGTTATAGAGGCAGCTATGAATTCTAGACATGGTTCTGGTCATATACATAAAAATACATTATGATTTATCACATTAATGAACTAACTAACAGCCTTGGTGGTGCAGGCTGTTAAACGCCTAGCACTTAGCTTCAGCTGCCTGCACTTAGTGCAGGTTCAAATCCCACCAGGCTCAAGGTTGACTCAGCCTTCCATCCTCACGGGGTAGGTAAATTGAGGACCCAAGATTGTTGGGGGGCAATATGCTGACTTTGTAAAAATGCCGCTTGGGGGGACGGGACAAAAAGCCCTAGTAATAAGCAGGCATATACAATGGAATGAAGGCTATTGCTGAGCACATTGGGTTGTGCTCCAAAAATTGTAAGCCACGCTAAGTCTCCAGAGAAGGACTGCATATAAATGTGAATTAAAAAAAAAACCTTGGCCCTTATATGGTATATGTATTGTAATTTTCCTTTCATGAAGTAAATGTCCACAGGAATGATGAAGCCATTGCATGCACAGCTATGTATACAGAACCGTTCATAAATGCAAAGATTCTGACAGCACAGCATACTGCTTGGGTGAAAATACTTGGACTTGTGAAGTTCTGATAAGATATTAGCATTATATTCATTGATTTCAGGGGAGAGATATAAGCACAAAATACAGCTACCCATTTCCCTCTGTTTATGTGTATAATTTCCCTCTGTTTATGAGTTGAGTGTCCTATGTTTCAGGCTGAATAAAGATATTGGGTAGGGATATTGATATATATCCCTGCTATGTAAATATGTTTTCTCTGCGTAGAATTGTATTTTCACCAACAAGAAGTGTTTTGCAGGTTCACTGAAATGAAGAGAGAATGCATGGTCCATGGTACCCAGCTGGCTTTCATGCCTAAGATGGGACTCTAACCTGATTTCTAGGCCAGTAGTTTAACCTACAACTCCTATCTCTAAAAGAAAAATGGCTTAAATTTAATTCTGAATGAATGTATGCAAAATTTGACAGCAATAAAATTGGAAAGGACTCATGCAACCACATTCATTCATGGTGTTTCCTGGGCTTGCATCACTTTTTTCTTGCAACAATCCCATGAACTAGACTAAGAAAATGTCACTAACTTGCTCACTGTCAAAGAGTGTGTTTTCATAGTTAAAATAGAAGTATTCTTGATCAGAGTATAGCAAAATGCAAAATTTACACAATAAAATGAATCTGTCAGTGTTAAGTTTGCATGAAGAGTCAGACGCGAAGAGCTTCAGTGAAGAGTTTATTTAGTGACTACAGCTCAAATGGACCCAACTTGGCTGGGCTACGGCTGCTTCTTATAGCCAGCAGCCATAGTTGCCAGCCAATCAGAGTGCAGGGTTTTCCCCGCACTATTTAAACCAATCCCATTTGACATTTTACAAGAACAGTTCAAAATAAACCAATAACATTCAAACCTACATACATAACAGTCAGAATTCCAGCAATTGCTCTAATTAAATCATGATTCTTGAGCCAAACTTCAAAAAACTTCAAAGGATTCATTAGAGGCGATATACTGGCACTGCTCTGTATGAAGCCAACTCTGGCATACATAATTTATAGTCACCTGTGACCCTGTCCCCCGTCTCATAAACCAGATTCTCCAATTGAGCACGTTCACAGGCTGGGTGTCATCATTCACGTTCTCTAATTAAATATATTTGCGGGGAAAAACTCTGGTATTTTAGTTACAATCTTTTAAAGATAAGAATTGGAATGTATTTTCGCTTTCAACTGCTCTTCCAGATTTCCTTCTCCCCCCCCCTTTTTTTTTAAATGGCAACTACTAAAACAGGCCTAGGAATGTTTTATGAATTGACAGAATTATTATGAAATTGGTTACAGAAAGAAAAAAATGGAACAGATCAAAATGATGCACATTTACATTTACTCTAAAAAAAGAATGGAGCACATTATTCAGGCAGGAGATACAAACAAATCAATTTTGTAAGCACCAATTTTGTGAAGTGGATAGGTCATTAGTTCTTAGCACAGAGACAGGTTTACCCACTTTATCTGCTCAATTGGAAGACTAGACTATTTGCTTCTTGGATCAAATAATTTTTGAAGCCTTTTTCTTGCTCCACCTTAAAGTTTCAAAACATTTGACTCCATAGCATTCAGCTGGAGTGCTGCCTGGCTGTACTCTGGCTTCCTTGATTCTCTGGGTTTCTGCCAACCTGACATGTTCACTACTTCAGTTACTGCATTAGAGACGTGGAAAATGTGGCTCATGTATGATCATGGCCATGACTTTAGCATTGCATTAAATGTCCATTCAGGAGGAAAGTTTCCAACACAGATAAAAGTTATTGTTATTAATTTATTTGGCCACCCAACTCCAGTGGACCCTGGGCAGCATGCAAAACTGTAAAAAAACACTCCAAAAATTAAATCAAACAGATAGCTCTTACCAAAATGCTCTAATAAACAATGATACCAACAAAACAAAACAGAAGCCATTAAACAAGTATGAAATATCAACCCAAGCTTGGTTTTCATTTCCCCCACCCCCCAGAACCCTAGAAGAGAATGTATCATCCTCATGGCCACAACAGAGACAGTATCTTCCTATGTCCCATAAAATGTCAACATTAATGATAGTGGCTTGGGGCTTACCTTATCTGCTGGGGCACATTAGACACGCAGAAAAGTTGCTACCTGTGTGTTAGATTTCAGAATCAGTTTACTAATATTCAAGATGGCAAGGAAGTAGCTCCAGACAGTGAGAAACACTTTCTCATGATTTTCTGTAGCTGGTCTTGTTCTATAATCTATTAATGTGACAGTCAACACAGCATGGCATTTCTTTCAATTTATATATTTAGTTAAAGCCTGCAAAATGTTGGCACAGTTTGAATAAATGAAGTCAAGTCTCCTTGTGGAAGAACTAGATATCTAGTGACATCATAGACCTGTCAACAATTTTCTTGGCAACAATATCAAAGTAGTTCCTCTTGCTTTTTTCTAAGATGTTTTTGATTTTCCAATCTAGCCTACATTGCTGGGATTTTCTGATTGTCTCACAATGAAGAATTCAATAGTTCCAACTCTGTTTAGTTTGTTGGAATTAACCATAGCTGTGTAGGCCCTGGACAATCTTTTGAGAACTGTGGGTCAAATCTCACCCAGACACATTTATTACTCCCCCTACCCTCAATACACCTACAGGTAACAGGACAAAAGCTCTTTCTAGTATTTGCAGTAGCAGTTTGATGCTCCTGGCTATACCACTTTATCATAGAACAATAAGGTCCTGGGGACAAAACTATATATTCAATTGTTAAAAGGATTTATTATATATTCTGTGCCAGAATGTTTTAAGCAAAATAATTTTTACAACTATGTTATTACCTCCTTGGAAAAAACACATTCCTCTTTGCAAGGATCCTACCATTTCCTGGTACTAAATCTACATTGTGAGAGGTAGTTGGTCCCAAGAGGGCAATCTGACCCAACATAAATGCAGCTGAAGCTGTTTCCTAATTCAGTAGGAAGGTTTGTTAAAGAGGAGAAAAAACTGAGCCATAACACCTTATTTTGCATCTTGTATTTTAGAAGAGTGAATAAGAAGATGCTTAAAGATGACTCAATTTTTCTAGCATAATCCTATCAGTAGTATTTAAGCAGTAGCACGGACACCTGTACTGAGCCATATGGGAAATTTCTGATGCGTATATATAGCTCCTGAGTTACCCATCTGGATACTCCATTCAGGTCATTTGTTGCAAGTTAATATGTGTAATCTGCTGGCAAAAACCATATGTTTGTATAGGAAAAGGTGCTGAATTGGAATAATGTTGTATATGATAGTGTACACTTTCTTTTCTTGGTATAACACATGTTATAAAACTATAGCAAATTACTTGAGAATAATTGCAGTATGGAATTCATGTCAGCTGGTGTTGCGGTGCCACCAGTGTAGATGGTTTTAAAAGAGGATTGGACAATTCATAAAGGATTAGGCTATATTTCTTAAACTATCGTTACTGATTTAAATAATGTAACTGCTAGGTATTTGTTAAACTCCATGCTCTGTGACATAGGTACTATGTAACAAATTATTCTAAAACAGATGTGCTTTAGGTCTCAACAAGTAGGGTTCTTGTGATGTTCTTAAACTGCTTTAGGCTATGCTAATAATATTAGCAGCAGTAATACTGCAATTGTTACAATATTGTTTTCTTGCTCATATCTTCATTCCTGTGGTACAAAACTGACAAGTGAGTAACTAGGCCCATAGAACCTTATCTGCAAGAAAGAATGACTGAATATTTTAGTTCAGTGGTATACCGTCATCATTGTGATGGAAAAAAACTTTTAAGCAAATAGAGTTGGAAATCTTTAAAGAAGTTAATATTCTACAGAAACAACCGAAGACTACTTGCTATATTTTATGATGATATACTCTGATGTAGAAGCAGAGATCTGGCACAACATTTGCTGTAAGAACGTAATATGTTCTGGAACATTGTGTGAGCTGATGCAAAAGCAGTGATTAATGAACCAGTGAGTTATGAATCAGTAAGTCCTCACTACTTTAAATTTCTCCTTTGTCCCAAGTTGATAGATCCCATGGCTGTGTTCCATTCTCCTCTTTCGCCCTGAAACTAACAAGAGATCATGACACCCTAAATCTTGGGGTGTTGATTGCTTATAGTGCAATTAATGGGGTTGTTCTGTGCTGCTATTCATATAACACATAGTACAGGTAGTCCTTGACTTACAATAATTTGTTTAGTGATTGCTCAAAGTTACAACTGAAAAAGTGACATGACTGTTTTTCACACTTACGACCTTCGCAATATCCCCATAGTCACATGATCAAAATTCAGATGCTTGGCAACTGACTCATATTTGTGGTGGTTGCCATGTTCTGGGGTCATGTGATCACCTTTGATGAGCTTTGATGACCTCATGTAGTGATCTTCTAGATTGGTGCATCTACTGGAAGAATGTTGTTGAGTACCATTATAACATACAACATAGCAAAATTGTATTTGTTTATTTAAAACACTGATATAGCCTCCCAGCTCTCAGCCAACTCTGGATGGCTCCCGATCAATGATTAAAAGATACAAAATCATTTTAAATGCTGGTTAGCAGCATGTAAAGCCAGGGTGCTGATGCCCACAGTAAGTTACCAAAATAATTCCTCTCCCCAGTTTCTCTTTTTCATTTCTGTATGTCTTTGCATTCTTCTGATGTGGCAATATGTATTTATGATTAAATTTGTTTTCTGTACTACTTCATATCCATATACAGATTTTATTGTAAGTATATAAATGCCTATCATATTTTAATCTCATTCTTAGGCCTGGATTCCCAATGAGGGAAAGTATAATTGTTTTTAATGTAGTTTTTGTACTTAGACTTGTTTTTATTTAATATCTTTTTATTGTATATATGGGTCTTTTTATATGTTCACCGCCCTGAGTCCCTCGAGAAGGGCGCATACAAGTCTAATAATAATAATAATAATAATAATAATAATAATAATAATAACTCTTTAATGCTGGTATTTGGTGCTAGTAACACTTTTTTAAACAACGTTGAAAAGCTGGATTTTGAGAGAGGAATTAAGCTGAAGGAAGCTGTGTGGAAGTTGTAAACTAACTGGGGAGGGAGAGGGAGAGGGGAGCAGAGGGGAGAGGAGAGGAGAGGAAGAAGCAGGGGTGGGATGCTACCGGTTCTGCCTGGCTCTATAGAACTGGTAGCTCTGAAGAGCAGCAGGCACAGAACTGGTTCTGTGACTGCTGCTGTTTGGCGCACCCCCTCGCCTGGGCTGTTAACTGACCTTTATTTCCTGCTTTTTCAACCTCAGCTGCTTTGTGCGGCACAGCTGAGGTTGAAAAAGCAGCAAAAAAGCAGTTTTTCAAATGCTGCGCACCCACACGCAGCACTTATCAGCGGTCCGAATGGCACAGCTTAATGTGTATTACATGGGCGTGCAGCGTTTGCGCAGTGCACAAAACGTAATTACTGAACTGGTAGTAACACCATTTGAATCCCACCCCTGGGGAGAAGGCTCCTACAAGCAGCATTCATTCAAATTAGGCTTTCAGTTTCACACCTTAAGCCAGTTTCTTGACTTCATATGTCTAGATTGACCACTCAATTATCTGTTTTAAAAAGAGATGCAGAAATGGAGATTTATTTATATTTATTTGTTTGTTTGTTTGTTTATTTATATTTTATATTTCCTAACTGCCCATCTCCCTTGGAGAAAGTTCCAGTTTCCTCACATCCAGAAGATTGCAGGGCCAGGAAAAAAAGTTAGAGCCCAGATGGAACAGGATGGTCCCACTGGAAAGCAGCAGAACAAATTGGAGCAAGACGTTTACTGATATACAATGTATTTCAGGCCACTTCCCCCTGAGTATAAACATGCCCTAACTGGTAACATGTAAATTGAACTTCCACAGCAGAGCATCTAAAGTTGTTCTTAGGCTGATTCAAATGTGATTGGATGATGAAAAACAGGTGTGGACATGTGGCCAGCTTTTCTAGAAGAAGCTAGTGGACTATCCATCAGGGTAAGAGGATTATATGCATTTTGTCATTAGAGATAGGGGAACTTATAGTTTTCCAGATGTTTCTGAACTAATGCTTCCAGCATCCTTCACCATTGCCCATAACAATTGTAGCTGTTGGAAGTAATATTTAGAGAGCCACAGATTGCCTACTTTTTCATGAAGGTGTCTTTCTAGCCAATCACTTTCAATCCTCTTTGGCCACAATATGGAGGGTAACAATGATTACTCAATTTGCTGAGAAGCAGCAAGGCCTAAGGAATTGGATTGACCAAAGAAGTCAAAGTTCAAATCCCTATTTGATCATGAAGCTCACTGGGTGATTTTCTGCAATCACTTTATCTTAGCTCTACCTAGTCAGGTGGTTGTGATGCTAAAATTTCAAGGAGAACCATAGCTTCAATGACTTTTACTGAAATATAAAAGGTGCAGTACAACATAATCTATATAGAATGTAAAAATACAAATACATAAAATTGTATAATGAAGTATTTTGACATTCTAATGCCTTACTCCAGAGGTGCATAATCTTGTATGTTCCAAGTCTTTGATGCAGTTTTGAAGCTTCTTCAAAAGTTCCCATCAAACTGAATTATTTAACAGGATTGAAGAGGGAAATTATTAATACACATTTTTAAATAATGACTCTGGTAAGCTATACAAAATTCCAAAAAGATATGAACCCCCAATCTTTATAAATATTAGACATTTGGAAGTAATAATTATCTACATATCAGTGCTAACTCTGTGTTCCAATTACAGTCTGTTCAGGCATTTCCCAGAATGTTCCATTTTCTCAAGAACATTTGGATCCATTTTTCAGGAATATTTTATTACCAAAACAGAGATTGCCCATCTCTGATTAGCTCTGTTAATGTAATTTTAAAAAGATAGCGCCACCTACCAAGAATGGGATCATTTTGGGACTATAGTTCTAGAAATTCCTGCTCTTTGACCATTTCTGGTAAAAAAGGTAAAGTTAAAAAAGGGGGGGAGTTTAATACTATGTATACCGTCTATTTTGTTATGTTCTCAATCTACCAGACATCATTTTTAATTTTTGTGATTCATCAGTATAATTGTTCACTACATCAGCTGAGAAATTCAACTAAACTGGGGGACTTATACTTTCCAACATACTATGAATTATTTCCATAAACAAAGTAATTTTTAAAGCACATAATTAAACTTATATAAGTCATATGAGAAACCTGCCACATGATGTTTATTCTCAAATAATTATTAAAACTTACAGTATCTTGCTCTCTCATAGGATAAGGCAGATAAGATCACACTTTACAATACCAGTAAACAAATAAATAGGAAAAGAAGCTAGATTGGGAATATATAGGGAGAAGAAAAGTCAGATCATATGTGAAAAGGAATGTATTTTATTTATCCCAGATTTTAGCACATCAGTTAAATTTCCAGTCACCATCACTTGATGTCGGATGCAGTTTCCAGGAATGTCAGCTGAAGAATTCAGTGGCAGCATTTGGAATTTCCAGTAGGTTCAAGTAAAAGTTTTCTCCTGGAACAAACACAGCTCTGAGGTAGAGCTTTCCATCCTGGACCATGATAAGGACAAAAGTTTGAACCCTCCATCTCATATAATCTGATGCCAAAGTATATCTAGCATTCAAGACCAAGCAGAAGAATTAATAGAAAATATACCTTCTTCTACATCTTTTGTTCTACCGTGTTTCCCCGAAAATAAGACACTGTCTTATATTTTTTTTGGCTCCCAAAAACACACTAGGTCTTATTTTCGGGGTAGGTCTTATATATTTATGGTGCCAAATAGTGAGTGTGAGTGTGTGTGTGTGGGTGTTTCGCGGGTGCACGGTTGCTCCCTGAAAAGTCTTCCTGGAACTGGAGATTTACACTAGGTCTTATTTTCGGGGTAGGTCTTATATTAGGGCAGGTTTAGAAAATAGTGCTAGGTCTTACTTTCGGGGTAGGTCTTATTTTCGGGGAAACACGGTATCTTACACAAATATCAGAAGCAGAAAATTATATTGAGGAAAAGCTCCAGCCAGCTCAGTAAATAATAAGTTCCACTTTGCTTTCTTTTGTTAGGAAATCATCATGAACATAACTTTTAAGGCCTTTTAAAAGATTTCTAAACTTAGTTTCATTCTTAATTGAAAATCATTGTGGTGTTCAATATCTCCTTTTCATAACAAAACAGTTAATATTATTTTTTGCTTTTGACCTTGATAGGATTAATAACATTAATCAAACCAAGTGTTGTTTGATTTATCTGGTAAAAACTGAAAAGTAGATAGAAGCAGAATCTGACAGGTAAATATGCATTTAATCCTTTTCTGCTCTTTTGCTCTCTTTTTTTCTGCTTGCTGTGCATGATCTAAAATTTGAGGAAAAAGCATTTCCTTGAGAATGCTTTGAATGCACTTTCTTTCTCTACAGTTTAGACACCAATTCACAGTTTCATTTTCAGCCAGAAAACAAGATAACAGGTGCATAGGACTATTTTTGGCACCCTGTCCCAAATGGTCATAAAGAACAGTTCAAGGTCATTGTGTTCAAATATTATGTTGATATGGGAGGTGTTATGGAAAGAGTTGCAAGTGAAACCAGTTCAGCAGAATCCACAGTTGGGCCAATAAGATGTAGAAGAGACATTGGCAAGCTTTAGTTAAGACTAGTGGCATTCTTAGGGATTAGAAAGATGATTGGCAAGAAGCTAAATGTTCCAAGAAAGCCAATCCCTGACCTATGAAAAAAATCTTAGCTCTTGGTGGCAATTAACAGCTATACCAACTTGGGTTAAAACGTCAAGAGAATAAATTGACATGACAATTTAGTTCCAAATTAAAATATAGAATATATTCTAGAAATCAGGGATGGTTCACACTTCTACTAGGCATCCCCTTGTGGAAGAAATTATTTTTTAAACGAAGAACCTATTAAAATTATCCCAAGAAACAATTATAATATGTCCCAAAATTCTTCAACTAACTTGGAGTAATGATCTGTGGACCCAACATCTTTTACAGCTCTCTATTTAAGTTTAGAATTCATTCTGACTACACTATTAAAATTTAAAGATACACTTGTCAAAAATCAGCAGCATATTTCATATCACTCTAAAACAGGAAACATATATAAATTGTACTACATGCATTAAAATAAATGTAAAAATATTACAGTGCAGAGATTCTGCAAATATAGAAAACAAAAAGGATCCCAGATCTATCTATATATCTATATGACTGTAATGTTTTATATCCCTACATGTGGGACCTTACCATCTTCACTGGTAATCAGATAGCACTCCCCCAGAGAGAACTGGTGCACAATTAAAAATCTTCCTAGTCGTCTGATTGAAATGTAGATGGCAGCTAGAAGGACCATTTCACAAATCTCTATCTTCTTACATTAGGAGTTTCTACTCCTAGTCAGTCATGCTTTGGTCACCTGCCATATGGATACTACAGTGTGCTCTATACAGGACTGCCCTTGAAGATCACTTGGGATCTAAAGCTGATCCAGAACATACAATAGCAATGGATTTAGTTATGGGCATGAAATGTCAGATTGCACTGCATCACACAGCAATGATGAACATGAGTTGAATATGGAAAAGCAAGGACATTAGCCTGGCAACCAAACTTAGGTTAGTTCATTCTATTGTGTTCCCTGTTATCTATGGTTGTGAAAGTTGGACCTTAAAAAAATAAGACAGGAAGAAAATCAACTCATTTGAGCTGTGATGCTGGAGAAGGTTCCTGTGTATTCCTTGGATAGCAAAGGTGACTAACTAGCAAGTACTGGAGTGCATAACATATCACTAAGACAAAATCACAAATGTGTCTCACTGACTTTGGTCATGTCATGTGGGAGAATTCATTGGAGAAAGCAATTATGTTTGGATGATTTAGTGGTAAAAGGAAATCAGGCTGTCAAAGAACAAGGTGACTAGATACCGTGTTTCCCCGAAAATAAGACACTGTCTTATATTTTTTTTGGCTCCCAAAAACACACTAGATCTTATTTTCGGGGTAGGTCTTATATATTTATGGTGCCAAATAGTGGGTGTGAGTGTGTAGGGGGGGGTGTTTTGCAGGTGCACGGTTGCTCCCTGAAAAGTCTTCCTGGAACTGGAGATTTACACTAGGTCTTATTTTCGGGGTAGGTCTTATATTAGGGCAGGTTTAGAAAATAGTGCTAGGTCTTACTTTCGGGGTAGGTCTTATTTTCGGGGAAACACGGTATTATCAAAACTGATACCAGCCAGAGCATAGAAAAACTCAAAGAAATAGCGCAAGATCAGAAAATGTGGAGATGCCTGACACACAGAATTGCCAAGAGTCGAGTTCAACTAAATGGATAATATCATCATTATCATTATCATGATTTGATATGACTATGCTAAATCCTACTATAGATTGATAGCAGTAAGCAAGAGCAACAGAAATATTGTCTTCCACTGTTTAAGGAGTCGAGGACAATCAAGCAAACAGATCTGAAGAGCTAAAATGAAATCATTATTAAAAGATAAGGCAGAAAGCGGACCCACATATTACAAAGAAAACATCAAGCAAGAAGCAAGTCAAGTCCATGAACAAGCGAGCACTAAATGACAAAGCATGAAATAGCATCAAGAAGTAAAACAAAAAATTATGATAAAAAAGCAAGACAAGTTGAAGAACATAATCAGAGAAAAACAACAAAGGCATCTGAGGCTCAATGATTAACCAAAACTTAACTGGGATAAAAATGGTTTTAAACTTCCATTCTTTCTCAGTAGGTAAAGCAGCCAAATTCAGCCAGTTTGCACCACTTTGGAAGAACCAGTTGTTAACTTTCTGAGCAGTTTGGTAAACTGGTTATTGGAAGAAATCATTAGGGCAGAGAACCGGTTGTTAAATTATTTGAATCCCACCGAGGTAAAGTCAATTCAGGCCCTGAGGAGACCAACTATCCATCCATACTGTTCTGGTCTTTATCATAAGGAACAGCCACATCCAAATGGGAATGCTGCTTGGTTAAGTTACAGAAGCTCTGGTACATTATATGGAGAAAAGAGTCCATACTGTATATGCTGATGATGAAGTAAGCTTTGACGAGTAATTATCCATGTCTGTCTTTTTCTTGCTATTCTGCCTTTATGAGAGGGTTGGGAAATATTAATTATAGTTTGGTAGGTTGCACGAATTTCTGGGCTCCATCCTCATGGTTTTCAGTATGAAAGTTACTCCCTAATGTTTGTGCTTCTTTTAAATGCCATGGTAATGATTCTGACCTTTGTTGTAATTTAATTCTGACAAAGCGTTACAACAGCTGAGCTTCAGGCTGTATTTTTGAAAAGCAGCAGCAGCAGAACAAGTTATTATACTTCCAGAATCAAAGGAGTGCTTTTTGGACAAGACCATCCAATGAGATTTTAAATATCTGGTTATCTTTCTTCTTTGGTTGACACAGTATTTCTCTGTTCTCTCCACTGATCCTGAACCTCACATCCAGAGAGTGATGCAAATAACAAAGAAAACCTCTGCTGCCAAGCTGAAAACTTTCAACATTTTTACTGTATTCATCCTGGCATGTAAACATTGCCTGCCATGACATAAATTAATTGCAGCTATTGCCTTATTTTTAGTCTGTTCTCTTCACATTTCAAAGGTCAAATAGAAGCAAGCAAGCAAATTTTTTTGTTAATTTGGTTGACTGGAAGCTCAGTGCATACTTATTTGGCTTTTATTGCCATTCATGGAGAAAAACTGTTCTTGGGGAATGGCATAAATATAAGATGGTAAGTAACATATAGTCAGTAATATATAGTCAATGGCATCCCCAGGACAACACCTGGAAACAGAGGTTCAGAGTCTCATTTCAGCAGAGCAAACCAAAGGGTGCTCAAAGGAAATGGAAGGGCTTGCCATACTTTGAAATAATTCAAATAAGGTTTGTTAAGTTTGCATGAAGAGTCAGACGTGAAGAGCTTCAGTGAAGAGTTTATTTAGTGACTACAGTTCGAATGGACCCAACTTGGCTGGGCTATAGCTGCTACTTATAGCCAGCAGCCATAGTTGCCAGCCAATCAGAGTGCAGGGTTTTCCCACACTTTTTAAACCAATCATATTTGACATTTTACAAGAACAATTCAAACTAAACCAATGACATTCAAACCTACATACATAACACCCCTCCCCACTAGGTTCAGTCCATACCAAACCCCAACCTATCTAATGTATTCTTTTAAATAGGTGGAGCTCTTATGTGTACGTTGAGACCTTCGTGGTTCAGAAGTTTTAACATTCTCACTCAGTGAGAGAGGAAATGTGTCTGCTGACATTTCCCCACTGGGACTTCCTGTGAAAGAAGACCCTGTTTGATTGTTAGAATCTGGTCTCTCCTCCCAACCCATCTCCATTCCAATGTCAGCACCCAAGTCAGGTAGTGATGTACAATCTTCCACTTCTAAGGATGGATTTTGGCATTGTGACAGGTTTTGGAATGGTTCCTGTTGTAATGGCTCATTACACATGGGGTGGATTCTTGCTTGCTAATTATCCTCCTGTTCCTCCCCTTCCCCCCTAGAATTGGCATCAGGTGAGGGAACTGGAGAGGAACAAGTGCGATGTTCCTGAGAGAACCTGGATCTAAGTTGATCAATGTGCCTGCTCCAGAGGAGTCCATCCTCTGTTTGCACCCTGTAAGAACGAGGGCCTGTGATTTGAGTTATCTCAGCAGGAATCCACAAAGGTTCACCCATAAGGTTCTTAGCATAAACAGAATCACCCACACTGAATGTGCGAACTTTGGAAGTGGAATCTAGTGGTGCGTTGGGTGCGTAAGTGGGATGAAGGCGGCCAAGGGAAGACCTAAGTTTCCTACCCATCAACAACTCTGCTGGGGATAAGTTATTAGATGGGTTAGGAGTGATGTGCTGAACACTAAGAAGTTTTTCAACTTTCTCAGTGATGTCCCCAGGACCCAGTTGCTGAAGCTTCTCCTTGGTAAAACGTACCATGCGTTCAGACTGGCTGTTAGCTGAAGGGTGCCCAGGGGCAGTAAGGGCATGTCTGATACACTGTTGTGCTAAATAGGATTCAAAAAGGTTGGATGTAAATTGAGGGCCATTATCAGAGACAAGGACATCAGGTAACCCGTGGGTTACAAAAAGCTTTTTGAGCTGCTTGATGACAGCATCAGTTGTGGTGGATGCCATAGGGATTACCTCTAGCCATTTGGAATATGCATCTACTATAATAAGAAAGGTGTGCCCTCTGGTAGGGCCTGCGAAATCAAAGTGAATCCTAGACCATGAGCGCCTAGGACATTCCCATTCCTGTTTGGGGGCGAGAGGTGGGGCAGGCCTGACTACCTGACAGTTGGGACAAGATGCAACCCAGTTTTCAACCATTTTGTCAATACCTGGCCACCATACATAACTCTTGGCCAATCCCTTCATCCTTACAATACCAGGATGACCCTCATGTAACATTTCCAAAACCTCTCTTTGCAGTTTTGCAGGAATAACCACCCTGTTACCCCACAAAATACATCCTCTTAATACAGATAATTCAGTTTGCCTGGATTTAAAAGGTTGAGCCAGGTGAGGTAGATCTTGAAAAGGCCAACCTTTCTTAATCCAGCCTATAACAGGACCCAATAAAGTGTCTTTGGCAGTCTCTCTGGCAATTTCAGCAGCATGCACTGGAAGCTTGGCAACAGTTTCTAGGAAAAAGGTGTGTGTTTCAGGTTCAAAGTCCTCCTTGTGGCAAGGAAGTGGGCAACGACTCAGTGCATCAGCATGTCTAATGTCCTTGCCAGGCTTGTGGATAAGTTTGTATGAATAAGCAGCAAGAAATTCAGTCCATCTCAGCATTCTTGGTGACAGGATAGTAGGTGTAGGTTTGTCTCCTGCCATCATGCCTAACAAAGGTTTGTGAGCTGTAACAATGGTAAATGTTCTCCTATAAAGATATTCATGAAATTTCTTAACAGCTGCAACAATTGCCAATGCTTCCTTGTCCAATTGGCTGTAATTCCTCTCTGCTTTAGTCAAAGTGCGAGAGTAAAATGCAATAGGGGCTTCTCTCCTGCTGGGAAGCCTGTGGCTCAAACCCCGCCCCCACTCCAAAGGGGGATGCATCACAAGTCAGTACAACAGGCAAATTCTCAGAGTACAAAGTACAGAGTATCAGTACAGCATCAGACGTGATTAATCTTTTAATATTGTTAAATGCAGATTGTTCTTTTCTGCCCCAGACCCACGCAGACTTTTTGTCTAATAATCTGTGCAGTGGTTCTGCAATGGTTGCCTTCTGAGGTAGGAACATGTGATAAAAGTTAATGAGTCCAAGGAAGGCTTGCAAATCTGTTTTGCATTTAGGTCTAGGGGCTTCTTTGATTGCTTGAACCTTGGCATCAGTAGGGTGGATGCCATGCTTGTCAATCATATAGCCCAGGAACTCAACCTTGTCAGTTTTAAGAGTGCATTTTTCTTCCTTGACTTTTAACCCCGCTTTTCTGAATCTGGTAAGGACTTCTCTGAGTCTTTCTTGTAACTGAGTGTCATTTTCAGCAGAGATTAACACATCATCAAAGTAAGGCACTACCCTGGCAGTCCTTGGAGCATCCTTTCCATAAGGCTTTGGAAAATGCCTGGTGCCACGCTTACTCCAAACTGTAACCTTTTACATTTGAAGGCACCTCTATGAGTCACAATGGTTTGGGCCTCTGCAGTGGCATCATCAACTATTAGTTGTTGATATGCCTGGGCCAGATCCAATTTGGCAAAGACTGTACCCCTGCCAAGTGAATGTAACAGATGATGCACCACTGGAACTGGGTATGCGCTCTGCTGCAGCGCATGGTTCAGTGTCCCCTTATAGTCTCCACAGATTCTTACTGACCCATCAGTCTTGACTGGTGTGACTATGGGTGTCTCCCATCTGAAGTGGTCAGTGGGCTCTAAAACCCCTTGAGCTATTAATTTATCTAATTGTGCATCAATTTTTTCCTTTAAAGCAAATGGGACCCTTCTGGGCTTTAAACGAATTGGGGGCACCCTGGGATCTAGGTTGAAAGTGATAGGGGTCCCCATATACTTGCCCAATCCTTCGCTGAAGACCTCTGGAAACTCAGACTTCAAGGCCTCCTCCCATTCAGAGTTGCTCACATGATTGATGCCAGTCACCTCAATGCCTAGTGGGTTGAACCACTCAAGTCCCAGCAAGCTTGGGTGGTCCTTGTCCATGAGGGTCAGGGGCAAACGTTTGGTGTGGCCTTTGAACTTCACGCTGAATTCTCTTGTTCCAATCACTGGAATCTTGTTCCCTTGGTAGTCTTTAAGAGTCCGTGCTTGCTTTTGGAAATGTTTCTTCTGAATGTTGGGAAGTAGCATCTGAATAGTGTCCCATGACACCATAGATAAATAGGAGCCTGAGTCCACTTCCATTTGGCAAGGCCTTCCTTCAATGAGTACCTTCACATGTACTTTTCTGCTTCTCAAGGGTGAAGAATGACCAATGGTGACTGTTTGATGAGTTTCATTCTTCCCATTTGCTTCTGAGTTGCGCCCCATTTTCTCACTGAAGTTGTTGGGCTTGAAATCTTTGTCAGGAAACTTTCTTCTGTGTGGAGGAGTTCTGGATGATTTGCAGACTCTTGCTAAATGACCTCTTTTTTCACAACGAAGGCAGATGGTATCAAGAAACCTGCATTCAGTGCAGGGGTGCCCCCCCCACAACCTCTGCAATAAAAGTCTTGCCTTTTTCTTCCCAGGTCTTTCTTTTTCTTTTCCATTCTGAGTCTATAAATTCCTTCCTCCACTTCACTACAGTCTGATTCAGAATCTATCTGCTCGCAATGAGTTGTTGTGGACTTTTCCACATCAGGA
This sequence comes from Naja naja, assembly GCA_009733165.1. NCBI lineage: Eukaryota > Metazoa > Chordata > Lepidosauria > Squamata > Elapidae > Naja > Naja naja. The sequence continues at coordinate 31,013,871 of CM019152.1, forward strand.
TGGCTTGAGGCCTTGTTAATTTTCTTCGTAGCTGCCGCTGAGGACTTAGTGGCTTCTGCTGAGGAGGTCTCTTCTATGGCCTCCTTTAACGTGATCTTAGGTTTTAATAATAATTTGCTCTGAAGCACCTTGTCTTTGAGGCCTAGAACAAACTGATTGCGCATGGCCTCCTCCAAACTGTTAAACTCGCATGCACCCCCAATGTCTCTTAAGCTTGCCATGAAGTCGTTAATGTTTTCGCTTTCCCCTTGATCCCGACGGTAAAACTCGTGTCTCTTAATGAGGCACGATACTTGTGGGGCGTAATGGGCTCTTAAAAGCTTTTCTAAATCAGGCCATTCCATTACCTTCACATCTGCAGCTCCCGCCAATGCCTTCGCCATCTTGAAGACTGCCGGACCGCAGTGCGTAAGGAAGACTGCCCTCTTCCACTTCTCGGAGATGTCGGCGAGGTCGTTTCCTTCCAAATACATTTGGAAGCGATCCGCAAACAATTCCCAGTCTTCTTCCGCCGGATCGAATGGGGCTGGGGGGGTGTTCAGCGCAGGCATCTCGCTCTTCTGCTTGTCTTCCTCGTCGTCTTCTCTTCAGGGGAATCCCACCTTCGTCGCCAGTGTTAAGTTTACATGAAGAGTCAGACGCAAAGAGCTTCAGTGAAGAGTTTATTTAGTGACTACAGCTCGAATGGACCCAACTTGGCTGGGCTACGGCTGCTACTTATAGCCAGCAGCCGTAGTTGCCAGGCAATCAGAGTGCAGGGTTTTCCCGCACTTTTTAAACCATTCATTTCCAACATTTTACAAGAACAATTCAAACTAAACCAATAGCATTCAAACCTACATACATAACAAGGTTTTTTTAAGAGATACTGTTATGTCCAACATTTATAATTATGTAGAAACAAGAGGGTAGAACTGCTTTATAAATCCTTAGTAAGACCATACCTGGCATACTGCATCCAGTTTTGGTCACCACATTACAAAAAATATGTTGAGACATTGGAAAAAGTGCAATGAAGAGCAACTAAGTTGATTAAAGACCTGGAGACCAAAAAAAAAACCCCATATGAAGAACAGTTGCAGGAATTGGGTATGGCCAATCTAGAGAAAAGAAGGAGTAGGGATAGCATGGTAACAGCATTCCAGTGTTTGAGAGGCTGCCACAAAGAAGAGCAGGTCCATTTATTTTCCAAAGCACCAGAAGGCAAAAGAAGAAACAATTGCTGGAAACTAACCAAAGAGAGAAGCCACCTGGAATTAAGGAGAACCTTCCTAACAGTGAGGACAATTAACCAGTGGGACAGCTTTGCCTTCAGAAATCGTGGGCGCTCCATCACTGGAAGTTTTAAAGAAAAGATTGGACAGACACTGTCTGAAATTGTATAGGGTCTCCTGCTTGAACAGGGTGTTGGACTAGAAGACCTCCAGGGTCCCTTCCAGCTCTATTCTGATTGGTATATTGATAAAAAGGCACAGCTTTTCTTGGGCTTTCAGCCACTTAGCCTTTCCAGGGAGTCTACTAAAGAAAAAATAAGCAGGACAGAAGCACTAAATGTGATTTAATAATTACAATTAAATTAAATGCAAAGAATATGATTACACATCATGTATTTCCCCCTTTTTATTATTAAAAATCAATTTACTGGCACCTTTTGGAAAAGGTTTGGGAGCAATACCTTTTGAGAATTGAAAGTGATCCTCTGCTTCAAGTTGTGGGCATTATGTCTGTACAACAGGACTTCTTTAGTAGAATCAATGTAACTGAACACTATAAAGATGGTGTGTGGGTAATTTAAGCATACTTTGGAAATAGATATGTCCTGAATCTATGTATTCACTTCATTTTCATTGAAGCTGCAAATCTGTGGTCTCCCAAAAGATAAAAGAGGCTACTGGAGATTTTGGCCTAATTCAGAGTGAGACACTTGACCTTGGATTCTCCTTTTATCTTCAAAGGAAATTTTGGAGACCTTTAGCACCGAAGCTTTGGAGGCAAAAAGCCAGAAATAACAAAAGAGGGTGGATTAGAGGAACTGTCATAGATATATTGTGAAAGGTAAGAAATTAATAAAATCCAAAGATCTTTTGATCGTCCATAGCCATTATCTTTGCATCATCAAACATAATTTCTTCTCCATTAGTTTCATTGGAAAGAAAAAATGAAGAAATGTATTACAAGTCAAATTAATAAATACAAGTCAAATAAATAAATACAAGTCAAATAAATAAATAAATAAATAAACAAACAAACAAATAAATAAATAAATAAATAAATAAATATCACCCCCTCAACCGCAAACCGCTCTCCAGGCAGGGCTAACATTCTCCTAATATTCCCGATATTGTTAGTAGGGTTATGCTCTTTCTTTTATTAATTGTTAAGTACGTCACAAAACAGCCTGCAGATCACGCTTGAGAAGCTATAGCCCTCTAGAAAATGATTCCAGGTTGAACTGAATTTTATTGCAATGTTATTGTGATTTTATACATTTGTATATATACTTATGATTTTATTTTGATGTTGGAAGCTGTCCAGAGTCATCTTGCAAAGAAATTTAAATTAAAAAATAAACACATTTCAGATATTGTTGGGACATCCGGTTAAATTTCATATATGTTTGGCAAAATCAATAAAAATTCTGAGAAATATCTTTATAATTCCCAGCGTTCTTCAATGGAGCCATAAAAGTATGTAGCAAAATTTGGGTGCTGTATACATTGCAAGCTATATCACCCATTGTTCCTAGACGCTCTGGACTACACAAGTTTTTGCAGGCCATAGAAATCAATGGGTACACTACTACCATAATTCAAATCATTATCACTATATAAGGGAGATTATTTCCTCATCATTTTGGCACAGAATTATTGCCCAGAGCTGAGGCATGTTTTGAACTATTTTGCTGAATATTTCAGGGGCATACAAATCTATGTTCTTTCATATCTTTTTCTGTCAATGGGGAGAGCATCACTACTAGTAGTTGATATTCAGTGACAGATGGTACGTTTCATTATCTTATAAACAAACATGTACACAAAAGCCACAGTTGTTTCTAAAACAATATTGTAGTTGCATAGATGAAATTACAAAGAGTAAGAAGAGCTAATAATGTATAACATATTTAATTTTTTTCTTTTCTAGTTTTCGAAATTAGTCTGTGCTTACACTCAAACTGAGGTTTCATATTTAATTCATCTTTTTTTTAAAAAACAGGTGCATATAGTGTTGGTTTGGGTGATTCTGTTGTGTAGTGACCATTTGGGACTGAGGGGTGGGATTCTACTGGTTCAGACTGGTTCTGGCGAACCAGTAGTTCCGGTGATCATTTGGCTCCACCCACCCATCCCTGCCCTTTTCCTGTGCTTTACTTCTTTGTTTTTGAGCACAGCTGATTCGCATGGCAGAGCAGTTTGCCACGCATCAGCTGTTTTACTCACCGGGGCTATAGCAGAAGGTAAGTATTATAGCTAAAAATTGTCTTTTCTAAATGCTGGGCATGCGCGCAAAGTGCACGTTTGGTGCGTGCATGTGCAAGCGCACACTCACCAAACAGGTTGTTACACTGGTTGAATTGCAGATTCAATGTTGTGTGGATACGTACAAGAAAAATAGGGGGTCTAAAGAAGGAATGCCTGGGGCTAGATCCCAAATTCCTGATATAAACTAAAATCTATAAATAGATGTATGAATAAACAAAATAAATATACTGCCTTTTACAGTAGTCAAATAAATGCTAACAAAAAGCTTTATCAAACAAGATTATCCACTTTATCCACTCTAGCATCCTTGCCTAATGACTGCTTAAACTGTGCTCTAGTACAGTGCCCCCATACAATGAATAACAGGGGAAAAGGTTTTTTCCGTGGACCAGAGGGGCATGCTGGCTGCATATTGCAGATAGGACTTCACTTGTTTGCACAGCCTGGTTGCTGACAGGCCGCAGACTGATGCTGTTTCATGGACTGGGATTGGGGACTTCTGTTTTAACATATCCATCCTTATTATTTTCTGGGACAGTGTTTCTCTTTCTCAGCAATCACCTTAAAAAGAGAAAAGCCAAACCTTCTCCATATGCTGAGATACAGCTATTTAGCTCTTCTCAAGGCAAATTCACAGCTGATTTATGGAAAGTGATGCACAAGATAGAGAGAGCACTCACTTTAGTCAGTTTCCCAGAATTCCTCAACCAGCATGTAATCTGACCCATTGTCCAACAGCTCATGCCATTACAAAGTTGGCATCAACATTCCTGTCATTTCCACCTGTTGGTTCTACTCTTGTCCTCTGTAGTAACACAACAAATTTACTCTCCAGGTTTACTAAGCTTTATTTACTTGATATTTTAATAAACATAAATATTTTTTGCTCTCTCTATCCTGTGCATTTCCTTACATAAATCAACTGTGAATTTGACTTGAGAATAGCCAGGAAGGCTGTCAACATAGAGAGAAAGTTTGGCTTTTCTCTTTTTTCCTTTCTCTTAAGATCAACCTACATTGCCTCCCCTAGTTTGCCTAATCTTGCTATTTCACTGAACAATGGAAAAATCCCTGAACATTTAAACACATATTGTTCTCAGTAAAACATAATGTTCAACTACTTTGGTTGCCTTAGCAACTTCCACTTCTAAAAATACAAAAGACATAATCTACAAAATAAATGATTGTGTAATGAAGAGAATCTGTGGGAGAAAATGCTTCCTTGGTTTTAACCTAAAGCCTACACTTCAGTAAAATTACTGACTTGGAACAATATACTTTCATAGGTATAAAAGGTATGAGAAATCACACAAACTAGTCCTTTTAGCTTGGAATTAGCATGTCAGCCATGTTCTTCTTGAGTCATATTTGTGTTGGAAGCAGTTTGTGGAAATTAAAAAGAGGATATTTTAAAGTAAATACCTAGTGGTCATATTTTGCAGAATTGTTTAAAAATGAGTTTGTTGGGAATTGTAGTTTATTAGATGTTCTAGTGACTTTGTGGCTTAATTTTCCTGGAAGTATGCTTATACAGAATGTTCCTCTACTGAGCTACTGTCCTAATCTCTCAAATCCATGATACTAATTTTGTATTATCTCATGACAGTCTCCACTGTACTACTGCTTAGAGTAATTGTAAAGGATGGTGGCAAGATATCTCAGAATCTTGACAATGGAAGGGTGAGAAGACTCCATGACCTGGGAAGGACAGTGGACAGGGTAGTGTTTATCATAGCTCCAAAGGAAACACTGAAAACTGTCTTTATCGTGTTTCATCCTGACCAATATTAAGGATAATAGGAAAAATAGGATGTATTGCTCCGAGTTGAACTGTAGAGTTCTTGGTGCTCTCTGAATTTAGTTCTTTGCCTGCAGGTGTTTCATTACTCAGTAAGTAGTGATCCCTTGGATATCCTCCTGGTTTATTGGTATCTTTGTTCATCAAATTGAAAGTAGGTAGTGAGGCAAATCAAGATGCCACCAGGAAGAAAACCATATTTCCACCAAAACGGACACAATAAATTACTATATCTTAACAGACAGCAGACCCTACAGTCACTCACACTGCTGATGTTACCTAGTTGAGTAATGAAATGGCTTCAAACAAAAAACCAAGCTCAGAAAGCACCAAGAATTCCTCTTTGATATAATAGTTCATTGTCTCAGTTTACTGATATCATATGCTGCACTTACGTTGCCCAGACAGTCAACACAAACATGGAAGATTCCTTTAACCATAAATACATTCAAATATATATAGATACAAATGATTAAAGTAGAATATATAGTGCCCATGCATAATCATGTATCAAGAAAATTCATATATATTCTGCAGGAAAGCATTTATTCTAAATCTCCCGCTTGAAAATAGGTAGCCTATATGTCAGTGAAAAGTCCCTTTCTTTGTCTATCCGCAAATGAGATCACAATCACTACTTGGAGTGCAATATTTTGGTTACCTCACAACTGTAATTTAAGTAAGTAAAACCACACTGATATGGAAACAGAGGGTTACATGAAGTCTAACAGCCTCCAAACAATTCTTCTTTCATAGAGCTATACTAAAGATACAAGAAACTTAAACCTATCAGCACTCAGAAAGAGGCATAAAAGCAAAAATCAAAGAAACAAGGCAGATAAATGATCTTATTATACCAAGACTAGATAAGCTATAAGCATCAAAGGATACCATTACATTATGATTCCTGCAATCTTGACAAGCCCAAGGTGTTATGGAATGTCACTAAGTAATTCAAGAGTAGCCACAATCATTTTATATGAAGTTTTGTTAAAGCCAGGTACCCTTTTCATAAAATATCTCCAAGCAGCAGCAGAAAAGAAACAGATAGTGAGACAAGAAATAAAATACTTGCATCAATATCCAGACACAGGGATCAGTTGCTTTTCTTTTCTGAAGACACAACCTTGAATGGAAAAAAAGAAAAATGCTGCAGCCAGAGAGGAGGGATACTTAAGTATATAGTGGCCAACGTGTTGAATTAGGTTAATAAGGACACTTATTGCTTTATTTTATAGTTCATATAACCGACTAAAACATTTTTGGAAAAATGTGAGAGAACACATTAAAATTAAGGTGAATAGACCAATGACATGAAATCCCTGTAAAGAGAAGATTGTATTCACAAAGATAAAGGGAAGGGATTGATAGAGATTCTCTTTCTGATCCACTTGTTTTGTAGATTAAATAAATAACAATTTGTAAGAATTTTATTTAAACAAATGCAGGGAAATTGAGATGTAAAGATTATCCCTTCATGGTATACGGTCCTGATTTTTTTCACATTTATACAAAAATAAGGAGACTGACCTGGATCTATGGTAGGAAGGAGAGATTCTTCAAGGAAAGAAGAAAGATAGGGGCTTATTGTTATTACTGTTATTGATGGACCTTTGGATAGTAGAGCCTACCTAAGCATTGGTTGTCCTGTTTCTAATCACACATTTTTACAACTTACTTTCCGGACCCATCTTGAAACTTGCTCTATGTCACCAGCGTCCATCATCCAGATCTCATGTAGAATAGATCATTATAACAAATCCTACCTTCTGTAATAGATTAATGGCTTGATCCTGGAATGTAATTTCTACAGACCCTACCAATATTTTCACTAAGTATAATTTTAATGTCAAATTTATGAGATTCATAAAAATTAATCATATTAATTCTACTCAATTTAATTAAATATATATCAAATTAATTTCAAGTTAGTTTTTATTTGGCTCTCACTCATTTCTCCCAGGCCAGATGTGATTCAATAAAAGAAACAATTTGTTGAGAGCAAAATTGGTATAGAAAATATTTGGTTAAATTGTATGGAATTTGTACAGGCTTATGTCTTGGTGACTAGAAAGAATAAAAATTAGGACAAAATTTAAAAGTAAAAAATAATTTAAGGTGCTGCTTTATTAAAATTACTTTAAAAAGAAAAATACTAGCACATTAACTTAAGATTGACTCTTAGATAGAAGTAATTCAAGAAAATCAAACTGTTAGCCAAATCAAAAGAAATTCTTCCAGAAATAGTAGCTATGGAAAAAAATATAGGTCTATTATTAGATCCCGTCAGCCAGATTTTTTATTACTGTTTCTATCTACTTGACAACACAAATAAAATAGTTTCAAGTTGATATGTAAGGCAAACTAGAATTGAAATTTCATTTTGAAATCTTTCCTTCGAAGAGCCAGGTCAACATAGGAAACTAAATGCATGTGGCATATTGGGGCATGTATAATCTCAAATTTTGAGCTTCATAGAGGACAACAGGGTCCAAATATGACTGTATAAAAAGACTTGCTAGTCAGTTTCAATATTTGAAATCAATAACATAACATCTTCTTTTCATTCAAGGCAATAAAACCAATCTGCAAAAATATATTCCCAATAATTATTTCACCTTGTAAAACTTACATGCAGATGCAAGTTTTCCTGGGTCATGGGGACAGAAAAGTGGAGAATAAAACATAACATTATTAACATGTGGTAGGTAGAGTAGGGCCCTATGCTGAACTTTCTGGCCCAGACATTCGTCTTTTAAAAAGGCTCCAACTGGGTACATGAATCAGCCTCCCTTGTTCTCACACAATTTTATATAAGGAAGAAAAGAAACAAACATGGGCTTGTGTCTAACTTAACCACATGCCTTCTTTCTTTCTTCATCAGTATTTTAATATGGAAGAAGCTACTAGTATGAGGTAATGGTAATTCCACAAGATCTACAATGTCCACACAATTTTCCTGAAAAGTCCTACAGTGCTCACTTTAAAGTTGGCAACACTTCATTTGTTTCAATAGCCTACTACTGGGAAAGCTTGGGAAAGAGAATGAGTTTATTCATAGTTATATTTTAGTTTCAAAGTTATGTTTTTTTTTAACTTGCCTTTTGGACACCATCCTAGGTAAACTATGGCGTACAATCAGGAGGGGAAGTAGGAAAAGAGAAACACACAAAAATTTGTCCCTGACAATTTTCATTTTATTTATTTGTTTTGTTTTGTTAGCCACTTGTGTAGCTAACAAAATTAAAATGCTATAGAAACAAATCAAGAACAGCCAACAACAACAACAACAAAAACCACCATCCAATTGCACCGAATGTACACAGAATGGCCACAAAAGCAACCACAAGTATTACACTAATGTCTACCTCATGGGCTCCCTTGATCCTCCAATTGACATGCCTGGAACACTACCATGTTTTAAAGTCTTTTTGGAATGCTAGGAATAGTTGGATTTCAGGGATAGGGTGTTCCAGAGGGAAGCTACTACAAGAAAAAAGGCCCCTCTCTGGGTCTTTATGTGCTTCTTTATTTATGTATGTATTGACTGTCCCATGAAGCTTAATTTTCACATTTAAAAAGATTTATAAATTAAAATAAATAGGATATATACAATATAAAGACTCCAATAAAGGAGAATATTTGTAGGTCAGGGTTGAGAGCAAGCTGAGAGAAATCACCAAAGACCCCTCAATATAAAGACTATTATATACTAACACCTCAGAATAAGAGGAGATCTGCTACTGCAATACTGCTGCAGAAGATTAATGAAAAATGCACCCATTTATTTTAGAATAGAATAGAATAAAATAACAGAGTTGGAAGGGAGGTTTTCTAGTCCAACTCCCTTCTTAGGTAGGAAACACTATACTATTTCAGACTCTATACCTTTTTTTATTGATTTATGTATATTGCTGCCAAAAATATGACTCTGAAGCAGTGTACAACAGTAAATTAAAAAGAAAAACCAATATATACATAAAACAGTTATTGTTAAAAACATCAAAAAACTATTAAAAACTAATGAGGAAAAAGTAAGAGCCACCCCAGGATCTCCCTGATTCCCTGGGATCCTCAACCCTGATGGCACAACTGGTCTTGAGTGATTTGCAGAATAAGGAAAAGGCTGGAACTAGCTCACCTTCCAGGACCCACCAAGTGTAATTCCCTAACAGACAGGATCAGCCTTCTCTGCCAGATCTGGTGGAACAAGCAGATATATTACAGCACCAATATTCTGCTTTGGGATTCTGCTATCCTTCTCCTTTCTCTCTCTCTCTCTTGAGCCTGGGAGAGTTACCTAATTCAAAGTAAGGGAAACATTTTCCACTGTGCAACTTCCCCCATGGACCGGTTAAATCAGGCTACTGAAAATGAATTTAATGCTCTTTTGAAATAGTTACTATAAAAACATGTGACACCTCATAATTAGCAGAAAGAAAGGGAAATTTTCTGCTGCTTATAAGCCCTTGAGGTAGACCAGATCAAGAAACAGACAGCACATGAACTACCAAAATTCTACTTTATTGTTGCAGAATATAATAACAAAACCCAACAGTTATTCTCTCTATCCTCTCTTATACAAAAGAGAATCAAGACTTGACAATCTTGAGTTATTTTCTCACTCCCTTCTGTCTATCTGGGCTATACTGACATTTACTTTAAAAGCCTCCTTTCTTCGCTATTTCTGTACTTTTCTACATTGCCCAAACCAGTATGGATGTAGAGGACAATACCCAGGACAGCAGAGGAGTGCGGGTGGAATGCTCTTACTATTTTGAAGTGGCCAATAAAAGATGGACTAATCATACTTCAAGAACATTGACTGTGTTTCTGACCATATTATTGATGTAGCATATCAGAGGACATCCATAGCGAAACAATGCTTTAACATCAATATAGCTAATTATAAATCACTATATCTGATTTAAAGATATTACAAATATAGGCTGGAGATGAGAGGATTATGAGGAGAAGGCAGAAAAACACAGATACAAATGGATAAGCTCTGTAAAGCAGCTTTCCTGCAAAATATCAGCCAGCTATACAGTAATTAATTATATCGGGAAAATGCTATTTGTGTTATACTTTTCTGATCACTGCTTCTATGCTGTTTCTGGTTGTTCTTTGCCAAATATTCTCCCAAATGCTTCTTTAAGTGTCATTTCAGAATTTTTTTCTTCTGTTCTATTTGATAATCTTAACTGGTAAGTTCTATCTCAGAACAGATTTGCACAAAGTTGCTTAAGCATCTCCAACAATAAGGTTAAAGTTGGCAGTGGCAAGCTAGTAAAATCAAGATCTCTTTTGTAAAGAATTCTTATAGGGAAGGACCTTTAATCTCATTTTCCCCTTCCTAAACTTTAATCTCTGTATTTAGCAACTTCAGTACTTGCTTTCTGCTATTGAAGGTGGAAGAGCTAATATCTGACTTAAAATTTGAGGCTGCACTTTCTACTCAGTGAGATAATCACCTGTAGCTGAATAGCCTTCTTCAGCCTCCAGCTTGAAGCCTCTAACTGCATGAATGTCAACTCCAGTATTATCTGTAGTAAAAATATAAGATCATTGAAGTTGTTGTATTCTATCTGGAGGGTGCCTCAGTAAATGGTAGCAGCTGACCAGCCTTTTCTGGACTTTAAAGCAAAGCCGAACTGGATATACAGATAGCCTTCAGCTTATGATCGATCAGTTAACAATTGTTTGAAGTTATGGCAGACCCTCCAAAATCTACTTATGTCTGGGTCCTGAAGTTATGGCCACTGCAATACCTCCATGGTTGTTTGTCCTTACAATTAACCAAAGAATGCAACAGTGTCCTCTGCCTATCTCCCCGCATCTCCTTCCAGGGCTCCATGGGCCTTTCCCTTCCACACCAGCTTCCAGCAGGCTTTTTCTTTTCCCCCACTGCATCCCACTTGCAGGGACCCAAAGGGTGGAGAGAGAAAACACAGGGCTCTCAGGAGTGGGAGCATCTTGGGAGGCACAGAGGAGGTCCTAGACCTACACTAGGCTTCCTATGGTCTCCCTACCCCTAAAGCACCCAGTGCTCTGCTTAGTAACTCAGGGAGAGCAGGGAATGCAGGTCATTATGTGAGGCTATTTCACAAAACAGCCATCATGACATGCATCCATAATGGGCAGGTTCCAATACAGTTTTACAGGATAGAATAGAATAGAATAGAATAGAATAGAATAGAATAGAATAGAATAGAATAGAATAGAATAGAATTCTTTATTGGCCAAGTGTGATTGAACACACAAGGAATTTGTCTTGGTGCAAATGCTCTCAGTGTACATAAAATAAAAGATACATTCATCAAGAGTCAAGAATCATAAGATACAACACTTAATAATAGTCATAGGGTACAATAAGCAATTATGTCGATAATTACCTGTATACTAGGAAAGTGACAAAGGAAAACAGTAGCAATTTTCTTCTGTATTATATCCATGAACATGATGTACAATCCATGTAGTGACCAGAAGTCCAGCTCATCTTGAAGGGGTCTTTTATATTTGGAGAGTACCAGATTTGGAAAAGCTCTTGTAAGAATGGTTTAAGAAGGAAAATCTGTATACCCTTGAAAAATGCTTAATATATTCTACCATTCAAGTGTGTCAGCTAGCATTCTGATGGACAACTTTATTGATCTTTAAATGCCATGCCTATAGAAGGATTCAACTGTGCATCTAATTATAATTGGCAGAGTATTTCTGATCTTAAATGGGAAATTGTACAAATCTTTTTTAAGCTCTTTTCTCACCAGGAAAATTGTTTAGAACATGGTGATGGCCTGGAGGGGTTTGGAGTAACTTAATTTCCCTTGGAACCAGAGCCCCTTTTGTTCCACCTTTTCTTTGTTAGAAGAAACTTGTCTGAAATTTTTCCAAGGCTGGAACTCCCTTCCCTCAGGAGATATCAGTCACAGAAACTATATTGTAGTATCAAATTAAGTTCACAATCTCAGACTATATAGTCTCACATCTTTTCTGTTTTTCATTGAATGCATCTCCTCCATTGATGGCATCTTTCTATACAACCTCTATTATTATTATTATTATTATTATTATTATTATTATTATTATTATTATTTAGATTTATATCCCGCCTCTCTTCCCCCATCGGGGAACTGGAGGTGGCGTACAACAAGATAAAAAACAGTTGCCTATACAATATAAAATAAAAAAACTCATTCATACCATCCAAACATACACGAGGGAAGAACAAAGGTCTCAATTCCATGCCCTCCGACAAAGCCAGGTCTTAACGGCTTTGTGGAAAGCAAGTAGATTGGGGATGGTTCTAATCTCCGCAGGGAGCGTATTCCAAAGGGACGGAGCTGCCACAGAGAAGGCTCTTGCCCACGGCCCCGCCAGCCAACATTGTCTGGCCGACGATATCCGGAGCAAGCCCTCCCTGTGGGATCTAACCAGGCACTGGGAGGCATACAGTAGCAGTAGGCGGTCTCGAAGGTATCCCGCTCCTAAGCCATGAAGGGCTTTAAAAGTTGTCACTAGCACCTTGAATTTCACCCGGAAGACCACCGGTAGCCAATTAAGCTTGACTGACATGTTTCATTCCAAATTATATCAACCTTGCTTTTATATGTACAGGAGTCTACAATCTACATCTCCAAAAGATTTGCCTTTCCAAAGATTGCTACCCAATTGTAATTTTACTGGCAGGAGAGAAATTTTTAATGTTAAGATTAAAAACATGAGAAATAATAAATGTATTGATAATAGCTGTATTTAAATTCAAATTGAATTCTATTAAAGTAATTCAATTTTGGCGTCTTCCTGACTCCATCCAGTTATGGTATTGTAGTTTCTGCAAATAACTCAAAGGACAAGTCTAACATAAAAGGCCTCCTTTTGAAGAATTCCACTTAGCACCTCCCAAAACATTATTCAATAATCAAAATGTATTCATAATAATAATTATTGGAAGTCATGCTGGATCTCAGGTATAGGTTCCATCACCTGTTTTGATGGCCGAGTGTTCATGGCAAGCTTGTGTTGTTGGTGTATCTTATCCTCCTTTTGCAAAGAGTTGTGTGTTCTCCATATTACATAGATTACAAATACAGTAAGTCTTTTTTTGGTAGTGGTATATATTGATCTGAAATATCTGCCTTTTTTTCCTGATACATATAAATAATTAGAAGGCCTGAACACTTTATTTGCATTCTCAGAGTTATCTTTCAAACTGAGTTCAATACCCTTCTGTTAAAGACCCTTCTTCCTTGGAGATGTATTAGAACAGGGTTTCTCAGCCCCACCAACTTTACAATGTATGGACTTCAAGTCCCAGAATTTCTGGCTAAGGAATTCTGGGAGTTAAAGTCCATACATCTTAAAGCTATTGAAGTTGAGAAGCACTGTGTATAAATCCTACTATCCCTGGTTACTGTCCTGCTGGAAGACACTAGCTTGGGGAGAACTTATTAGGTACTGCTATCTCTTAAGGCTCAGTCAGGGAAATCTGAGAGAGATTCCTTAGAAGTACACTTTCCTAGTATTGAAAACATTCAGGGAAATGCATTAAAAACATTCTCCAACGAAGTTTAAGTTGGCCTGTCTCCTGGATGTTCGGGGGACAATTCATTTCCCATTAAACTATTGGTTAGAAGAGGCCATGCATTACTAAGTAGAATTGCTTAATTTTATCTTCAACTATTATACATCATTAGCAATGAAAAAGACAGTTGGTAACTCATAGTCCGGTACTTTTCCAGGGTGTGCTGTTGCAGAAAAACTATTAAAGAGTCTTCCTGATATAGCAGCCATTATGTGTCAGCAACTAGGGTCTCATGTTATGACCTTCTTTTATTCCTTTCCATGAACAGGTTTGCTGGTCCTAAGTGCCTAACTGCAGAGAGAAGGAAACATTAATTTTTAAGAACAGATTTCTCATAATTAAAATATAAACATTATATTATTAAAACAAGAGTGTTGACATCAAGGTAAACTTGGAAATATCATCTTCCATTAAGAAGGGAGTACCAGTCTAATTTACAAATGTTATAAATAATAACAAAATTTTAGAAATTCCTATTCTTCAGGTGCATCGGATTTAGCTCTCTAAAATTAATATAATACTTGAAAAAGACAAAGACTTTCACTCACATATCTACTTAAAAAGTGAGATTCTCATACTATGTTGTGCTGCAATCCCCACATCCATAGCAACCATGAATGTGGGAATTGGACAACTATTTGTCTGAAATCTTACAGAGTTTCCTGCTTGAACAGGGCATTGGCCTAGAAGACCTCCAAGTTCCCTTCCAACTATGTCATTCTGTTAAACAAATCCATGCAGTAAGCTGTCCCCAATAAAGCTGATGATTTCACTAAAGCTACATGAGTAACAAACTGCACACTCTTAATAATAAATGTTCAGTCCAAGAACAAATAGTAGAGCTTTGCCAAAGTCCTCGTCATTGGAGACAAACAAGAAGACAATAAAATTTAAAAACATGCCTCTTGTTTGGAAGGTGAGCTTTCCCAACCTGTGAATTCCAGGCCTACCTTGGTCCACATTCCCAACAGCAGTTGCAGAAAACCTCAGTTCTGTTACTAGACCATCCAGTAAGGGCCAGAGTGAACATTAACAGTGATTCAGCTACAGAGCAGATACTGGACCCCTATAAGACCATGAGGAGCAATTCTAAATGACACTCCCACCTTGTCTAGCCAAGACTAGGAGGGCATTCTAGTGGCAACCTACCTGAGCAGACTGGGAGAGAATTCTAGTGATAGTCTACCTTGCCTGTTCAACCGGCCCCCCAACTTTACACCCCCCTCTCAACTTTTCTTGGGACCCATCAGTTAATCAAATCTTTATTATAGTCAAAGATCAGGATAAGGATGGTGGGGTATTGTTAGCTAAGAAGCATAGAAAATACACCAGTGTCTAAAAATAATAATAATAAAATCTAAAAAAGAAAGAAAATATATAAAATGAAATCTCAAAGGAAGGATAGAAGCATTAGATCATTGTAGAAAAGTATAAGATAAATATGTGGCAAATTAAATTTATCCCAGTATAGAGCACTCTAGTGTGACAAGCTGGGTAATCATTAAGGAGAGTTTGTGGCACAGGTGTTAAGAACTGCTGCACTGAACCAGGCAACATTATATGTTGTAGCAGAAATAGCATCTGAATGCAGCAGAGAGATTTAGAATTATCCTGTACATATTTGTATTTATGCAGCAAGAGTGAGATGTAGCTAATAAAAATAGCTCTATAATATTTATTTATTTATTTATTTATTTATTTATTTATTTATTTATTTATTTATTTATAAGATTTATATGCCGCCCTATCTCCCTGAGGACTCAGGGCGGCTTACAATACTAAAAACAGAACAATACAAATATTAAAAAACTATTAAACCAAAAATCTCATAAACCATTGAATTTAAAACTACAACTAAAACCCCTCCCCCCCATCAGTCCGGGTAGGTGAGTTGGAACAGCCATATTTTTAGGCCACGGAGGAAAGATCGGAGGTCAGGGACCACCTGAAGCTCCAGGGGCAGCTGGTTCCAAAGGGTGGGTGCTCCCACAGAGAAGGCCCTACCCCTGGGGGCCACCAGCCAACATTGCGTGGCTGACGGCACCCTGAGGAGGCCCTGCCGGTGGGAGCGCACGGGGCGTCGGGAAACCATTATGGGCACTGGAGAAGCTCATGCCCTTTTTTTCCCCTCTGTGTTCATTGTTCATTGTTCAGGATAATTGTTTCTCCGGGGAGAGGTTCTTTCTGCACTGACCTTCAAAACAGCTGAGGGGCTGGCATGACATCGTGCTAGAGTAAGGACCTCCGGTGGTTAGGTTCTTTGACATTAGTTAGGCATGCCATAGGAGAAGCAGAGTACCAGTTGGATTCACTGGCAATAAAGGTTGGAGACTTGCCTAAGGGCTCTGGGTCTGCTACACGTTGCTTAATGACTATTTTGGCTTGATCAAACCCACGTGGGCTGAAAATCATCTCTCATAGTTAATGGGAAAAGAGTTAAGCCATGAAATGTAGCCATGAAAGTGACTTCATGAGGCCTACTTCGAGTCTCATGGTGGCCTTTGAGACACATTTTGGGATGTAAAGGACCCATCTTAGAAATTTAGATTGAACAAATTTTAATGGGACAAAATTGGAAAAATGCCCCAAGTGGACACCATAAAGAAGTTGTGACCCCTAGCTCTAAAAATTGTGTCACAGCAACTGAAAAGAATGAAAGAGAGAAGAGTGGAGTGGGTGTAGGAAATCCATCTGTCAAGCCAGACTATATTAACAATAAACTTCAAATTCACCGTTCTTTCAACTATTTATTTGATGTGCTAGACAGCTAATTCATTTTTAGCATTCTCACCCTAGCAAGATTTAGACGATGAGCACACTGTTATAGGACTACAATGGAAGAAACCATCTCCGAGAAAACAGGGGTGTTTGTGTAATTCAGAATATTGCAAGCAGAGTATTGCAAGAAATTGCAGCACCTCCTAGCCATGGACTGATCTCAGCTTCTTTCTGGCTTCACCTGCTAAAATGATAGTTATACATACATACCAGTGACTAACACTCTGATTCAGCTCTCAGACTCCCTATTATCTTATGTAAATATCTTCTCTCCTTGAACCCTATCTCATACATAACTCACATTTTTTAAAAATTGTGGAAATTATTGTTCAGTAAGTTTGTACTCTAAAAAAAATAATTGCATAATTATTCACCAATAAAAGGTGTTCAGGTTACACCAGCTGACTAATGCGATGTGTGCAGTTACTTCTGCAAAGTTGCGAACTTGCATAAGTGTTATTTTCTCATAAGCAATTTCTGACAAATAAATTAATCCGTTTGAGCTGAATGTGAAAAGGCTACCTTTTCTGCCTTTTTTTGCAGAGA
Organism: Naja naja; assembly: GCA_009733165.1. Classification (NCBI taxonomy): domain Eukaryota; kingdom Metazoa; phylum Chordata; class Lepidosauria; order Squamata; family Elapidae; genus Naja; species Naja naja. The sequence goes on from CM019152.1 coordinate 31,031,056, forward strand.
AAAAGCCTTACAGTGTTTATCTTTAAATAGTGAAATAAATATGGATGTCAAACATATCAGTATTAAATCCTTTGATTCCTCTTCTCCTACATGGCTATTTTCCTGTCTTCCATCCATGCCATTTTCCTATCATAATTGCAGGTACCAGCACCCAGCTCTTCTAATCATTTTAAATCACTAATTGACTATTATGTGCAGAGCCAAAGGCTGCATTTTATGTACCATGAAAAGTTTTTGAGGGGGCATGGTACATAATGGTGACAAGGTAATGTAAATTTCAGGCACCTTAGGGTTATTTTGGAGGAAAAAGGAGGAGTATTAAAGTAGGCATGATAGTTACTGTATGGTGGAGATTTAGCCTATTTTACCACTTAGATTTTAAAAAGGGTAAATAAATAGCATTGCTATAAACCAACTGTTTGTTACCAAATGCAAGTGGTATGAACCAATGAAATAGGACATATGCATTCCAGGCTTGCAGAAAAAATTGTCTGGAGACCTCTTGTGAACTATGCATGAGTCATAAAAAGTATTGTGCTACTCATTCAGAATTTGAATCAATTATTAAGTTGCAATAAAGAATGTATCTTCAGGTTTTCCAGCATATCACTGGAAAGCAATTCCAGGTATAGAAGAATATGAATTACATGGTTGCATTATAACCATCAGGCTTTTTTACTGATCAAAGAACATTAAAGTTAGCGATATGTTGTTCTATTGCTTGCTTTGCTACCAGAACAGCTAATGAGTGAATGTGCAAGAATTACAACTGCCCAAAGTAGTTAATCAACAATCAAGATCTAGCAATAATAACTATAACTATACACATTACATAACTCCATTCTAAGATAAAGACCTTATGGTATTTAGAATATTTACAGTCTGCTATGGTGACTTTCATAGAAGCAAATAACATACAAGAATGCTTGGATTATCCACTAGCACTGGCAACCATGGAGCAAACAACACCTGTATATCTACTTTGCAAGTAATAGTATTTATTAGTAGTAATTCTGTATTTGAGTCTGCAACTGCTGTACCTCTATTTTCTTGTGCAATGTGTTGTCTCCAGTGTTGTCAGGAGCAATTTGAACAATATAATAAAGAGATCCTTTGATCTTTCCATTTCCCCACTTACACTCTTCTTTATTCTATCATGGTAACAGTTTGTCCAATGCTAAAGAATCATATTTCAGTATGAGAAGATTGTTTCATTTGTTTTAGTTGTTTTTCTTGAATACTACTTCTGATATTAGATTTGAGAAGGTGCAATTTTGAATGTAAGGTGCAGTCTAAGAACAATATTGCCAGCACTGGATTTTGATTTCTGATATTTACAATTATTATTGAATTGAAAATACTTCTGCCCACTTTGAACATGCATTTCTATGACTAAAAGGGTAATGCCTATAAATGAATTGCCCATAAGGCATTTCCATGGGTAAGGTTACATGATTTTCTACAGCTTTTCGAGAAGTTGGCAATCTGAGCAATTTGGTGTAATCTCTGTGAACTGTTGAATCTTTCTTAAGAATGAGCTTTCATCTTTACTACTTTGAGAGGTCCAGCGGCAATTCTTTCAAGAGTTTTCACTCTTAGTGGTATGACAACTCAGTTTCTTCATAATACATTTCCTATCATGTGTACATTGTGGCACAGATAAAACAGATTTTTTTTTGCTCTGTGCTTGAACCATTCTGGATTGCTTGACATAATGCAGGGATAACATAGTTGTGGGGGTCTCTTTTAGTTTTTCTTTGAAATATCATCTCAGCCATAATAGGAAGAGTTTCTGTGAGAAAAAATATCAAGGAAATCCACATGTAATTCACATTTTTCAGAATGTTTACTCTCTAAGAGTAAATGAGAGAATCTGTCTGCATTTCTATAGGTGCATATTATTCTGCATGTGTACTGTCCAAAATGATGATGACTAATATAGTATAGTGGCTAAATTGGGGGGGGGAATGTTATATAATTAATGATATCCAGATGCTATATGCTAACCCAGATGGTCTTATATGGTGAGATGCCTGAGAATTTTACTTCCATTAACCTATGTAGATAAATCTCTGCAGGTTCTGTTCAATTTCAATGTTAGAATAGCAAAATGTTCTCACTTCTAGGTAAGGATACTGTTCAGCCTACAATAATGTGTCAATTAAATTAATGTCAACTAAATGTTCCTGACAATTCTATTCTTTTCATCAATTACACCCATAGGTGTACCCTGTGGGTTCAATCAACTTTTGAAAAAAAATCCTTCATTTTCATCTAGTCTACTTCATTTTCTACCACTTTACATATGTAATATGGAACTTTGTAAAACTTGAGGGTGGCACTTTTGTGTTACACTATTGTGTGTTCGATGTTCTTGATTGTACTTATGCCATGTTTCAAGACAATATCTTCCCATACCATTTTTTCAACTTACTCTTGATGGCCTTCATGATAGTATGTGAGCAGTTGATGGAATTTCTTCTGACAATTATAACTCCAGATTGGCGGTTCACTGTTTTCACAATTTATCAGTTTAATTTAGAAATTATATCTGTGGGCAAGAGGTAAAAGTGTACATCTTGATATCACAAAGCAAATTCACCATTTACAGGTAGTCCTCAACTTATAACAGCAATTGGGAACTTCCGGGTTGAGCCCTCTCGCTAACGGGTGGCAGTTTGCGATCGTCCGCGACCGCAGCCCGGCTCTTTCATCTGAGAGCCCCGATCCTTACGGTTCGGGTCTGAAGCTGCCTCGTAGGGGCGGCGGAGAAAGGGAAAGCTGCCAGACAGAGTGTGGGGAGCCGCATCTCCCCCCTTTGGGTCTGGTCTTTTCCCTCCGAAGACGACAAGAAGCGGTGGTCAATATGGCCACCTTGAAGAAAGGTCTCAACTGGATTAAGATTTGTGCAGGAGGAAAGAAGTTGACAGCAGAAGAATCAGGAGTATTGGAAGGTAAAATCAACAAAGGTACCCGGGACTAAGATAAAAATGAGCTTTTAAAAAAAAGAAAAAAAGCAAGTATCAAGTGAAGGAAAAAATAGTAAAATATTTTTGACAGCTATAAGGGTCTTCGAACGGGAAGGTAGAAGCGCGTAAGAATTTAAGTTTGAGGCTCAAAAACCCTGAATATTAAAACAAAAGGAAAGGGAGAAGATTTTGTGTGACAGAAAGTGCCACTCAGTGGATAAAAACTGGAATTTAAAGAAGGAAAATATCTTGTTCCTTTGTGGATTGGAATTGTTACAATTTTAAACAAATATTGAAACAAAAAAGCAAGAACTACAGAAGGTGAAAGTTTGAACTTAAATAAAAGACAGACTGCTGGACTAGCTGGTGACATTGATAGAGACTCTGAGCATGGGTTGAGATTTTAAAAAAATTTAAAGAAGAAGAAATAAGGAAAATAAAAACTTTTGTGGCCATACAAGGAATTAAAAATGGAATCTAAAAGCATGAAATAACTGCTACAGGAAGTGACTGAATTAATTTGGCTCTTGGTTGAAGACATGGAAATGGCGAACAAAGAACAAGAAGAAGGAATCCTGGAAAGGGAGGAATCAGCACAAGGGAAAGCCATTTTAAAGAGACAACTAACACAAAAATCACTACAAATAAAAGGGAAAGGAAGGGTGGTCCAAAAAATGAAACCTAAGAAAGCAATTAAAAAGGGGAACATTTATGGAATTAGGCAAGGTAGAAAGGCCCAGAAGAAAAGTAATGAGAGAGAGAGGGATTCAAATTGGATGGAGAAGGGATATAGCAGAAAGAGGAGGGGGGGAAACAAGAAACAGGAGCAGGAGATAGAGAAATATGGGAATTATATAATGAAGAAAGAAACTCATTTACATAGAGATAATGGCTAAGGTATTAAGAAGGGGGTTCTGCATGGAGAAGATGGGTAATAAGAATATACCGTAATTATTAAAATATAAAACAATAGAAGGGCTACTGACAACAATTTGTTTTAGATGAAGGTACACTTATTTTTTACTTATAAAAAAAGGTAAATGTTGATTAGATAAATTGAATTAATTGAAATAATTTTTGAAGATGTTTAAAAATGAGACTTGTCAGTAACCAAGGTTAATTATTTTTTACTATTACTTTGAAATTATAAATAAATTTTAAATTGGGGGGATATGTGTTGCAGAACCCAACTGAAAAGATATATAATGTTATGTAGCTTTTCTTCTCTTCTTTTTTCTTATTCTATCTTTTGCCTCAAAGGGAATGATTATTATAATGTTATTATGTTAATCACTGAGGTGACACTTTCAAAGTAGTAAAGGGGGGTAAGTCTAGGTTTTTTTTAAATTCTTTTTTGTGCTAAAGCTTGTATTGAGTTAGAATTATGGAAAGAATACGTGATGAAAGGGCAAATCTGATGGATAAAAGAAATATGTAAATGATAAAAGAGCATTAATAATGTGAAGATAGTTTAAGGATAGATATGGATAAACTTTATTCTTTATATGATGACCAAACATATTGTTATTTTTAAAAGAAATATAAATGCTTAAGAACTATTTATAATAATTTGAAATGAAATGGGGTTATATAGATTGAGATTAAGATCTGAGACTAGGACTAATTTGTTTGGCTCTTTGGTTGCAAAAAATGGAATGGAAGTAAAAATGGGATAAAATACGAAGTTAAATGTTAAAAATACTATAAAACTTGTTCTGTCTCCCCTTCCCTTCTCCAGAAGGTAAGGAAACTCGGCACCAACACCCTCACAGAGAGTCACGCTGGCCTGTCTCCAAAAGCCAATTTGCTGCAGCTGATAAGACTCTTGGCAATCACACACACTCTGACTGCCAAGTTCAGATCTGTCAGGTATCAGAGTACTCACTGAGTCAGAAGGGGCTTTTTACTCCCAAAGTCCACGACAAAAGAGCTCCAGATACAACATGAACAGAATTCTTGGATGGTTCGAACTTTGTCACGCACGGAGTTTGCAATGTAGGCACACCCACTTTTATACCTTGTGGGGTGTGGTCCAGCTCAATCTCTGGCCCTCCCACGCCTCCTACGTTGCTGCTGACGTTTCTCCCTCCGACGTTGCCTGGGATCAAGCCAGGAATCCTCCTCCTCACTCCCCAGCCGTGGCCGTACCGATATGCGTCTCTCAGGCTGTTCCTCTTGGCTTTCCGAAGAAACCTGAGGCATTGCTAGGGAGGAAGGTCCTGGGGAGGAAGGCATTGTCAGGGGGGAAGGTCCTGGAGAGGGAGGTCCTGGGGAGGGAGGCATTGCCAGGGAGGAAGGTCCTGGGGAGAAAGGCATTGCCCGTTCCTCCTCTTCATCATCCAGGTCCTCTTCCTCTGTCAGCACAGGCTCAGGAGGCAGGGCCACAACAAAAACTATTGTCATATTTGCATGTAAAAGTGATGACCCGGAAATATGCTGTCTACTGAAAAGAGACTTATTTAAATTATTAAAAATTGAATAAAACTTGTTTGAAAAAAAAACTTATAACAGCAATTCTCTTTCACAGTAGACAAAATATGAGTTGGCTATATCCATGTCATGGTATTAAGGCACTTTCAGCTTTCTATTTGCATTCTGAAGCGTTTTTAACCCAATAATTATTTTTTCATACTCTAATGACTACATTGCATGAAATAATAACAACAATTAATAAAAATCAAAATGTTTCTTGGAATTTCTCATTTCAGTTCCAACTCCTTTGGCTTCAGAAATAAAACTCAAACATGTCTTTGTGGATCCCTTTTAATAGAATCAATTTACAGCTTACATTGGTTCTGACAAATGATAAATCAATTGTGACAAAAAATATCATACAGACAAAGAGTTTGGGGCAAATTTTGGAGAAAAGATGACCACAATTTAGCTAATGGTATGTGACTGAAGCCTGGATATATTCCACAATGATGAATTACCTCCTCAAAGGACTACGTACTACATACAATTTTCTTTTTCAGTGCAAACTAAAGTAAAATTTACTTGCATTGTGGAATAAACTGCAGTTTAAATTTTAGTTTAAAGACACTACATAAAAACTACTGAGTAGTTATTGAACTCAATAAATTTATCCTGTGATATAATAACAATTTTTTCATGGACTTTACAGAAAATGACAGCAGCTTTTCCAATACAGAATCACTATAGAATAGTACAGTATTTGCACTAAATTCTGTGTTGTGAAAAGAACTAGCTCATCATCCATTACTTAAGATTACTGATCTTAAACAAAATGAACAGAAAGTGAACAGAAAGAAATACATTGGAAGAGCCAGGCTCTGCCAATGAAACAAAGTATGTTAACTTCCCCAAATAAAAAATCAGTAGTATGTGATAACTAACAAACTTATCATTTCATTCTAATTATCAATAAATGAGGCCTTTTAATTGATAATTAGAATGAAATGATAAGTTTGTTAGATAAAGACAATGACTTATCTTGTAGTAGAAACTAGTACTGAACGCTGATAAATTTTGTACTGTTAATCAAACCAAATCACTTCAAAGTTTTTTCCTTTGATTTTTCACAAATTCAGTTTTAAGACTATCATATGGTTTTAAAACCTTTGGTTACAATTTATACTTTTAAAGAAGCTGGCAGTATCAGAGTTGCAGCAAATAGCTGTGAACACTGAGGACACCTATTTTTCTCACTGTCTGGCTAGGTGCTGCCTATTCCCTTCATCTCTCCAGCACTGATTTATTTCTTAGATTCAGAACAAGTTCATTGCAACTTGAACGGGAAGAGGGAGGGGAGAACTTGCCCCAATCACCCCATGTACCTTGCCTGGCCACCAGGCTTGCTGCATGCAAGGAAAGTAACAAAAGTCTTTCTTTCTCTCCCCCAAACTACAACAGAAATGGGTCTTTGGGACCCTACAAGGCATCCTGCTCCAAGAGGCAGGCCAGCATGACAAGTCTCACAAAGACTCATTTCTGGCAGAGTTTGGGGGAGAGAAAGAAAGACTTCTGCTGCTTTCCTTGCATGAAGCCAAAAGTCTCTCTCTCTCTTTCTCTCTTTCTCTCTCTCTTTCTCTCTCTTTCTCTCTGTCTCTCTGTGTCTCTCTGTTTCTGTTTCTCTCTGTCTCTCTCCATCTCTCTCTGTGTGTTTTTCTCTCTCTCTGTCTCTCTCGCTCTCTCTGTCCATCTCACTCTCTCTCTGTCTCTCTCTCTCTCTCTCTCTCTCTCTCTCTGTGTCTGTCTTTCTCCATCTCTCTCTCTGTCTCTCTCTGTCTCTATCTCTCTGTTTCTCTGTCTCTCTCTGTCTCTCACTTTGTCTCTCTCTGTCTCTATCTCTCCCTCTCCCTCTCTCTGTGTCTCTGTCTCTGTCTCTCTCCATCTCTCTCTCTGTGTCTCTCTCTGTCTCTCTCTGTTTTTATCTCTCCGTCTGTCTCTCTCCATCTCTCTCTCTCTGTCTCTATCTCTCCATCTGTCTCCCTGTCTCTGTCTCTCTCCATCTCTTTCTCTCTGTCTCTATCTCTCTGTCTCCCTGTGAGTGTCTCTCTCTCTCTCTCTTTATCTTTCTGTCTCTTTCTCTGTCTCTCTCTGTCTCTCTCTCCATCCCTTTCTCTGTCTCTCTGTGTCTCTATCTCTCCGTCTCTGTGTCTCTATCTCTCCGTCTCTCTGTGTCTCTCTGTGTCTCTCTGTGTCTCTCTCTGTCTCTCTCTGCTTTCTCTGTCTCTGTCTCTGTCTCTGTCTCTGTCTCTGTCTCCCCACCCTCAAGAACAGAGCTGGAGACGGTATCCTGAGATTCCAAATAAAGAATGATTGATCGGTAGGAAAACAGGGTGGGGAATTTTCCTGCAGTTTTTTTGAAAATTTCCCAGGGTCTCTGGTCCATGGGAGTTTAGTGGTCCCTGAGGTTCAAAAGGTTGATGACCCCTGCCATAGAATCAGACACGATTGGACAGGAAACCTTTATCTTTTTATTCATTAAATAATAAATCTTGTGGTTCGAGGAGACTCTGACTGCAAATCTATTTTGCTAGGACATATATGAATGATCAAATATACATCAAGATATGAATGATCAAATATACATCAAAGCATAAGAATAACATTGCAAAGAATGCAATACAAGGCTTCACACAACCTATTTCTGATTCTGAAATGTTGTCATGTACTGTTTGTATGTGGAAACATTATCCAGGGTAAAATGTTGGGAAAGTGGCCATTTAGGGAAAAGATAGAATGGCACTGTTTGTGTGCCACTGAGAAGTACAATTTCCAAAGTATAAAACACTTATTTAATTACTCTTTCAAGAACCAGTTAGAAATTGCAGCTTTAGAAACCACTGTGATATCTTTAACATAGAGAAAATGATGAATCCGAAGAGACCAATTCACTTGGCAAGTTTCCTGAATATTAAGTAAATAGCATAATTATAAGATGTAGACTGATGTTCTTGATATGAAACAATCATAGCTCTAAATGTTTTGTACAGCCTCAAATATTTCCCAGAGGGAAGTTTTGACCAGCTATTATAGCAGATATTAATAATACTCTTATACTCAGAACATATCCAGTGATTCCAGAAGAATATTGCATTGCGATGTAAGAGTGAGAAAAAACTTCTGCTTGGACACCTATCAACTATGAAAGTTAACACAGTTATCAATGAAATAGTATAGAATGATTGATAACTCTGAAAATAGTAAAGTTTTACAGAAATAGTAATGTATATTTTATGGAGATAGAAGAAAAGGATTATTTAAATCCTTTTCAGTCAGGAATCAGGTCTGGTCATGGGGAAAAAATGACATTGATAGTTCTGATGGATTAGTTTCATTGGGATTTTGATATGGGAAGCACATCCCTCTTGGTCCTATTAGATATCTTGGTCCTATTTGATACCATTAACCATGATATCCTTTTGGATCAACTGGAAGCAGTGAAAATTGAAAACATGGTTTTACAATGATTCTTCTCCTTTCTGAATGGATGGCTCCACTTGGTGGTTATGCAAGGAAAGTGGGCTAATTAATTAATTAAATTTTGAGAGTGCCTAACTTTTTAATGACTCTGGGCAGCTTACAGAGGTAAAATGACTTACATAAGAAAACACAACCAACCGGAAAGCTAACTCGATACCAAAAGAACCAAAATCATATGGAGTTCCTAACTACCCTATCTCTGTTTTGGAGAACTCTTCCTCTGAATATACATGAAACCTTCATTCACCTTGCATTTCAGAAGCAAGTTAAAACAATACTCTTCTATCATGTCTTTGGCCCAGACCAACTAGATGATCCCATTTTAAATATAGAATGTTATATTTACTGTATTCATTTTTATTTCCTATAGTATTTTTTCAATTTTCTCATGTTGTACATCACCTGGGATTGGGAGGATTAAATTTCCTTAGTGTTTGAGACGGCATAATAAATATATAAATAAATTTACTAAAGCGGATAGTAGCCCTGTAAGGTGCTTTCATTTCCATGAACAAAACCAAACTAGCTTTTTTTCTGCTTTTTTCAGATTCGCCAGGTGTTGATTCACCGGTTGCAAAAGGAATTGACCAACCACCAAACCTGACATCATGGGCTGAGTGAGAGTGATGACCTAAAGTCACTCAGCTGACTTTCATACCTAAGGTGGGACAAGAACTCACAGCCTCCTGATTTCCATAACCACTAGACTAAAGTGGCTCTCTACAAAACCCAATTAGATGGGAAGTCGACACTTCTAATTATTTATTTATTTATTTATTTATTTATTTGATTTGTCAATTGCTTACAAAATAATAGTTATAAGTATAAACATGAGTAAGAATACAGAAAATAAGTATGATTAAATGGGGACAATAGGACAGGGACGGGAGGCACGATGGTGCACTTATGCATGTCCCTTAAAGACCTCTTAGGAATGGGGTGAGGTCAATAGTGGATAGTTTGAGGTTAAAGGAGTGGGGGTTTGAGGATGTAACTACAGAGTCAGGTAGTGCATTCTAGACATTGACCACTCTGTTGCTGAAGTCGTACTTTCTGCAATCAAGTTTGGAGTGGTTAACATTGAATTTGTATCTGTTGTGTGCTTTTGTATTGTTGTGGTTGAAGCTGAAGTAGTCATTGACTGGTAGGACATTGTAGCAGATAATTTTGTGTACTACGCTTAAATCCAACCGCAGGTGGCGTAGTTCAAGATTGTCCAAGCCCAAAATTTCAAGTCTGGTGATATAGGGTATTCTGTTGCGAGCAGAGGAGTGTAGTACTCTTCTCATGGAATACTTCTGGACTCGGTCACTTGTATTAATGTCTGATATACAGTGCGGATTCCAGACAGATGAGCTGTATTCGAGTCTATTTATCTCTGTATAGGTCTAGCAAAGGTTTTGTATGCCCTAGCTAGCAATTCAATACTTCCAGAGGAGAAGCTTCGTAAGATTAGATTTACAACTCTTAATGCCTTTTTGGCAATGCTGTTACAGTGAGCTCTGGCGCTTAAGTCATTAGATATGAGTACTCCTAGGTCCTTGACAGAGTGAGGGTCATCAATGAGGTCATATCCACCTAGTTTGTATTTGGTGTACTGATTTTTTTTTACTAAAGTGCAGGACAGAGCATTTGTTGGTTGAGATTTGGAGTTGCCAATTGTTTAACCATTCAGACACATAATCAAGGTCATTTTGAAGAGCAGTAGCATTGTCAGTGGTGTTGAATAGTTTTACATCATCTGTGAAGAGGATGCAGTTGCTTATAAGGTGATCACAAAGGTCATTTATATAGAGTATAAAGAGGGTGGGTCCTAGAACGTTGCATTATGACAATAAGATAAGGGTTGTCCAAATCTGAACTTAGTAGGTTAGGTCACCAACAAGTTAGCTGACCTTGTAAAAATGCCGCTTAGTAATAAGCAGGCATATACAATGGAATGAAGGCTGTTGCTGAGCACACTGGGTTGCATCCCAAAAATTGTAAGCCGCCCTGAGTCTCCGGAGAAGGGCGGCATATAAATGTAATTAAAAAAAAAGTTATATGGCACTTATAGTTGTTATCTTGCATGATACCATGCTGAGACAGAAATACCAGAAACCACAGTTTCCCTAGTAAAGATTGTCCAAGGCTGTTGCTTCACTCTGTCTACCTTCTTTATACTTAGCCGTTATAGCTGACAGTGCTATAAATTAGAGTTGTACTGATCTTAACTGTAAGAGAAAAGATACAGTGTGTCTATAAAAATCTTCTCCCATTGAGGCAGCTTGTGTTTCACTGTGTTGAAACTATGATCACAGCAACTGAATATGAGGCTGCCAAAGTAATAGATCAGTTTCATTATCTTTGAAAAAGGTTATCAGAAGTATTAAAGTTTCATTATGTACATTCCTGATGCTTTTTTTCCTCAATGTTCAGTTCTCTAGAGTTTTACAGCATCATTCCTTCTTCCTTTTCTTGAACTTTTTCTCATTTTTGTTTCTTTTTCTTCTTTCTCCTCCTGCTCGTCCTCTTCCTGCTCCTCCTCTTCCTGCTCCTTCTCCTTCTCCTCTTCCTCCTCCTCTGAGGAAAATGGGTGGTACATAATTGTGGAAAATAATTAAATAAATAGTAACAAGTCCAGAAAAGGTTAATGAGAAGTAAATAATTAGCACTGGGGTATGCAGATTTTTTTTTAAATCCACTTAAGATAGAGTTTAATTCTTAGGCAAGGAAAAACTTTCCAGGCTGACTGGTAACTCTTACAACTTTATTTACTAAGTTATACATTAACTTTATTACTATTAACCACTATTTTATTATTTCAGGTGGATATCTGTACTGGACTCCCTGAATGAAAGCTTAGTCGCTGATCAGGAATAATATATTAACTTATAGGGTTATCCCAAGGAATAAAACCTCCTGGTTCTAAATTGGAAATTTCCAGTCTGTAGCAAGGATGAGGCCTAAGTCTGGATTGGTTTTGCAGTTCCATGCCACCGCAATTTAAATATGCCCTTGTCTTTAGTATTAAAAATCAGTTGGACTTTGCGGTAGTACAGTTGGACAATAGTTTTCCATTGTCATCAGTGCAACAGTATTACCAATTAATGAGATGGCTATTGAAGTTGCCCATATAAATTGTTGGGTGTGGCTTGATGTTCAGGACATGTTGTGGCTATGCTGTCAGAGGTGATTTATAGATGTTTACTATTGTCAGATCTCCTAGTCTGGAAACTGATTTAGGCAAAACAAACATAAACAAATATAAATAAATAAATGACGAAGCTGCTATCTGGTGTTATGCCAAAGTATAACACTAATATATGTAAGCTATGAATGTCAAAACAGGGTGAATTCCATTTGACTTGTTCCCTGTAATTTAAATACTATCTCAGCGGCCAGCCTGAAAGATTCACTTTTTTGCTTAGCTATTCATTTTAAAAATATCCATTGTCATACTTCTATACTTCTGCAGAAGATTTGATCGGCCAGTAACATCATACAACAGGCAGTCCTACAGCAAAAATGAAGCATTAATAACTTATTCTTGCAAACGTTCCAACTTGCAATCACACCCTTTTAGAATATTCAGGAAAGAAAGGAAAATATTGTCCTCACCTTTGTCACTATTGACAAAGTAGGACAATACTATTCCAAAATAGCAGGCCATTAATGATACCCTGCATACCCTATGTGGCCATTACTCTATACCATACAGTTGTGTGCAGCCAGATTCTTTATAGATGGTAAAAATACCAGCATTAAAAAAAAATCTGTCCTTGTTTTCTGTGTGAAATAAAGCCATTACAGAAAAAATATTTTAAAAGCAATCACACTTTAGATGGTTTTCTGGTCTTAGAAGAATAGACTGAGAGAGTTTTAGAACATTGCTGCTCATGTAGTTTTTTACATTTGTACTTTAACCTAACAATAACAAATCTTGAGGCACATATGGACAGATATGGCAATAGCACTTAGACTTGTATATGGCTTCACAGTGCTTTACAATCCTCTCTAAATACTTTACAGAGTCAGCATATTGTCCACAACAATCTGGCTCCCCATTTTACCGACCTCGGATGGATGGAAGATTGAGTCTTATGTTTGTAGTTAAATTGGAAATTGCTGTTGATTGATCATTATATGTCTTATTTAATTTTCTGTAATAATTTTATGTATTAATTTAATTTTAATATAATGTGATGCATTTCAGATTTGAGGCCACCCAGATTCATAATTACGCTGACCAGTTATAGATTAAAAGAGAATTAAAAACAAAAACAACGCCCACTATAACAAAAAAAGTGGGGGAATCTAAGTAGCTGAAAAATGAAGCCCGTGACACAAAAAGGGTCAAAAGGATTTATTTATTTATTTATTTATTTATTTATTTATTTATTTATTTATTTTTTGGACTTGTATGCCACCCCATCTCCGAAGACTCGGGGCAGCTCACAACTAAAAACAACGACAATAAATAGTTAAAAAGAGATTAAACCAATTCACAAGCCCAAAAAGTTACAAAACTAAAATTTACAATAATTTAAATAATTTAAAAACCTATCCCCCCCAGGAAGGGTCAGAGCCCGGATTGGTCGAACAACCAGGTCTTCAGATAATGGCGGAAGGTGCGGAGGTCAGGGGCCAGGCGGAGCCCCAGGGGGAGTTGGTTCCAGAGGTCAGGGGCCGCGATAGAATAGGCTCGTTGCCGGGGGACCACCAGCCGGCATTGGCCTGCCGGCGGGACCCCGAGGAGTCCTTGCCTGTGTGCTCGCACAGGGCAGTTGGCACTCAATATCGGCAGGAGTTGCTCCCTTAAATATTGAGGACCCATGTCGTGAAGGACTTTGTATGTTAAAACTAAAACCTTGAATCTCACCCAGAGTGCAACCGGCAACCAATGCAGGCCATGCAGGAGGGGGGTAATATGGGAGAATCGGGAAACTCCCATCACCACCCGCGCTGCCGCATTTTGCACCAGCTGCAATCTCCGGATGGTATGCAAGGGCAGCCCTAAATAGAGAGCGTTGCAGTAGTCGAGTCTAGAGGTGACAAGGGCGTGAGTGACTGTGCGCAGGGCAACTCGGTCCAGAAATGGGCAAAGCTGATGAACAAGGTGGAGCTGGGCAAAGGCCTCCCTGGCAACGGCCCCCACCTGCTCCTCCAACCGGAGCCGTACATTCAGGAGGACCCCCAGATTCCGTGCCCTATCCACAGGGGGCAACACCTCTCCCCCTATGGCCAAAGATGGATATTCCTGACTGGACCGAGATGCCAGTATGCACAACCACTCAGTCTTGGCCGGGTTGAGTCGAAGCATGTTCCCGCTCATCCAAATCCGCACCGCATCCAAACACCGGGTCATCAGGGAGAGGGCATCACTGATCTGGTTCGGGGTGGAGATGTACAGCTGGGTGTCATCTGCGTACTGATGGAAACTCACCCAAAACCACGGATGATCTCACCCAGCGGCTTCATGTAGATGTTAAATAAAAGAGGGGAGAGGACCGACCCCTGAGGGACCCCACAAGAGAGCACCCTCAGGGTCGACCTCTGCACCCCTGCCAACACCGATTGCGACTGCCCCAAGAGGTAGGAGGTGAACCACTGAAGGACAGTGCCCCCCATTCCCAACCCCCCGAGGCATCGCAAAAGGATACCATGGTCAATGGTATCGAAAGCCGCTGAGAGGTCTAATAGGACCAAGACAGAGGAAAAACCCCTGTCCCGCGCCCTCCAGAGATCATCCATCAGCGCAACCAATGCCGTCTCCATGCTGAAACCAGGTCGGAAGCCCGATTGGTACGGATCCAGGTAGTCCGCTTCATCCAGGAAGAGTGGAAACTGCCGAGCCACCACACTCTCAACAACCTTCACCAAAAAGCGAAGGTTGGAGACTGGACAAAAGTTGTCTAACACAGTCGGGTCCAGGGAAGGCTTCTTCAGGAGGGGTCTCACCACCGCCTCCTTCAAGGCGGAGGGAAAAACAACCTCTCTTAACAAAACGTTGACAACTGCCCGGAGCCAACCGCAGCTGGCCTCCCTGGAGGCATAAGCCAACCAGGAAGGACACGGGTCTAACAAACATGTGGTGGAACTCAGACGCCGCATAGTCCTGTCCACTTCATCCTCGGAAACAGGATCGAACTCATCCCAGATCACACTGGCCAGACTGCTTGTATCCTGTTCCTCAGACCACAGGATACTTTAAAAATCAAAGGAGCTCAACCCCCTTCTTAATCCAAGGCCTGATGGAACAACTGGGTTGTAACATTTTATGAAAAAAAATCAATAAGGTGGAAGAAATATGGCTTTCCAGGAGTATATCATTGTAGAGCAAGAAGAATCAAGAAGAAAAATTACATTGGTTTTCGCTTCATTCTGGTCAATAGATCAATCAGGCTTGTGCATCATGAATTCCAGAGTTTATATAAGTTGAAGAACTTCTATGTTGATTATGCCATGTGAGCCCCACTGTATAACATCATACCTGTCAAAATGTCAGAATCAGAAATAGGAAAATGATCTATTTAATATTCTCCATACAGTATATAAAAATATTTACTTATTTAGTCAGTTGATGATTTCCTTTCCTTCTCTCTCATGAAGTATTTGGCTCCTAAACCATAAGGGATAGATCAAGCAAAGGTTTAGTTTAGTTTACTTTATTGTCATTGCACCTCATACAATGAAATCAAATACCATCTTCAGTGTACATTATGACTATGAAAATAAACACAAACACACATCTTTCACATTCTATACATTGAATTGAAAACCTCTGATATTGCATTAATATTTCACTATACAGTAGAATTCAATAGAGTTACTGCCCTGGGATAGAAGCTGTTTTTCAGCCTATTTGTCCTTGTTTTTATTATCCTGTACCGTCTGCCAGATGGTAATAGTTCAAAAAACGGCTGCCCAGGATGAGATGGATCTTTGAGAATGTTTTGAACTTTCTGAAGGCAGTGGGAGCTATAAAGCTCTTCCAAAGAGGGGAGAGGGCAACCAATGATCTTCTGGGCAATGACATTAACCATCTAATTTAATAGGAGGCAGAAGTAATATTTGACGTCTTCCCATAAGACAAGTTAAGAATTAATGATAGGAAGTTTTCTTTGGCATCATAGTAGAAATCTTCTCCTATGCCCAAATCAATCAGTATGACACATACTGAATTACAGCTGGTTGGTTTAGAATAAGGTCTTAATCAGAAAGCTTTTTGCAATATTTACAGTATCTGCAAAGTTTACTGTAGGCTTGTAAATCCTAATTGAATCTTGAGAGTCTTCAAAGATGATCAGTTCACCGAATCTGACATTTTGCTTAGAACTGTAATCCGTCATAACAAAAAGTGGAAGAAATAAATGGTTTTTGCTTTTGCTTTTTAGCTTTAAGATGCTGGATAGTATCTTGTGAAATGCACCTTTGCTTTCTTTTCTGTTGAAAAATAATACCGAAAAAGCTTAATTTTTAGTTTACTGAACTGATCACTTACATTAAATGACAAATTGTACTGCATCAAAAAAACTCAGAAAACCAGTTTTCCGGCCACTCTTTGACTGAAGGTGGGCTATAGGGATTGATTAAAAAAATACATTACTGCTTGAGGACTTCCAGAAGACAATCGGAACAAATTGCTAATGAATAGACTGACTCTTCAGAATTCCTCTCCAGATAAGTGCTTCACACAGTTGCTGCCCATAAGAAAGCCACAAAACAGCAATCTGTGGCATTGTCTCTGGGAGACAATGCTTTTCTGAAATTAGTTTTATCTTACTCTACTGCATTATGAACAAAATAAAACAAAGCCTGAAAGAATTAAAAAAAAAACCTTCACACAATCCTCAAGTTTAGTTTACTGTCATAGTGTCATACTAAATTAAACGGATTACAGCCTGAAGTTCCTTTAGATATATGAGATGTAAAAATTAAAACAAACAAACAAACCTCTAAGTGAGGAAGTTAAAAGTCAGGCTGAAATTTTTACATACACAGCATACTTGGAAAAATTGGTAACTTCTGCAATATGAGGCAGAAATTTCTCAGGAGAAATGTTTACTGCAGAATGGGACAACTTGCCTTGCTATTTCACCCTGGCCAACTCGCTGTGGGACAACCTGTTGTGGGATAATTCAATGCAGTATAATTTAAGAGAGGGACAAGTAGAATTGCAGCTCGCTCCTCACAGTCTTCTAACTTTAGAAGGTTCAAACCTACATGTCCATGGAGATCCTTGGTCATCCAGGTCATGGTTGTCCCAAAGTTGATATTTCAGCAGGCAACTGGGCTTTCTGGTTTTTCTTTGAAGGAGAAGTGACTATCCAAGAAGCTTCTTCAGCTCAGAGCTGATAATATCCCTTAATTAATTTAAAATACTTCCATAATGGCTTTATCCAAAGCTAAAACACTCCAAATACTGCTGGTTTTCCTCAGAAAAATAACTGCTTTTTGTTGCATTTACATATATATTCTAGGCTTAATTGCAAAAAAAAAACCCCAAACCCTAATGTATATTTTACAATGTTTGTTTTTATAAATTGTAACAGCTTTATGAATATCAGCAAATATCTAATCCCTGGGGAAAAATTTAATTAACAAAATTGATCGGAGCTTTTCTACCTGGCACTTTGATAAATTTACTTGTTGATAACAATGGCCTCTCAATTTGTAAAAGCAATGAGCCGCCCAGGAACATACATGATCTAAAGCAAAGAGCAAAGAAAACAAAGGCCAGCTCTCCTGAGAAGTTGTTTGCATTAGTTTACTGCTTCTAGCAAACTTACTCCCAACTTGGCATTGCAGATAAAATTTATTATCCTACTATTCTTCTCATGAAAAGAAAGGTAAGGTGTAAATGCCTATTATTAGCTAACCTTTGTACCATTGGAGCTGTAATCATTTTAGGGTAGAATGCCATGAAGGAATTTATGGCTAATGGCAGAAAATTGACTTCTCATGTCTCTCTGTCTCTGTCTCTGTCTCTGTTTCTGTCTCTGTGTCTCTGTCTCTGTCTCTGTCTCTGTCTCTGTCTCTCTCTCTCTCTCTCTCTCTCTCTCACACACACACACACACATACACTTGAATTTACAGTTCTATTTTTTTAATGCAGAACTGAGAATCAGTTTAGTGGTCACATAAGGACAAAGAAAGGCATTGTTCTTTTTGAGAACATTTGACATACCACATGTAATATATCTTGCACCTGAATTATCACCAAGAGAAACATCCAGCAGCAGATCCCAGTGACAGAGAAGAAGAAAATTTATAGAGTCGGGTGCAGTGATGGGATTTTTTTTTTTTTACTTTTGGTTCTGTGGGCGTGGCTTGGTGGGCGTGGCAGGGGAAGGATACTGTAAAATCTCCAGTCAGAGGTGGTATTTGCCGGTTCTTCAAATTACTCAAAATTTCCACTACCATTTCTTCAGAACTGGTCAGAACCTGCTGAATACCACCTCTGGTGGGGTGAGATATCTTTACTGAGATGATGCAAGCTGGGAGAAGGAAGGAAATAAAATGCTGATCCTCAGAACCCCACCAAGGAAATTTGGCTAGCGAAGGAGAAAATGATATCCTCACTCTTCACACATTAGCTAACAAGAAGGCAGAAGACAACACATCAGTGGAAAGACTGTCACAGCCTGGTTTCTTGATATTCAAAATCTGTGTTTCACTATGCAGTTTTATTTTTCCTTAAAACCAAATCCCCAACATTACACAGTCACTTGCTATGATTGCACGCTTCTTTAAAAGATCTTCTGTTAGAAGTTATCATCTACATCTTCTACTTAGTAGAAAGAACAATAATAAGTACTAGCAACAGTTTTGCTTGTATTTGTTTTTCCCCTTTATTTTAACTTGGATGTGCTGCACAGCAGATCCAATTTAATTCATTTGGATTATGGAGCAGAAATTGATATTTCTAATGTACAACAGAAGACCTTCTCTCTTTCTATTGCTTCTGGGTTTTTTTGAATATTAATGAAAAGTCAACTGTACTATTGAATAATCATTAGATAATATACAGCTAATCTCAAACGGCAATGAACAGTCAATACAAATGTAACAGAAATACACAATGTAATTTATCAGCAACTGTTAGATGAAATCTGATAATGTAATAATATATTTCCAGATTATAGCTAGTTGCTACACATTGCTCTCTATGCACTTAAATTATACTTATTGCTTTATTCTAGCTGTCACCATGAAATACCCAAACTAGTCTAAAAATTAAGTTAATCAGTTTCTTTATTTCTTTAGCAACCTTTTGCATCATAATGCATGCTTTTGTTGTTGCTCCTTGCAACACAAGTGAAATAAATCTCCAGCAAGGAAGTCCAGCTGCTGATTGCAACTGCTTATGGTTTATAGCATTTAACATTTCCAGTATTGCTACATAATTCATTGGTTCAACCGTGCTTCCATTATTCTTCCAATATCCGGCACTGCTGGTGTTCGTGTCTTGGTAGAACGAGTGAAATTTTATTATATTTTTTGGAGTTAGAACTGGATTAGTTCAGGCTGCATGCACTGTACGATATTGTGGTAATCTAGTTTAGTTTATTCATGTCAGAATCATTTTGATTATCATTTTGAGTAGTGGAATACTCAGTTATTTACTGCCTTGAAGTAAGCAATGAAAGTAAAGAGATGACAGCTGGATCCTCAATGCTACAACGTTTCTAAAAAATTAGAGTTAGGAGAAGTCATTTATAATATTGATCTCAGTCTCCTATTCACTAAAAGAGTCAAATCAAAAAACATTGATAGATGGCTATCCAGCCTCTATTTGGATCCATCCTACAAGAGACTCCATCACATTCTTAGTGTATTGACTAAGTCCACTCTCAAGTTATTCTTACTGTTAAGATGTTTTCCAACTATTCAGCTAGAACAGGGGTGGGCAAATTTTTTGACTCGAGGGCCACAATGTGTTCTTAAACTGGACCAGAGGGCTGGAACAAAAGCATGGATGGAATGTTTGTGTGAACTAATATAAATTCAAAGTTAGATTACTTCACGTAGCCTTCTGGGAGAGCAAGAGAACCCTCCGCTCTTTCGGCTCTGTGGGCCGGATAGAACAGCCGAATGGGCCGGATCCGGCCCCTGGGCCGTAGTTTGCCCACGGCTGAGCTAGAATCTTTCTTCCTGTAATTTAAGACATTTACTTGAGAGGATGAGGGAGATTATCTTGATAGAGATCTGCAGGGAGCATCCAGACAAGAGGGGATGATTTTATTTTTAGTCCAGAAAAATAAGATAACATCTGAAAGAAACTCAGATGAATGTCTCCCTAATTCACTGGTGTACAAGAGTGAATGGATGGATAGTGCAAAGAGACTTGCATATTTACATCAATCCCCCAGGCAGACCAGATTAGAAATTTCCACTCCACAGGAAAGCTAAAACTACTTTTCTCAATATTGGCTATAATAACAGAATCTTGCAGAAACCGTATTCTAAGAGAAGGGCCAGAAGAAAGCAGTTATTTAAATTAATAACTCATAATTAAAATTAATTTCCTGTACAATAAATTCATCGGATTATTTCTACATCTACATACAGTATATCATCCATTCTCTGTATCAAATGCAAACCACTCATACCCAACACACAGAGATATTTCTCCCCCTTCTTCCAACAAGAAAAGAAAATCACAAGGATGGGGTGGGGGATTGAGGCACTGGGAGGAGAAAGAGAAAGGAAGAATTATTAGCCCACCAAATGAAGCTAACATTTGTAAGAGAAGGCAAACAACAAAGCATGCATAATGATTCAGACTTCTTATGTACCTGTAAGCAATGTTGTAACACAATTACAAAAGAGCGGAACTTGTATCATGATGTCACAGCACATCTCATCATTTTGGCATCATCCTGGGTAGGAACAGATGCATATGTAAACAATGCTCCTGTGTTCTTCTCTCTAATAGCAGAGACATTAAATGATAAATAATTGCTGCTTTTAGCCAAGGAAGCCTGCCAAATTGTCAAGCCAGCTTGACAAATTGCTTTGATTTATCAAAGTAGGTTGTTTTCTTCTTGGATCTGATGAGATCCAGTCACTGCTTACAGAGAGGCTGCCTCTCATATATTTTTCCATTACTTCACAGTATCTCTGATTTGAAAAGAAAAATTTAACCCTCCTCCCAAGAATGATTCATTTTGTGGGTGTACTATGTTCAATTTTTGTATTAAGTTTAAACAAGTTGCTGAAAAACATAACCAACATAACTCAACTGCCAAGTACAAAATGTAGAAGGGGGGAGAACTCTCAGTAGAATTAAAAAATAACAATAATTATGAAAAAGAAAATCAGGTAATAAGTTTTTAATCATTATTTATTAAACAGAAGAATTTAATAATGCACATTCAATGCATATACTGCAATCCCATATAAGTATAAAAAGTGAAAAATAAGAATTGATGCAAAATCTGACTTCCTGAACATCTGTGTTTCTGTTTTTTAACAAAGTCATTTGTTATCATGGTTGTGAATAAGACATAAATTCACTTGAAATATGTTATCAAAAAAGTGGAAAATATCAGAAAATAAAATAAAAGATTGGATTGCATAAAAAGTTACACATGATAATTTTATGTAGGCATAACAGTGTAAAACTAGTTCTAACATTTAATATAGAACCAGATAAGGAAGACTGTGCTTTATGGCAGGGGCAAGCTGTATGTGCTTGAATTTTGTTTCAACATGCTAGTTTAAATCTTGGAGTTGTTTCTCCTTCAAAGAATTCTAGCTGCCCTCATTTCTCTGTGTTACGTTCTAAAAGCAAGTCATAATTTAGATGTATAATAAATAGTTATTGGGGACAATGTGTGGGGACTGGAGGGCATCTCTTGTTGCTCTGATGTGAAAGGAACACATGCCTGTTTTCCTTACCTCATAGCAGTATTTTTCCACTCTGAACTTGTATTGTGACACAGCACTCTTGTTCTAGGTGTTTTGCAAAAAAGATGCTACCTCAGGGAATGTTGGGATGTGTGGAAATTGAAACTGATTCTATCACAAATTAGATCTGTAAAGCAAAGGTCAACTTTTGTTTCTCCTCCTTGACAAGCTAATGCAATGGTTGTTACTATAATTTTTCTTGCTGTACTTTTTTTTTTTAATTACATTTATATGCCGCCCTTCTCCGAAGACTCAGGGCGGCTTACAATTTTTGGGATACAACCCAGTGTGCTCAGCAATAGCCTTCATTCCATTGTATATGCCTGCTTATTACTAAGCGGCATTTTTACAAGGTCAGCTAATTGCCCCCAACAATCTTGGGTGCTCAATTTACCTACCCCGAGAGGATGGAAGGCTGAGTCAACCTTGAGCCTGGTGGGATTCGAGCCTACAGCAGTTGTAGGCAGCTGGAACTTAAGTGCAGGCAATTAACAGCCTGAGCCTTTTTCATGAAAATAATTCATGTATATTTATCATGAGGAGGCAATTATCTAGCCTTCATTAAGTTGGTTCCTTTATTGCACTATTATTCCCATCGTGACCATTGACATACAGTATTTCATTTCTAGGTGGAACTAATTTGGAGACAACAGGATTAATAGTTTCATGCTGTTTCCCCTAGTAGATGCTTCTAACCAGGCTAGCTAGAAATTTGGGGATTGGTCCCAATACAACAGGAAGGTGATAGAAGGTAGCATTCAGTACTTTTGTCAGTGTTTGTTCTTTTATAAATCTAAGTGGAGCAGCTCTGTCAACTGGCAGTTGACATTCATTTCAGTTCTGTGTAGCAAACTTCCATGATGAATGGTTTTCTGTCAGAAATGGTAGAAAATGGTTTTCTACTGTCAGAAAGTGGAGTGAGAACATTTTTTTTAACAATTCATATTTATTTGCCGCCCTTCTCCAGAGACTCAGGGCGGCTTACAATTTTTGGAGCACAACCCAATGCTCTCAGGAATAGCCTTCATTCCATTGTATATGCCTGCTTATTACTAAGTGGCATTTTTGCAAAGTCAGCTTATTGCCCCCAACAATCTTGGGTCCTCACTTTACCTACCCCGAGAGGATGGAAGGCTGAGTCAACCTTGAGCCTGGTGGGATTCGAGCCTACAATAATTGCAGGCAGCTGGAACTAAGTGCTAGGCGTTTAATAGCCTGCACCACCAAGGTTCTTAGACTTTTTATCTTAGATACACAGGAGGACTTGCCTCAGAACCAGAGGTGGTATTCAGCAGGTTCTGGAGAGCCGGTAGCAGAAATTTTGAGTACTTCGGAGAACCAGCAAATACAATCTCTGACTGGAGATTTTACAGTATCCTTTCACTGCCACGCCCACCAAGCCACGCCCATAGAACTGGTAGTAAAAAAACTTGAATCCTATCACTGCTCAGCACCTTGTTCAACCAAAGACATTGAATGTAGCTTTCTTTCTTTTTTCTCTTTGCAAGGAACATGACAGCGGTAATATAAACAATAACAAAAGACTTCATGACATTTGTGATGCTTGCCCAGTAATTTACTTGGATATAAAATGCCACCTGTATGTATATGTGTTTCTAATCCATTTTAATGAATATTTTTTTCTCTGTCTCTCCCATCTACATAATCCTTACTTTAATTATAAATGATAACCTTCAATCAAGGAACCACAGTCCATGGTGACTTGGTGATATGCAAGTTCTATTTTCTAGAGATAGGGGAATTATCTTTTGAACAAGAGAATTGGGACTTTTTGGGAAAGCAGAAAATGTGTTTTAAAATGCAGGTAACCCATTTACAATTATTAACATTAGATTGCAATTTTCAATGTTCAGAATAAAGTAAGCAGATAGGGTTGTGTCCAGATTTACTTAAAGGAGGACCACTGAAATTAGTTGAAGCTAATTATGATTCTAAAGCAGTGGTGGGGATACTTACTTCCCAAGGTGTAATTTGGCATATTCTGGAGTATTGGACAATTTGTAATTGCTTCTTCTGAGTTGAGGATCCAGTTTGGAACTGCTACTGCCGAGATATTCATGCAAAGCAACAACTCTATTATTTTTGTCAGATAGTGGAATTATTTGACACTGAGGGAAAGAGTAATTAGGTCAAATAGATTAAGAACCACTGCTCTAAAGCTGAAACAGGCAAATCCACATCCAACTAATTTTCAGGGTAGCATCAGGTAAAAGCAAAATAACAATTTACTTGAAAACAGAATGAAAGAATTGAGAAAAATTATATATATAAAGGGTTTTTTAAGACTCCAAGTTTGTGGACTGACCAGTAAATGCAAGGGAAAGGTATTCTTTGGATAAGAAGCTGGTTCCTTGTTTGTTTGTTTGCTTGTTTTGCAATCCAAATTCTCTACAGATAAAACCCAATTTTGAGAGGACTGAATTGATTGGATGTGGTTGCTTCATTTTTAATAAAATTTAATAAATTATACACCAGGACCAATGAATTTACCATTAAAATTTATTTGTACCACATTTAACAAATCCCTAGATTATCTCTATCTATCATCATCAAACTTTTAAATTAATTAAAAAAAGAATTACAAAGAAAGAGAATTACATTGATCTTTCATGCAGTGATGATAAACCACATGACAACCTTACACCTGGTATTTTGAATCATAATTCTAATCATTTCTAGCCAGCAGGACTCCAACAAATGAATTGTGATCCATATAAAGTCATAATAACTGTGCTAAACATTAAAGCTTAATGTTTCTATATCAGGAGATTAGATTAGAATGCCTCCATGAGAGCTTGGAAAAATGCTCCTCTTTTCCATAGCACAGTAAACTCAGATTTCTGATCCAAAGTAACATGTTGGATTTTTAAAATATTGCTCATCTGTTCCCTGCTTTTAGAAAATGCTTTGCATCTAAAGCTAGAGGTTTCTTATTATCAAGTTGAAAAGAAAAAAATAACTAATTCCTAATCTGTAAAGTAATAAAATGCATGGAGACAAATTTAACTGACAGTTTAATTCTCTATGTTGAAAGGATGCAAAAGATGACAAAGGAGCTGAACTCCCAGCTCTTCAGAGAAAATTGAAGTTGCTGACTAAAAAGATTTTTGTAATAGCAATTGGCTTCCACTCCAATTATTCAAATATCCCATCAGGAATACCAGTATTTATTATGTCCCCTAAAATGAAACGCAAAGATGCACAATCTGCCTGTCATTCCACTGCCTTAAACTAGAAATGGAAACAAACATCAGACTATTGCCAGTCACATACTATGAATCACCGCAGTTCTATTTATATTATGTTATTTCAATAGTTTTTATCTTATAGCTGACAAAGTGGTTAAATTGAACATTTATTGGATTTATAAGGTTTTAAGGACATGGGAATTTCAAGCATCAAAATGATATCTGCCTGTGTTAGATTTGCATGAAGAGTCAGACGCGGAGTGCTTCAGTGAAGAGTTTATTAGTGACTACAGCTCATAACAGACCCGATTTGGCTAGGCTGCGGCTGGTACTTATAGCCAGCAGCCGCAGTTGCCAGCCAATCAGAGTGCAGGGTTTTTCCCGCACTTTTTAAACCAATCATATTTGACATTTTACAAGAACAGTTCAAACTAAACCAATGACATTCAAACCTACATACATAACACCCCTCCCCACTAGGTTCAGTCCATACTCAAACCCCAACCTATCTAATGTATTCTTTTAAATAGGTGGGGCTCTTACGTGTACGTTGAGACCTTCGTGGTTCAGAAGTTTTAACGTTCTCACCAGTGAGAGAGGAAATGTGTCTGTTGACATTTCCCTAGTTGGACTTCCTGTGAAAGAAGACCCTGTTTGATTGTTAGAATCTGGTCTCTCCTCCCAACCCATCTCCAGCCCAATGTCAGCACCCAAGTCAGGTAGTGACGTGCAATCTTCCACTTGTAAGGATGGATTTTGGCATTGTGACAGGTTTTGGGATGGTTCCTGTCATAATGGCTCGTTACACATGGGGTTGATTCTTGTTTGCTGATTATCCTCATGTTCCTCCCCCTCCCCCCTAGAAAAGGCATTAGGTATGGGAACTAGAGAGGAACAATTGCGATGTTCCTGAGGTAACCTGGATCTAAGCTGGTCAATGTGCCTGCTCCAGAGGACTCCATCCTCTGTTTGTACCCTGTAAGAACGAGGGCCTGTGATTGAGTTATTTCAGCAGGAATCCATGAAGGTTCACCCATGAGGTTCTTAGCATAAACAGAATCACCCACAGTGAAAGTGTAAATTTTACTAGTGGAATCTAGTGGTGCGTTGGGTGCATAAGTGGGATAGAGGCAGTCAAGGGAAGACCTAAGTTTCCTACCCATCAACAACTCTGCTGGGGATAAGTTAGTTGATGGGTTAGGAGTGATGTGCTGAACACTAAGAAGTTTTTCAACTTTCTCAGTGATGTCCCCAGGACCCAATTGCTGAAGCTTTTCCTTGGTAAAACATACCATGCGTTCAGCCCGGCCGTTAGCCGAAGGGTGCCCAGGGGCAGTCAGGGCATGTCTGATACCCTGTTGTGCTAAATAGGATTCAAAAAGGTTAGATATAAATTGAGGGCCATTGTCGGAGACAAGAACATCAGGTAACCCGTGGGTTACAAAAAGGTTTTTAAGCTGCTTGATGACAGCATCAGTTGTGGTGGATGCCATAGGGATGACCTCTAGCCATTTGGAATATGCATCTACTATAATAAGGAAGGTGTGCCCTCTGGTAGGGCCAGCAAAATCAATGTGAATCCTAGACCATGGGCCCCTAGGACATTCCCATTCCTGTTTGGGGGCGAGAGGTGGGGCAGGCCTGACAACCTGACAGTTGGGACAAGATGCAACCCAGTTTTCAACCATTTTTGTCAATACCTGGCCACCATACATAACTCCTGGCCAATCCCTTCATCCTTACAATACCAGGATGACCCTCATGTAACATTTCCAAAACCTCTCTTTGCAGTTTTGCAGGAATAACCATCCTGTTACCCCACAAAATACATCCTCTTAATACAGATAATTCAGTTTGCCTGGACTTAAAAGGTCGGGCAAGGTGAGGTAGATCTTGAAGAGGCCAACCTTTCTTAATCCAGCCTATAATAGGAGCCAATAAAGTGTCTTTGGCAGTCTCTCTGGCAATTTCAGCAGCGTGTACTGGAAGCTTGGCAACAGTTTCTAGGAAAAAGGTGTGTGCCTCAGGTTCAAAATCCTCCTTGTGACAAGGAAGTAGGCAATGACTCAAGGCATCAGCATGTCCAATGTCCTTGCCAGGCTTGTGGATAAGTTTGTATGAATAAGCAGCAAGAAATTCAGTCCACCTCAGCATTCTTGGTGACAGGATAGTGGGTGTAGGTTTGTCTCCTGCCACAATGCCTAACAAAGGTTTATGATCTGTGACAATGGTAAATGTTCTCTCATATAAATACTCATGAAATTTCTTGATAGCTGCAACAATTGCCAATGCTTCCTTGTCCAGTTGGCTATAATTCCTCTCTGCTTTGGTCAAAGTGCGAGAGTAAAATGCAATAGGGGCTTCTCTTCCACTGGGAAGCCTGTGGCTCAACCCCCCCACTCCAAAAGGGGATGCATCACAAGTCAGTACAACAGGCAAATTCTCAGAGAATTGTATCAATACAGCATCAGATGTGATTAGTCTCTTAATACTGTTAAATGCTGATTGTTCCTTCCTCCCCCAGATCCAAACAGACTTTTTGTCAAGTAATCTGTGTAATGGTTCTGCAATGGTTGCCTTCTGAGGTAGGAACATGTGATAAAAGTTAATAAGTCCAAGGAAGGCTTGCAAATCTGTTTTGCATTTTGGTCTAGGGGCTTCTTTGATTGCTTGAACCTTGGCATCTGTAGGATGGATGCCATGCTTGTCAATCATGTAGCCCAAGAACTCAACCTTGTCAGTTCTAAGAGCGCATTTTTCTTCTTTGACTTTTAACCCCGCTTTCTTGAATCTGGTAAGGGCTTCTCTGAGTCTCTCTTGTAATTGAGTGTCATTTTCAGCAGAGATTAACACATCATCAAAGTAAGGCACTACCCCTGGCAGTCCTTGGAGCATCCTTTCCATAAGGCTTTGGAAAATGCCTGGTGCCACGCTTACTCCAAACTGTAACCTTTTACATTTGAAGGCACCTCTATGAGTCACAATGGTTTGGGCCTCTGCAGTGGCATCATCAACTGTTAATTGTTGATATGCCTGGGCCAGATCCAATTTGGCAAAGACTGTACCCCTGCCAAGTGAATGTAATAAGTGATGCACCACTGGAACTGGATATGCTCTCTGCTGAAGCGCATGGTTCAATGTCCCCTTATAGTCTCCACAAATTCTTACTGACCCATCAGTCTTGACTGGTGTGACTATGGGTGTTTCCCATCTGGAGTGGTCAGTGGGCTCTAAAACTCCTTGAGCTATTAATTTATCTAATTGTGCATCAATTTTTTCCTTTAAGGCAAATGGGACCCTTCTGGGCTTTAAATGAATTGGGGGCACCCTGGAATCTAGGTTGAAAGTGATAGGGGTCCCCATATACTTGCCCAATCCTTTGCTGAAGACCTCTGGAAACTCAGACTTCAAGACCTCCTCCCATTCAGTGTTGCTCACATGATTGATGCCAGTCATCTCGATGCCTAGTGGATTGAACCACTCAAGTCCCAGCAAGCTTGGGCGGTCTTTGTCCACGATGGTCAGGGGCAAACGTTTGGTGTGGCCTTTGAACTTCATGTTGAATTCTCTTGTTCCAACTACTGGAATCTTGTTCCCTTGGTAGTCTTTAAGAGTCAGTGCTTGCTTCTGGAAATGCTTCTTCTCAATGTTGGGAAGTAGCCTGTGAAAAGAGTCCCATAACACCATAGATAAATAGGAGCCTGAGTCCACTTCCATTTGGCAATAATTCAATAAGTACCTTCACATGTACTTTTCTGCTTCTTAAGGGTGAAGAATGACCAATAGTGACTGTTTGATGAGTTTCATTCTTCCCATTTGCTTCTGTGTTGCGCCCCATTTTCTCACTGAAGTTGTTATGCTTGAATTCTTTGTCAGGGAACTTCTTTCTGCTTGGTGGAGTTCTGGATGATTTGCAGACTCTTGCTGGGTGACCTCTTTTTTCACAACAGAGGCAGATGGTATCAAAAAACTTGCATTCAGTGCGGGGGTGCCCCCCCCACAACCTCTACAATAAAAGTCTTGCCTCTTTCTTCCAAGGTCTTTCCTTTTCTTCTCCATTCTGAGTCTATAAATTCCTTCCTCCACCTCACTACAGTCTGAATCAGAATCTATTTGCTCGCAATGGGTTGTTGTGGATTTTTCCACATCAGGATAGCTTGCGGCCTTGTTAATTTTCTTCATGGCTGCTGCTGAGGACTTGGTAGCTTCCGCTGAAGAAGCTTCTTCTATGGCCTCCTTAAGCGTGATCTTAGGTTTCATTAATAATTTGCTCTGCAAAACCTTGTCTTTTAGGCCTAGAACAAATCGATCAAGCATGGCCTCTTCAAAGTTGATAAACTCACATGCACCCCAATGTCCCTTAAACTTGCCATGAAGTCATTAACATTTTCGCTTTCCCCTTGATCCCGACGGTAGAATAGAATTGTGTCTCTTAATGAGGCACGATACTTGTGGCGCGTAATGGGCTCTTAATAACTTTTCTAAGTCGGGCCAGTCCATTACCTTCACGTCTGCAGCTCCCGCCAATGCCTTCGCCATTGGAAACGGCCGGACTGCAGTGGGTGAGAAAGACCGCCCTCTTCCGCTTGTTGGAAATGTCGGCGAGATCGTTTCCCTCCAAATACATTTGGAAACGATCTGCATACGAGTCCCAGTCTTCTGCCGTCGGATCGAAGGGGCTGGGGGGTGTTCAGCGCAGCCATCTCTCTCAGCTTGTCTCCGCGTTGTTCTCTTCAGGAAGGATCCCATCCTCGTCGCCAGTGTTAGATTTGCATGAAGAGTCAGACGCGGAGTGCTTCAGTGAAGAGTTTATTAGTGACTACAGCTCATAACAGACCGATTTGGCTGGGCTGCGGCTGCTACTTATAGCCAGCAGCCGCAGTTGCCAGCCAATCAGAGTGCAGGGTTTTTCCCGCACTTTTTAAACCAATCATATTTGACATTTTACAAGAACAGTTCAAACTAAACCAATGACATTCAAACCTGCATACATAACAGCCTGTAACCTTCAGTTACCTTTGTGGATGTCATAATCAAGAAAGCTTTTTTGTACCATTATTTGCAAGTTTGTAGAAATTGTTGGGCATGCTAAGAGCCATTATGTGAAAACTGTTGTTCCTGTTATGATTCTACTTGGAATTGGAGGCAGTGGCAGCATACTCTTATAACTTACAACTGGACAACTCTAACTCACTACTGTCCTTGAAGACTACTTGAAACTTTGGTTGATGCAAAATGCCACAGCTGATGCAGTAACAGGAACATACCAATATTGTCCTACTGTATAGTACCAGAACTGCGAGAGCTACCAGTTTGCTTTGTTTGTGTGGTTGTCAGTTTGTTTCTGGCTACCAGTCAAGGCAATCATAATACAGTTTCTATTATAAAGTTTTTCTTTATAAAGTTTTTCACGGCTTGAGGCCTGCTCCAACTAGAATCTGCCAATCCATGGTGTGCTGGTAAAACAAATGCTTACTGTTACCACTTGTAAGCTGTTGTGAGCATACTTTGCTGGGAATCCCTCCTGTGGAAAGAGTTACCTTCCAAAAATAAGATCAGCTGTTAATATTTAAAAAGCTCACTGCTTACATTAGCATTTGTGGATTGAGAAGATGATGAAATGTGCATATGGGATATGCATGACTGCTGTTTCATTTATTTTGTTTACTATTAGTATTGGCTATTAGCTAGACAAACAAATATGCACACACACACACACACACAATATAGAGCCAGAAAAAGAAATTGGTAGGGCTCAGACAAAAGCTAAATTTAAAATGGAAGTGTAATTACAAGTGTATTAAATTAACTATGTAGAATATGTTTGTTCTCTATATATTTCATAGTTTTTCCCTTCAATAGCATTACAAATTATAATTTTCTACACCATTTGGAGGGTGCTAAAGGCAACACCTAGGGCTTTGGGGAACCACGTGGTCTTGGGGCTTCCAAATGTATACTGAATTCCCCATTGACTTGGCCTGTTAAAAGGTTGCAAAAGGTGATTCCATGACCCTGACACACTGCAACCGTCATAAATATGAACGGTTTCCAAGCATCTGAATTTTGATCATGTGACCATGGGTTTGCTGCAAAAATGTACTTGTGAACAACAGTCACAAGTCACTTTTTTCAGTGCTATTGTATCTTTGAACGGTCACTAAATGAATGGTTGTAAGTCCAGGACTATCTGTACTGCATGTAAGTCAACCCAAGAATGACTCATTGAATACCAAGGGCATCATAGCAAAATGAGGTTTAGATTCAAGGTCTTAGTTTTAACATTCAAAGTCCTACACGACATGGGTCCAGAATATCTAGGGAGCGACTCCTGCTGATATCGGGTACCAACCACCCTGTGCGAGCACACAGGCAGGGGCTTCTCAGGGTTCCGTTGGCAAGCCAGTGTCAGCTGGTGGTCCCCGGGACGAGCCTACTCTGTGGTGGCTCCCGTCCTGTGGAACCAGCTTCCCTGGGGCTCCATATGGCCCCTGACCTCTGCACCTTCCGCCACAACCTGAAGACCTGGTTATTCGACAAGCTGGTCTGTGATAACCTTCTCGGGGGGTGGTCTTTTAATTTAATTTTAATATTGATATTGGGCTTGTTTCGGTTTAATTCTTTTTAAAACTATTTATTTATTATGAATGTATGTTTTTTAGCTGTGAGCCACCCGGAGTCTTCAGAGATGGGGCAGCATACAAGTCCAATAAATAAATAAATAAATAAATAAATAAATAAATAAATAAATAAATCTGGAGGATTTCCACTTTGCAATTCATATAATTATATGCCCGTTGCTCCATAATAAATCATACTGACTTCACTTGTTAAAGGAAATAGGTTGATAAGTATGAACTGAAAGAATTGCTTACCACTGTGCCACACACTTAGGGTATGTAGCACCACTGAGAACAAAGCAGGGCAGGCTCATCCTATCTTCTACTATTCCAAACTGCAGAGACAAAGGAAGCATAACAGTTTTGCATAGGCTGCTCTATGCATATTGGTAGTTTTGATTATAAGGATAAGAAGGGATACAGGGATAAGATTCATTATAGGCACCATAACTGTTAATTTGGGGGAGGGGTTCTGAAGAGATCTGTGAAACAATGTCTGTTTCTCTACTACTCTACTATTGTTTTATCTGAGCATCAGGGAATGGGAGTTCTATTATTTATTATGTCCATAAATGAAAGGTTCTGGATGTTAATACTAATGTTACTGGTATTAACGTCTACTCACAAAATCAGTAATACAGAAAAATGTCTTTGAGTGGTTTTAGCAAAACATTAATAGGATTATGATTTGTGTCAAGGAATGATATTTGAGTTTCAGGTTTGAGTACAGTACTGAAATGACTTTCATCACACTTGTTGGCTTATCCTAGTAGTGGAATGGCGGAGTGTGTCCACATTGGCCTTTCTTGACCTTTGGGTTGCTTTTGCTACCATTTATCATACTACTCTTCTGCACTAGCTCAGGGATGAGAGTGCGAGTCACAATGTTGTGATGGTTTTCAGGGTTAGTTCCTGTTGGTATTGTTGAAGTCTAATCCCAGGTCCTTGTGTGTGCAGGTGCTAAAAGGTTCAACAAACTCCCCTCTTCTATTTAACACCTGTATGATGCCAGCAACATGGGATTAGGTATCTATCATCAACACACTAATGATACCCAGCTGTATATCTCAAGGTTCTGTCTCAGTTTCTGGAGACTGTGGGGTTTGGAGGGGATGGCGGGCAGGGGGGACAGGCTTAGGTTCAACCCTAGCAAAACTGAGGGGCTGGGGATCATTGTGCCCCTTGAACTTGATAGATTTTTCCAACTTTAATTCTGCAAGAATCAGAACTAAAGTCCCAGTCAGAACTGGTTACAATCAGCTCTGGACGCATGGCTCCTACAACAAGATGGTAGCTATGGCCAGGCACACCTTTGCACAAATTAATCTTTATCTATCAGTTGCACTTTATGTATCAGATCTTTCTGGATCAGGAGGTTCTGCTCAAAGTAATTCATGCCTTGATAAGGTCTTATTTGGATTTCTGCAGTGTGTTTTACCTGGAGCTGCCCAACCACCTGGAAGCTACTATGGGTCAAAAATGCAATATGGGTACACTTGTGGTGGGATTCAATTTTTTTTGCTACCAGTTCTGTGGGTGTGCTTGGTGGGCATGGCAGGGAAGGATACTGTAAAATCTCCAGTCAGAATTGGTATTTGCCGGTTCTCTGAACTATTCAAAATTTCCGCTACCAGTTCTCCAGAACTGGTCAGAACCTGTTTTATACCACCTCTGGGGTACACTCAATACTGTGCTATACTTCTGGATGCAATTCAAAACAATTATTGTCACCTGCAAAGACCTTCATGGCATAGGACCAGGATATTTGATTTGATTTTCTCTGGCCCTCAAATGAGATAAGACAGAGTGTACATATTTACATGCTCCTTTGGTGAGACTGAAAGTGTGCCTTTCCTTTCACCGTGTCCATCCTATGAAATAGCTTCCCTAAGATCTAGATTTTTTGACCCTTCTACCTGTTTAAAAAAACATTGGAAATCTGACTTTCCTCTCAAGCATTGGGTGAGGGGGCTGCATGTCAATACATGGAAATATATAGGGGAAAAAAATGTTGGTCTTGGCATTCTAGGTAGATAGGTGTTCTTTTGTGTGATTTTAATTTTATGTTTTTCTCTATTTGTATTGTATTAGCTATTTTTATTGTTAACCAATTTCAAATAGGTAGCCATATAAGTAAATTAAATAAATAAATATTAATTGTAGGACTTGCTCATAAAGATCTGAAAAAGCTGAAATCAATTATTTGCACGTGTTTTTCCCTACCCTTGTTCAAGGTAGCTTACCATAAAATAAATGAATGAACGCAAATGCTTAAAATATATGGAACACAAACAGTAAGACAAAAATTCTAAATGAAGACATATTGTAAAAGACAGCCACCAAACAAATTCATCTTAGAACAATATTCTATAAAAGAGAGAAGCAGAAATAAAGTCAAACGTCTTCAGCACTTGATTTAAAAAGATCGTGAAGCTAGATGGAATTCTGAGATCTTGGATTCTACAAGAAAAAGGAATTATACTTAGTACGTCCATCAAATATCTAGTGGCAGGAGGGACCCACAATTGAGGTTTAGAAGCTGCATAACATTCTTAGGAAGCAACATGGGAGAGCAAGAGTACTCTTGAACCATCTAGTGCTTTTATTTTCTCCCTTTGGATTAGAAACAAGTTAGATAAACCACAGCCTACTGAAAAGCAGTAATTTCTGTGCCAGTTAGTAATTATTGTCAAAGCCTTAAACAGCCTGACTTTTGTATAGTAGGAATATATGATTTTTAAGAATACACTAAGAGCATCCTTTAAAAAATGATTAAAGCCAGAACACAAACTAAATTTAGTTTAATTAAGAATTCATTATAGTTTATATAATATGTCATGTAATTAGTTTTCTTTCCTTACACATTAAAATTACAATGCAAATATAACTTCAGTACAGATGCAATACAAATAAACATTTGAGTAGACCCCTAGAATCAACTCAAGGCTTTTGTGGCCCCTGTTGTATATCCTTGTTATGTTTGTTAATTTGCTCTCTACAAGCTCCAGGAGAGACTTTTCTTGTGCTCTTTTTCATATAAGAATTGGATTTAGGACATAGAATAACACTCAACTTCTGCAACTGCACCCTGTCATAGAAGGTTTAGAGAATACTCGCCTTATTTATCAAGAAAGTACAACAAAGTTTAGGCACTGATTTGCAAAATATTGTGCATGATGAAATATATGTAGAGATGCAAATGTAATGATAATATCCATAATTTAATTGAAATAATAATCACAATAGTGGGGTTGAAATACTATCCAAACAGAGGAGTCTCTGGCAACTTTTTAGATAGAGAAGTGTGATTGCTGAATGAAGACACACCATCCTGATCAGGAAGCTAAAGAAGTATTTCAATAAAGCCTTGATTTATTCAAATCCAACCAAGTATTACATAACTAAAAACCCTAAGCTAGAACCACTAGATCCAGATGGCAAAAGCCTAGGGGAACCCTAGATGGCACCAAATTTCCCAAAACTCTTTGCTGTCATTTAGACATGGTCTGAAGATTTACCCCTCAGAAAAAATACCACTCTTCACCTATTGTCTACACATTCCACCTGAAAATAAGATGAACATAAGGTCGGTCCAACCAAGGGACATGTCAATGTCCTAACCCAGTACATGGAGGTTGTGTGGTATGGATGAAGAAGAACAAACTTAGGCTCAATCCTGAAAAGACTAAGTAGCTTTATTTTGATTTTATTTTTCACATTTTTTGAACCTTTAATATCCTTCAGCTTTGTTTGTTTCATACCCACCTTCTAGATCTTAAGGACCTTCCATTTTAATCTGCAGCATTATGAGCAGTGATGAGAGTATCACAGATGTACATATGTCCCAAC
The DNA here is from genome assembly GCA_009733165.1 of Naja naja. Classification (NCBI taxonomy): domain Eukaryota; kingdom Metazoa; phylum Chordata; class Lepidosauria; order Squamata; family Elapidae; genus Naja; species Naja naja. Next base: position 31,066,546 of record CM019152.1, read on the forward strand.
ATCTTCACAAGCTCTAGTAGTTGCCATTTGGCTTCTAGCTACAATTAAAATGCCTGTTATCCTCCTCTGCATGGGACATTACTCGAGGGGCTGCCTATCTCCATATTTTTCCATCTGTCTATTAAGCAGTATCATGTTAGGGCCTAGGAAACAGGCCTTTTGCCCCTGCACTGTGAAATGATGGATTCTGAGATTCATAGTCCTTCCACCGCTCGACTTCTCTTCTGGCTGTTTTGCTGGCATAAGCAAGAATGGGAACTAAATCTCTTTGGTTGATTGTGGAGCCTGACTTTTTAGCGTTTGGTTTCCAGTCAGCTATCTTCTTTTTTTTTTCCCTATTGTTTTTGTTTCATTTGAATTTTTATCTGCATACCACCCAGAGTCACAGTGGAATTGGGCAGCCTTGAAATTAAATGAATTAATATCATGGACATAGCAGGACCAAGACGTTCTGGCTTTGGGGGAAGTTTGGGAACATTTTTCTTCTTTCTTTGCTTGAATCTTTTTTGTGGGGGGTGGTTATTATTCCAAGTAAGAAACTATGCCACATACAAAATGTTATGTATGTAGGTTTGAATGTTATTGGTTTATTTGAACTGTTCTTGTAAAATGTCAAATGGTATTGGTTTAAATAGTGCGGGAAGAATCCCTGCACTCCCACTGGCTGGCAGCTACGGCTGCAGGCTATAAGAAGCAGCCGTAGCCAAGCCAGAACGGGTCTATTCGAGCTGTAGTCACTAATAAAGCCTTTTGCTGGAACTCCTCGCGTCTGACTCTTCATGCAAACTTAACACTGGCGACGAAGGTGGGATTTCCCTGAAGAAGAAGACGACGCGACGAACAAGCAACTGAGCGAGATGGCTGCGCTGAACACCCCCCAGCACCGTCGATCCGGCGACGGAAGACTGGGAATCATATGCGGATCGTTTCCACATGTTCCTGGAGGGGAACGATCTCGCTGGCATCCCCGAGAGACGGAAGAGGGCGGTCTTTTTCACGCACTGCGGTCCGGCAGTCTTCAAAATGGCGAAGGCGTTGGCGGGAGCAGCAGAGCTGAAGGTAATGGAATGGCCCGATTTAGAGAAACTTTTGAGAGCCCATTACGCCCCACAAGTATCGTGCCTCATTAAGAGACACGAATTTTACCGTCGGATCAAGGGGATAGCGAGAATGTTAATGACTTCGTGGCAAGTTTAAGGGACATTGGGGTGCTTGTGACTTTACCAACTTAGAAGAGGCCATGCGTGATCGGTTTGTTTTAGGCCTTAAAGATAAGGTTTTACAAAGCAAACTATTAATGAAACCAAGATCACGTTTAAAGAGGCCATTGCAGAAGCTGTTTCAGCGAAGCCACAAGTCCTCAGCAGCGGCCATGAAAAAGATTAACAAGGCCTCAAGCCAGGCCTCAAGCCATTCTGATGGGGATAAATCCACATCTACTCATTGTGAACAAATAGACTCTGATTCTGATGGCAGCAGTGAGGCAGAGGGGGATTTTAAACTCAGAATGGAGAAGAAAAGAAAAGACTCTGGGAAGAACAGGCAAGGGTTCTATTGCAGAGGCTGTGGGGGGGCCACCCCGACTGATTGCAAGTTCTTTGACTCCATTTGCCACGTTGTGAGAAACGGGGTCACATAGCCAGAGTCTGCAAATCATCCAGAACTCCACCAGCTAGGAAGAAATTTCCTGATAGAGACTTTAAGCCCACAATTTCCTTGAAAAAATGGGGCGAATTTAGAAGCAAATGGCAAGAAGGAAACTCACCAAACAATCACTATTGGTCATTCTTCACCTTTAAAAAGCAGAAAAGTACATGTGAAGGTGTTTATTGAAGGAAGGCCTGCCAAATGGAAGTGGACTCAGGCTCTTATTTATCTATGGTGTCATGGGACACTATCCACAGACTCTTTCCCAAAATTCAGAAAAAGCATTTCCAGAAGCAAGCACTGACTCTCAAAGACTACCAAGGGAACAAGATTCCAGTAGTTGGAGCAGAGATTTCAACGTGCAGTTTAAAGGCCACACCAAACGTTTGCCCCTGACCATCGTGGACAAGGATCGCCCAAGTTTGCTGGGACTTGAGTGGTTCAAGCCACTTGGCATCGAGGTGACTGGCATCCATCACGTGAGCAGTTCTGACTGGGAAGAGTCCTTGAAGTCTGAGTTCCAGAGGTCTTCAGCGAAGGACGGGGCAAGTATATGGGGACCCCTATTGCTTTCAGCCTAGACCCCAAGGTGCCCCCAATTCGTTTAAAGCCCAGGAGGGTCCCATTTGCTTTAAAGGAAAAAATTGATGCACAATTAGATAAACTCATTGCTCAAGGGGTTTTAGAGCCTACTGACCACTCCAGATGGGAAACACCCATAGTCACACCAGTCAAGGCTGATGGGTCAGTGAGAATCTGTGGTGACTACAAGGGGACACTTAACCATGCGCTGAGCAGAGCACATATCCTGTACCAGTTGTGCATCATCTGCTCCATTCCCTTGGCAGGGGTACAGTATTTGCTAAACTGGATTTGGCTCAGGCATATCAACAATTAACAGTTGATGATGCCAACAGAGGCACAAACAATTGTGACCATAGAGGTGCCTTCAAATGTAAAAGACTACAATTTGGAGTAAGCGTGGCACCTGGCATTTTTCAGAGCCTTATGGAAAGAATGTTGCAAGGACTGCCAGGGGTAGTGCCTTATTTTGATGATGTATTAATCTCTGCTGAAAATGACACTCAGCTTCAAGAAAGACTCAGAGAAGTCCTTACCAGATTCAGAAAAGGGGGTTAAAAGTCAAGGAAGACAAATGTACACTCCAAAACAGACAGAGTTGAGTTCCTGGGGTATATGATTGACAAAGGGGCATCCATCCTACTGAGCCAAGGGTTAAAGCAATCAATGAAGCCCCTAAACCTCGATGCAAGGCAGATTTGCAAGCCTTCCTGGATTATTAACTTTTACCACATGTTTCTACTCACAAAGCATCTATTGCTGAGCCCTTACAGCGATTACTTGATAAGAATGCTGTTTGGATCTGGGGGCGGAGGAACAGTCAGCATTTAACAGTATTAAGAGCCTAATAATTTCTCTGATGCTGTGGTGAGACAATTTTTTCTCTTGAGAATGCGCCTGTTGTTTGACTTGTGATGAATCCCCTTTGGAGTGGGGGGGGGTTGA